>CAMTDV010000006.1:35666994-36264555 GCA_947069175.1 Scalesia atractyloides
CCTTCTCTCTACACGACACTTACAACCTGCAAGCCTAGAGAGAGAGTGAGAGCCGTGAGAGAGAGACCACAGAGATCAAAACAGAGAGGAAACCGATGGGTTTCTGGCCACCCGCGGCAACCACAGGCGGCAGCGGCGTCGCTGTGGCGGTGGTGTTGTTGGCCGTTATGGTTGGGGCAGGGGTGGCGGTGGATTCGTGATTAGGGAGGCATGGTGGCGCTGCAGTGGTTGTTATGGTTTAGGTCTGAAGTGGCGGTGGTGTATGGTTTGTGCGGAGCATGTGTGAAGGCAGGTGGAGCGATTCAGAGGGCTGGGGTGCGTCTCCGATCAGTTTCGAACCAAGACCAGGCTCTCCGGTGGCCTATATACCGTTTCATGATCTCGGATCCTCCCTCCGGTGAGTCACGTTTTCCGGCGAGCTCTACTAAACATCCGGTCAGTTGGTTCCATTTTTTGTATAGGAACGATTTCTTAGATCCCTTACACCTTACCTCGTATTTAACGTTTTTTTAGCAAAATTAAATGGCGATTGTGGTGGAGGTTGACGGCGGAGACGAACTCCAGCCGTCGGAACAGTGGTGGTGGATTTGGGAGTGGTTGTAGTGATGCTTTTGTGATGTTTTGTTTTTGGTCAAGTGGTCGTGGGAGGTTGGAAGGTTAGGATCAGACCCGGTGCATTTGGGATAGTTCGGGTCTACACGTCAAACGTGGGGTCAATGGTCAAAGTCGGTCAACTTGCCAGTTTTGGTCGATGCTAGTCAGATTCGACTCGGGATGGTACAACGTTCATAATTATATATTGTGTATTATTGTTAAAAACTGTATAAACATGTGTGAAACGAACTCGAGCTCTAGCGAACCCGACCCAACTAGCAAAATTATGAAATTGTAAAAATATGTATTATGTATACGCCGAATGTTCGAACAATCAGCGTGGTGCATAATTATAAAATGTAGAAACCTATATTGATATATAAAAACTTGAATCGACATATTTATTTTAGCGTTGGACAATTGGTGACATATTAGACACGGTAATTTCGATATACAAATACATTGATGTTATTTGGACACTGTTTATTGAGATTATTGACAACATGTGTTTTAGGATTATTGTAAAAATAGAGGAAACTCTGTCCGTTTAATCTAAAATGCAATGTAACCTTATAAATCAAATTTAAAAAAAATATTAAGTTTGATCACTTATATTTGGTTGGAACGTTTAGTACGAGGCGCGAAGTTTAATAAATATTATAACAAAACAAACATAAGCATTTGAAATATTATCCCAGCGAATGGATACCTTAAAATAAATATATGTGTATTTATATTTATCTTGACAAAAATTAACAAGTTACGAGTATAACCTTGGCTTATTGTTCGACTATGTGATATATATACGCATCCATGCATATTAAAATACATACATAATTGTTATATTAATATATGTATATTTTTATACATACCTATGAGGGTACCTTAACTTACTCGTGGTAACGAGTACACCATCGGGTCATAGGCTTAGTGTATCGATAGAGCTCGATCACACGTGAAACAACTTCACCCTAGTATTAGTTACTTATGATGTGTTAATATTATTAGGGATGTCTTGGTGAATATCGACATGCTTTGCCAGTTCAGGTCGCTAACACGTAGTACTTTTAGATATAACACGCATTCTAAGGTGAATTCACGGCCCCTACTCTTTTAAATGTTTTAAAAACACAGGGGAGAAAGCATGCGCTACATTACGGTAAAGTAGTGTCAAGATGTTACGGTGAGGTAACATCACAACTATTAGGGTTTTTATTATATTAGTTATGGTCACAAAGTAGCATTTATCACATGTCAGTCCCCTTAAAACTTACGATGTCGTTAGTATTGGATTATAGCGAGTGAATTTTTTGTAGTACTACTGGGCCCGACAAGCCCCACTCGAGCTGGTCGCGCCAGCTAGACCGAACGTTAATGGTCACGGGTGTAGAATTTGCCTAAAACTTAGCCATGGTTGGTGTTAGACCTGGCACAACAGGGGCAACAACGTCAGCTTCGGATCGAACACTTTGCTGACATAACTTAGGTTAGCTACCTACAATTATAACAAGTAACTGCTAAACACTTTAACTTACTGTTTGGGGTTTGAAACAGTGGAAACTCTTGAGAAACAACTTTCTTTATAACTGTAACCTAAAACCTGTGAACTCACTCATCATTATGTGTTGACACTTGTTCTTGCATGTCTTTCTCAGGTTGCTAAGGTAGCACACATCAAGACTAGGATGCATTACAGAGTCACACTGATTTCAACAAACATTTAGACTCAGCTTTATTTACATTACTATTTTGGTTTTTGTAACTATTTACGCTTCCGCAACTAAATTGTATAAACAATATTTTCTCATGAATGAGCAAACAGAAAAAAAAATATAATTTACACTCATATAGTGGTCGTTCAGTATGACTAATGACTGTGATCCTGGTTTGTCACGCGCCTCGCGGTAGAACTCCACATATGGAATTTGAGGGTGTGACATAGCTGAATACTTAGACGGCGAGGGTATGTTCTCCAAGGTTGAGTGTTGAAAATACCGAGTAACGCATCAAATTTATGCTCAATCCTAAATCAGCTAATACATTGCTGACAAACAAATCCCCTATCAGACAAGGACTAGTAACACTTCCAAGACCTACCATCTTTTAGGGTATTTTGTTTTATAAGACAACATAGAACTCTTTGTTCAAAGTGACAATGGATAGATCATACAACATCTTCTTGTTTGTCAGTAAGTGATGTAGAGTAGAAACGATAAGTAAGATCAATCACGTTGATTCTATGAATACCCATGATGAACTTGTCCCAACCCCAAAATTTAACCCAACGAAATTTGAAGTGAAAAACTGTTTTTTCCAAAACTGAAATCTGATCATTATCCCCTCATAACCAACATATTAATAGAGTTATAAATTCGAAACGAGCCCCAAAATACACTCGGGCCAAAAACTAAAACAAAACAAAAGTTGGCAAAAAGCCCCCAAAAACATAAAAATGAAAAATACTCATAGAAATAAGCCTTTTTTGGGCCCGAACGTCCACTTAAACCGCCAAAGGCATTTGCAGCAAAATGGGATTTTCCTTACGATCGTTTTGACTGGTCGCACGCCCAACACAGACCCCCATAGCCCAAGTTAAAGCCATTTTAGTGAAGCCCCATTTGTCACACGATCTTGGGCCTCCAAATATAACATGGCCCGCTCCTCCACATTTGGGCCCGCATCATTCCCCCCTAGATAGACAAAATTCGACCTCGAATTACCAACAGGTTCATCATCAGAAGAATCCCCATAATAAGGCAACAAGTGCCTCACATTGAACACATCAGAACAACGAATGTGACTAGGCAGCTTTAGACGATACGCATTCGGGTTGATCTTCTCCACAATTTCAACTGGTCCAATCTTCTTAGCTGATAACTTGTTGTATTCTCCAACGGAAAAACGATCTTTAGTCAAAACAGCCCAAACAAAATCACCTTCCTTGAAGTCAACATGCCTACGTCTCTGATCAGCAGCTTGTTTATACTTCGAATTAGCTTGGGTCAAATTATCATGAACAGCCTTATGAACCTCATGTAATCCTTCCACAAAATCTTGAACCCTCTTTGGGACAGACCCAGAAATAGAAAGTGACATCAAATCAAGTGGTCCCCGGGGCTGACATGAATAAACCATCTGAAACGGGCTAAATCCGGTGCTCCGATTGACATCATGATTATGGGCAAACTCAGCTTTGCATAACTTTTGATCCCATGCCTTCACATGATCACCAACCAAACACCTCAGCAAATTACTAAGTGACCAATTAACAACTTCAGTTTGGCCATCAGTTTGGGGGTGACAAGCACTGCTGAAGTTGAGTTGAGTGCCACCATTTTCCACAAACTACGCCAATAATGGCTCAGAAATCGAGTATCCCGATCAGACACGATAGAAGAGGGTAGCCCATGCAAACGGTACACATCTCGAAAGAAGAGTGGGCCACATTAACAGCATCAGTCGTCTTCTTGCAAGGAATAAAATGGACCATCTTAGAAAACCGATCACCACCACAAAGATAGAATCATTACCCCTCTGAGTACGGGGTAACCCCAACACGAAATCCAAACTAATATCAACCCATGGTTGTGAGGGGACAAGCAAGGGCATATAAAGACCTGCATTAGTAGCTGTGCCCTTTGAAACCTGACAAACACGACACCTTTTCACATAACGGTCCACCTCTTTCCTCATAGCAGGCAAAAATAAGAACCTGCAACAAGTTGTAAAGTACGATCACGACCAACATGCCCTTCACCATGTAACTCCCTAATAATCTGCAAGCGAAGACTAGAATTAGGGATACATAGTTGATTCCCCTTGAACAGAAAACCTTCATGTAACAGAAAGTCTGACTTTTTCCCAGCACCCACATCCTGCAAAATGACCGAGAAAAATGGGTCAGTGGCCAACTGCTCACGAATGACCTCTAGACCCGGCACAACAACCTTCATGGATACAAGCAGATTACTCCTCCTGCTTAGGGCATCAGCAACCCTATTTGAAACACCAGTCTTGTGCTTGACCACAAAAGTAAACTTCTCAAGAAAGGCCAACCATCGCCCATGCTTATGAGATACCTTGTCTTGAATACGAATATGCCTTAGGGAATCATGATCAGTGAATAAAACAAACTCTTTATGAAACAAATAATGACGCCAGTGCTTTATAGCTTGGACCACTGCATAAAACTCCAGATCATAAGTGCTGTACCTCAACTTTGGCCCAGATAACTTCTCACTAACATAAGCAACATGCCTACCACCCTGACTGAGAACCTCGCCAATTCCAACATTTGAAGCATCAGTATGAAGTTCAAAAACTTGAGAAAAATCAGGCAATACCAGATTCGGTGCTGAAGTGAGCTTGTCTTTCACAAGTTGAAAAGCCAACTCTGCCTCTTCTGTCCATACAAACGTATTCCCCTTTATACAATCTGTCACCAGGGCCATAATAGAGCTGAAATGAGGAATGAACCGCCTATACAATGAAGCAAGCCTATGGAAACTACGAACTTCAGTAATGGTAGTAGGAGTTGGCCAATTTCTAACAGCCTCTACCTTGGATTCATCAACCTGTATCCCATCACCAGAAACAACATACCCCAAGAACAAAACCTTGGGGTCATGAACACACACTTCTTGATGGCTGCATAGAAACTGCCCTACGAAGCAAAGTCAAAACCTGCCTCACATGCACAACGTGGTCACTGAAAGAAGCACTATAAATAAGAATGTCATCAAAATACACAACCACAAATTTCCCAATGAAGGGCCTAAGCAACTGATTCATCACACGCATAAAAGTACTAGGTGCGTTTGACAAACCAAATGGCATCACCAACCACTCATACAACCCTTCACGAGTCTTGAAGGTAGTCTTCCACTCGTCACCTGGCCTAAGACGAATCTGGTAATACCCACTCTTCAAATCTAACTTTGTAAAAATAGTAGCACCACTAATCTGATCAAGCAAATCATCAAGTCGAGGAATAAGAAACATGTACCTCACAGTAATCTTGTTGATTGCTCGGCTGTCAACACACATACGCCAGGTGCCATCTTTCTTTGGAGTCAAGAAAGCAGGAACAGCACAAGGGCTCATACTTTCGCGAACATGACCCTTAGAAATCAACTCTTCAACCTGCCTCCGCAACTCCTCATGCTCACTAGGGCTCATTTTGTAATGTGGTCTGTTGGGCAACTGTGACCCAGGCTCCAAGTCAATGTGATGTTGGATGTCACGCAACGGTGGCAATCCATCAGGCAACTCATCAAGGAAAACATCAGAAAACTCCTCAAGCAAAGGAAACATAGCATCAGGAATTTCAAATTCCTCAGGCGCCGGCTTCCCCATCAACACAAAAACACTATCCCCCTCCTCCAGTTCATCTTGAAACTGGCTAATAGTCAACAGAGTGCCTGAATGTTTTGTGGTTAACTGTTTAGGCTTGGTAGGAACAAGAGTGATCTTCACACCGCCAAACAGAAAACTATACGTATTAGATCGCCCATTATGCTCTATGTTCCGCTCGTATTCCCAAGGCCTACCAAACAACAAGTGACACGCATCCATAGGGACCACATCACACAACATCATCTTTGTATGTGTACCCAATAGAAATGGAAACAAGGGCTCGCTTAGACACCGAGAACTCTCCACCCTTCTTGAGCCACTGAAGCTTGTAAGGCTTCGGGTGACTCTCTGTCTTCAGAGACAACTTCTGTACCGCCTCTTCAGATATCAAATTATCACAACTTCCAAAATCAATAACGAACGTGCATACCTTCCCTAAAATGGTACATGTTGAATGGAAGATATTATGCTTGAGCCAATCATCCCCATCTGCCTTTGGTGTATAACAAGAACGTCTGACCACTAGGTTTACCCCAACATCACCGGACACAAACTCTTCCTCGTATTCAGTTTCTTCATCATACACCGGGGTATTCTCGTATTCTTCATGTTGTTCATCCTCAGACTCGACAAACAGGTGTCGTTTACCAGCCTTTTTACACTCAGCTTGTCGATGGCCCGTTTCACCACAACTGAAACATCTCGGACCACTACTACTAGCCCCTTTAGAGGCTGACCCGGTATTGTTACCCCCTGGCCTCTGTTGGCTAGGCCCCCCCATGAGGTGCCCCACCACCCGACTGTACATTTCCCCCACTAGGGGCGTTAGAATACAACCACTCGACCGTTGGTTTTGCTTCTCAAAGGCCAACGCCCGTTGGTGTGCCTCTGCAATGGTCAATGGATCAAAAAGATTCACTGACTCCATGATTTGCACCCTCAAACCCCCAATATACCGAGAAACAAGTTGCTCCTCCGCCTCTTGAATATCGTTCCTGGCGATTAACTGGTAAAACTTGGTTGTATAATCATCAACCGACTTAGCCCCCTGCTTTAAGTTCTGCAGACGCTGGTACATCAACCGTTGAAAGTTATGTGGCAGGAAGTTGGACCGCAAGCACTTTCTCATCTTGGTCCATGTCACGATTCTCGACTTCCCGAGCCTTTCTCGTGTAAGCTTCAATTGCTGCCACCAGGCAGAAGCCCTACTACGCAATCTGGTAGCAATCAAAGTCACCCGCTTATTCTCAGGAACCTCCTTGTACTCAAACACTTCCTCGACAGTGGACAACCAATCGATGAACCCCTCCGGTGTCACACCCCGACCCGCAGCGGAATAAGAGTCGGGGCATAATTGGGTTATCACCAAAGCTCATGATATTTACTAATATGTTTCATATTTATTAAAGTCAAAATTACATTCCAAATAATCCAAACATGTCCATACAATACAAAGAAAATAACCAAACAAAATAATTCCAAGCTCTAAATCATTTTATTCTTCTAGTCCAATCCTATGTGTTTCTGGCTGCAGCTGGTTCACCTGTATCATGTGTAAAAATGGGGGTTTTTGGGTCAACATAAGTCGGCGAGTGAACCTTGTTAGATAAACATTTATTATTTATTTTCTTGTTAGTTTATCAATGAAAAATCGTGCATAATCATAAATGAGCAAATGTAAATAATCAAATAGCAGCAATAGCAGTCACAACTATGACATACAATAACATATGACAGCATACATTAACATACCAACATCATACAATAAATAACATGAATGAAACTGTGCGATCAAGGCTCAATCAAACGGAGCCGATCGTATTGCATGTACTGAAAATGAAAAATGTCTGTGCGATCAAGGCTCAATCAAATGGAGCTGATCGTATGTTGGCACGCCAGGTTCACGCTCATAATGTAATGGGGAACATGCTCAACGCTCATAATGTAATGGGGAGCGGCGGCCTATGAAATTGCATGTACTGAAAATAATAAATTGAATCTAACAATAACCACACAAACAGTTGAAACAAGCTGAATACATTTTTGTTCATGTCATGATGTATGCACAATGATTTAAATATAATATATAGCAAGACACATGATACACCCAAAAAACGTGATTAAAACGGGGAATTTGTAAAGATTTACTCACCTTGGGTGCGTTTGATTGGAGATGGTGAGATGCGCACGAGTTGTAAGAGCGGAACAACGAGAATTAACTAACCTAAATAATAACGGAAAATATAGTAAATGAATGGGTTTTATTAAGGATTTTAATAGAATTTTTAGATATATTTTTACGAGTTTAAGGCTATTCCTATCTTTAAAAACATTATTTTTAAGTATTTTTAATTGATTTTTAAATTAAATTAAATAATTAAAAATATAAAAATATGTTGACTTTTTGGGTTGACCGTTGACTTTTTGACTTTGACTGTTTGACCGGTTTATTGTGTGACTGAAATGCCTGTGTGAGGCTCGAACCCGAGACCTCCTGTACGCGTGCACGCAGCTCTACCAACTGAGCTACGTGTCTAACCCGAAATAATTCTGTTTTTAATTATACTTATATATTAATTCAATTTATCCAAAATTCTTTTAATTTCAAAAACATTTTAATTCATCGAACCGGTGCCACTAACAGGTCTCGAACCCGGGACCTGTGCTTTAACGTTACACACAGTCCACCGCTGGACTATGTGTCTAACTTGGTTAATATACAAATTTTATTATACTTAACAACTAACGGAGTTAACCCGGTTCAGTTTTAAACAAAAAAAGGCATTTTATTACTGCGAAGGTGCGTGTGTCAAGAATCGAACTCGGGACGTATGCGTGTTTTTGTTCGCACACAGTCCACCGCTGGACTGTGTGTCTAACCCGTTCAAAATACCAATTTTAATTATTCTTATATTGTTAGCGCAGTTCATCTTCTTCGTTAGATTTTACAGGCAGTAGATTACACCGTTATATCTTGTTTAGTTCGATTGATAAACATTGTACAAACTAATATGAAATGGCAGAAACGATAATTAGAAGTAAACATACCGATGAACGGTTTATTTCAGAATTCCGGCAAGGTGTCGGTCTCTGTTTTTGTGCACTTCAACTGAACAAGACAATTAACCGTTTTGATTAGCTAATCGTGGAATTGAAGTGATAAACAAACGTTAACAGAGTGTTTGAATGTCCTTACCGATTCACAGATGAAAATAAAGATTTCCAGAACTTTTCCGGCGAACTGGTATTATCCGATAGTAGCGTCTGAATTCGATTTCAAGTGAAAGGTTTGAGTTAGAAATAGCTTAACAATTGTTAGACTATGACGGTATTGAAGGACTTACCGTTTTTAGGAAGAATACGGTTTTCCGGCGAACTTGCAGAATTTTCCGGCGAGTAAAATAAACTTCTCCGGTGGATTGTAAAGTGTGCGGAAATGTAATTGGAGGTTTGTGGAATGTTTCTGAGTCGCGAGAAAATCTTTGATTGCAGTAATTCAGGTTATGAGATGTTTTCGGTTATAAGACCCATAATCATCAGAATTGAAGTCAATTCAAGTCTGAATTGATTAGAATCGTCGGTGCATCGGTTATAAACCTGAATTCGCGATTATTCAAACGTTTAGACGGTTGAATAGCGGATTTCGGTTTTCAGTTGGCGCAACCGGTTCATCTAGGTTTGTATATAAGACTTATTCGTTTCCTAGAGTTGACAGAAAACAAACAAGTGGCGGAGTGGTTATGCGTGTGAGTGTTAAATCTTTGAAGTTACAACCCGGCTGACCCGGGTTCGAGTCCGGGCAGCCCCATTTTATTTTTAGTTGTTTTATTTATACTTTTTATCAATTATAACTTTTAGGGTTTAGTTTGTTTATTAATTATGTATCATTAAAAATTAAAATAAACATAAATAGGCAACGACACATTTATAACTTGATATTCGATTACAAACGGAGCGGGTTTGGTAAAACCCGTTTTCGACAAATGTTACAGTATCCCCTACTTTTGGGAATTTCGTCCCGAAATTTAAGTAGTAGAAGTAGTAGGAAAAAGATGCGGGTATTTTTCACGCATTGAGTCTTCACGTTCCCAAGTAAACTCAGGTCCCCGTTTCGACTCCCAGCATACCCTAACAATTGGAATGCGACTCCGTCGTAGACGTTTCTCCCCGAAGTCCATGATCTCTACTGGTCTTTCAATAAAATGCATAGATTCATCAATCTGAATATCTTGCAGAGGAATGTGGAGGTTTTCATCAGCGAGGCACTTCTTCAAGTTAGATACGTGGAATGTTGGATGAATCCTGTTGAGTTCTTCTGGTAGATCAAGCTTGTATGCTACAGGTCCTACTCTTTCGAGTATCTTGAAAGGTCCTACGTAGCGTGGTGCTAGCTTGCCTCTTTGACCAAAACGAACTACTCCATTCCACGGTGATACTTTTAGAAGTACATGATCACCAATGTTAAACTCTAAAGGCTTCCGTCGTTTGTCTGCCTAACTCTTTTGACGACTTTGGGCCGCTAGAAGATTGTTTCGAATTTGATGGATCTTGTCTGTGGTTTCTTGAATCAATCCTGGACCGGTGATTTGAGCTTCCCCAATTTCGTGCCAACATACTGGAGATCGGCACTTACGACCATATAAGGCTTCAAAAGGTGCCATGCCGATGCTTGAATGATAGCTGTTGTTGTACGAAAATTCAACTAATGGGAGATGAGCGTCCCAATTTCCCTTGAAGTCTATGACACACGCTCGAAGCATATCTTCAAGAGTTTGTATGGTGCGTTCAGATTGACCATCAGTTTGAGCAGGCGGTACTGAGATCTAATCGCGTACCCATAGAGGCTTGTACTGCTTGCCATGTTCGTGAAGTGAAACGACCATCACGATCAGAAATAATGTTTAACGGTACCCCATGTCGGCTTACGATTTCGTTGATATAAATACGAGCTAGCTTTTCGTTCTTGAAATCTTCGCGGATAGGAATAAAGTGAGCTGATTTTGTAAGTCGGTCAATTATTACCCATATAGTGTCATACCCACCAGAAGTTCGAGGTAACCCGGTAATGAAGTCCATGGTTATATTTTCCCACTTCCATACAGGTATTTCAGGTTGAACCAGAAGTCCCGAGGGTCTTTGGTGTTCAGCTTTCACCTTGGAACATGTAAGGCACTTAGAAACAAAAATAGCAATATCCTTTTTCATTCCAGGCCACCAATAGGTATATCATAGGTCTTGATACATCTTATCGGCTCCTGGGTGTATAGAGTATCGCGTTTTGTGAGCTTCATTCATAAGAATTTCACGAAGATTGTTGTGGTCGGGAATCCAGATACGATCTAGGTAGTACAGAATACCGTCAGATTTAGTTTCAATTTTAAGTTCAGCTCCACAGGACATCTCCTTTCGCACATCATCTTCTGTTACTGAAACATGTTGGGCTTCTCGAATTTGATCCTTAATGTCAGTTATGATTTGCGAACATAAAAGACGAATGGAGTTCGCATAACCCTTTCGACTAAGTGCATCAGCCACCACATTTGCTTTGCAAGGGTGGTACCGAATTTCACAGTCGTAGTCATTTAGAAGTTCGACCCATCTTCGTTGCCTCATGTTTAACTCCTTTTGATTGAAGATATGTTGAAGACTCTTATGGTCAGTGTATATTTCACACTTAGTACCATAGAGATAATGTCTCCATATCTTAAGAGCAAACACAACGGCTCCAAGTTCTAGGTCATGGGTGGTGTAGTTCTTCTCATGCGTCTTGAGTTGTCTCGAAGCATAAGCTATAACTTTTCCTCTTTGCATTAGAACGCAGCCTAATCCTTGCCCTGACGCGTCGCAATAGACCACAAAATCATCACAACCTTCAGGAAGAGCGAGGATTGGTGCATCACAGAGTTTTTGTTTAAGGGTTTGGAAGGCTTCTTCTTGCTTGGGTCCCCATATGAAAGGTTTTCCCTTATGAGTTAAAGCCGTGAGTGGTACAGCAATGCGTGAGAAGTTTGAAATGAATCGACGATAATAACCAGCCAAACCAAGAAAAGATCTTACTTCAGTTGGTGTACGTGGCGCTTGCCATTCTTGTACCGCTTTGATCTTTGAGGGGTCGACATGTATTCCCTTGTCATTGACTACATGTCCGAGGAATTGCACCTCTTTTAACCAGAATTCGCATCTGGAGAATTTGGCGTAAAGCTTTTCATTCTCTAGAAGTGTAAGGATGAGTCGAAGATGACGCTCATGATTAGACTTAGACTTTGAATAAATAAGAATGTCGTTGATGAAGACTATAACAAATCGATCAAGATAAGGTTTGCAGACTCTGTTCATTAGGTCCATGAAGACTGCCGGAGCGTTGGTTAAACCAAATGGCATGACCATGAATTCATAATGGCCATAACGAGTTCGGAATGCGGTCTTTGGGACGTCTTCTTCATGTACTCTAAGTTGGTGATAACCAGATCGAAGGTCGATTTTGGAAAAGTAGCTGGCACCTTGAAGTTGGTCAAGAAGATCATCCATGCGAGGTAAAGGATAGCGATTCTTGATTGTTAGTTTGTTGAGCTCTCTGTAGTCGATGCACATACGAAACGATCCATCTTTCTTCTTTACAAAAAGGACAGGTGCACCCCAAGGCGAGGAGCTAGGACGTATGAATCCCTTGTCAGTCAACTCTTGTAATTGACTGGCTAGCTCTTGCATTTCAGAGGGGGCTAACCTATAAGGAGACTTTGCAACTGGTGTAGCACCAGGTATAAGATCAATACGGAATTCGACTTCTCTAACTGGAGGAAGTCCTGAAATGTCGTCAGGAAAAACTTGCGGGAAATCTTTTACTACTGGGATGTCTTCAAGTTTCTTCTCCATGGTTCCCTTTTTGATGATATGAGCTAAAAACGCGACATAATTCTTGCGAAGATATTTTTGAGCTTGAAGACAAGACATTAAGCTGAGTCCTTTCGACGAGGTTTCTCCAAAGATTCGAAGAGTCTGACCATTTGAAAGAGGAATACGTATAAACTTTTCGCGACACACAACTTCTGCCTGATGTTGACTGAGCCAGTCCATACCAATTATGATATCAAAACTTCCCAACCTCATAGGAATAAGGTCAACTGAAAAGTCGTGGTCGTTTAAAGTGAGTATACAGTTGCGTATAATAGAGTTTAATGAAACCGGTTCCCGTCTGCAACTTCTACTGTTATGGATTCCATGAGCTTATCACGATTTTGGTTTAGGATAGGTTCAAACTCTAAGGACACAAAACTTTTATCCGCCCCAGTATCAAACAACATGGATGCATATCTACCATTTATAAGGAACGTACCCTTAACCACATTGCCGTCAGCTCTAGCCTGATTAGCGTTGATATTGAAAGCTCTTCCTCTTGCAGGTGGAGGAGCTTGGTTCGCTTGATTCACCGGGTTGGCTTGGGCCTGAGCATGAATAATGTTTACCAACCTTGGACAAGTGTTTCTGAAATGGCTTGGGTCTCCGCAATTGTAGCAAGCCCGCATAGGTTGACCCATAGGATAATTGGGTTGGTAATATGTTTGGGCTAAATGTTGGGCGGGTGGATATAGTAGGGGTTGTTGGGCTTGACCCATTATTTGCTGGTGGGTTTGGGTTGAAGGCTGGTTGCGGTTCGTTCGCTGAGGCATGCGGCAGGTTTGAACAGTATGACCTGCGCGACCACAGCCGGTGCAATGTTGGCAAGGATAATCAGGAGAATGGTGATATTGGCAATGGTTGCATTTTGGTAACGAGCCAAAGTATGGTCTTTTGTATGGTGCAGGTGAAGGGGCAACTTGGGTAATGCGTGCAGCAGGAATAGGGAGGTTGGTTTGTGTAACGGCGAAGTTTCTGGTGTTGCGCTTCCTCTTGTTAGCAAACTTAGAGGAGGAGATGGAATGGTTTGAAGTTTGGCCCTCAACAGGGGCTTTCCTTTTCTCTTCTTTAAACTTCCCGTTGCGAATTCGATTCTCGGTCAGTTCAGTCGCTAGCTCCATAGCAGCTTCAAGTGTTACCGGTGAAATGCTGAGAACTGAATCTTGAATTTTCGAGGGAAGTCCTCGAATATAATGCTCGATCAAACGATAAGTTGGGGTAAACAAATTAGGAACCATTTGGTTCAACTCTAAGAACCTCTTGTTATAGGTGGTGTGATCTCCCTCCTTCTGCTTTAAAGAATGAAATTCGTCTTCCAACTTTTTAATTTCACTCCTAGGACAGAAACGCCTAGTCATGATTTCCCTTAATTCCTCCCAAGTTAAGGCCATTGCATCATCAATTCCCCTCTTCCCCTTTTCAGTATTCCACCAGGTGAGAGCTACCCCAAATAGTCTCCCGGTGGCGTATCGAACCTTGTGATCCTCAGGACAGTCCAGTTGAGGAAGGTGTTTTCCATTTCCTCAAACCAATGGAGGAGAGCAGTGACACCTTCGGTCCCTTCAAATTTAGGAGGATCACAAGACTTGAAATGTTTGTATGAGCACTTGCTGGTAGGAGGGTTGTCGATGTTCTGGTCATGTTGTTGGGGAGGATTAGTGGGATTTGTGGCGAGAGCTTGTTGTACTTGGACCACAATGTCAGGAAGCATCGTGGCCATTTGTTTCGTGATTTGTGTGGCCAAGCGTTCGTGAGACCTTCCTGATCTTTTACCCCCTCGTTGTTGTCTGGACGACATCTACAGGAACATACATAAGAAGATTGTGAGTTTATGGAGTCTTTTTAGGTGTCATGTGTCTTTAAGAAAAATGAAAATAACATAAATATCAATAATGCAACTACATCCATAGGATGTCTTGGGTTTGCTCATGTTGGGCCTCAAATGTCCCCCATACCTTCACCTGTATAGTCATATGGGCCCCCATGACTATTGGCTTGGTAGGATTCACATTAGTATTGGCGATTTAACACTCGCATCACCCGAATGCAAACCACAAAATATGTTCACGAGATGTATGGTCGGAATGTGTCCAGGTATAGACACAATGACAACTCAAAGTGGGGTTAGCTCACATGACGTTGGTATAGCATGCTTTGGCCTAATAGGTACTTCGTACTCTCATCGTTAGTCCCCAGGTAGGCAAACTGGTCCTTTATTTTGGATTTATACGAATGCCAGCCTAGACAGGACGTTCCGACTACCGGTACTGGTACCCTTCCAGTTACTACATGCCCGTCATGAGAACTCACTTTGATGAGATTTGAAAACACAAAAATCATTGTAAAAGCAATCATGATGTGGTGTGTGCTTTCATGGATATGATATGTTATGAGAATACGATTCATGATAGGCATTATATGATAATATATACTTATGAACATGCTTGCATAACATTGAATGTAACATTTAACATAAAACATATAAACATCATGAAATTTGGCATGTAACACACAAAAATCTTAAAAATTTCTAATCAACTATAGTATGGGCTCTAAGGGTCTAATAACCTATCCTATATCCCTATAGTCATGGCTCTGATACCAATCTGTCACACCCCGACCCGCAGCGGAATAAGAGTCGGGGCATAATTGGGTTATTACCAAAGCTCATGATATTTACTAATATGTTTCATATTTATTAAAGTCAAAATTACATTCCAAATAATCCAAACATGTCCATACAATACAAAGAAAATAACCAAACAAAATAATTCCAAGCTCTAAATCATTTTATTCTTCTAGTCCAATCCTATGTGTTTCTGGCTACAGCTGGTTCACCTGTATCATGTGTAAAAATGGGGGTTTTTGGGTCAACATAAGTCGGCGAGTGAACCTTGTTAGATAAACATTTATTATTTATTTTCTTGTTAGTTTATCAATGATCGACCACCTGGTCTAATCGTTGATCCATTCGGGCCATGAGCCGCTGCTCCAACTCCCGTTCATAAACTTCATCGAGTCTGTTTCTTCTCGGAGGCATTTTGAGCCAGGAATTTGGCTCTGATACCAACTGATGTAGAGTAGAAACGATAAGTAAGATCAATCACGTTGATTCTACGAATACCCATGATGAACTTGTCTCAACCCCAAAATTCAACCCAAAGGGCACGGAATTTGAAGTGAAAAACAGTTTTTTCCAAAACTGAAATCTGATCATTCTCCCCTCATAACCAACATATTAATAGAGTTATAAATTCGAAACGGGCCCCAAAATACACTCGGGCCAAAAACTAAAACAAAACAAAAGTTGGTAAAAAGCCCAAAAAAACATAAAAATGAAAAATACTCATAGAAATAAGCCTTTTTTGGGCCCGAACGTCCACCCAAACCGCCAAAGGCGTTTGCAGCAAAATGGGATTTTTCCTCACGATCGTTTTGACTGGTCGCACACCCAAAACGGACCCCCGTAGCCCAAGTTAAAGCCATTTTAGTGAAGCCCCATTTGTCACGCGATCTTGGGCCTCCAAATATAACATGGCCCGCTCCTCCAAACTTGGGCCCGCATCAGTAAGTCAGTCAGAAATTTTGCATACCTAGGCATTTGGGCTAAAGATTCTACGCAAGGTAGATTGATATGCAATTTGGTGAATACTTCCAGGAACAAACTTTAATGCTTGTCGAACTTATCCTTCATGATACACCTTGTATATGGAATTGTGGGTTTATACTCTTTTACTGGTGTCTTCTTCTTCTTCTAAGGATCACCTTTTGATGGCTCTCCTACATCTTCGATTGTAGGCCATTCTTTGTTACTTTGTAGTGTTGGATCTACGAGAAGGCGTCTGCTTGAGTGGTTGTGCTATTTCTTAGGGTAACATCTTTTGACCTACGCTTTACTAGGCTTTCCATGGAGATTATGGGCCATACGTATAAGGGTCTTCTCGTTGTTCTGAATCAAATCTCACTTTGTTACATTTATTGCCTCATTAAATCTTCTAGCTGAACCTTATTCTCTTGCGGTTGCAAAACACTATTTCGATAATATTCGGTTGGAACACAATTTTTGTCATCCTTCCTGCTTAAAGTTGGGTAATTCTTAAAACCAAAATTTTGAGCTCAGAATTGGTTACCTAAATAATCTACTTCTTACCTAAAAGTGGAAATAGGGCCAGAAGATGTTGCAGGAGATCCTCCACAAATTTCACAAGTTTCCTTGACAGACGTAAAACGTTCCCTCTTGGCAGCCATGACTTCTACCATAGCTTTAAGCACATTGTTATAATCAACTTGATGAACACCGGTATAATCATTGGTAGTGTCAAGAATTTGTCTAGATTGTGTGAACAACCCATTGTAGAATGTGTTGTGAACCATCTATGGTCCCATCCTATGATGAGGACAGGTACTTAACAACCCTTTAAATCGATCCTGAGATTGAGAATGAGATTCATCATCCTCTTGCTCGAAGGCATGGATTTTGCTTCTCAACTTGGTGGTTATCGAAGGTAGAAAGAATTTAATCAAAAATTTCTCAGGGATATAGTTCCAAGTTACGTTTGAGCTGACCCATGATCTTGCTTACCCAACATAAGAGAATGGGAAAAGCGTCAACTTGGTTTCATATTCAGTAACATCAGCAAACTTTAAAGTGTTGCGCATATGTAGACCATCAAATTGAAAGATATTTTGAGATGAGTGTTCAGGTCTTCATCGACGAGACCATTGAATTGGCAAGATCTTTGGATAATTGTTTGTTGCAACCCAAGGTCTAACGATGCTCGTAAAAACTCCTTCAACTTATGGATGCATGAAATAAGTGATCTAACATTCAGCTGCCATCTTATCCTGAAGCTAAAGCACTAGGGTACTTAAAATAAAGGTGCAAGTAGCACAAATAAATTTAAAAAGTAATTAGACTATTGAATCAGATTGTTTTCAGAATCATCACGACCCAGGAAACAATTTCAAAATTTTGACTTGTGCAAATAATAACAAATAAATACTAATAATTTTGATGCACAATTGTGTTTTAAAGGGTAAAATACAAGAAAACATGAAACTAGCAGTGGTAAGATACCTGATTTGAATCCATGGACATGATAACTCTTGATACTAAACCCTAAATCAATATTTAATTGGTGAAAGAGATGTTGGTTTATAGATAATAAAAACAATTTTGAAAAGATAAAAATGAGAATTTTAAAAAAGTTGTAACCAAGATTTAGAAAGATAACCAGTTAGACATTTGAACCTCTAAGTAAAAAGAATGTCTTCTGATGATTTTTTATGAAAGTTAGTGTTAAATTTATTCTTATCAAAATAGCATGTGAAGTGTTGGGTAGATTTAGAGTTGGTTAAGGTTAATCTAAATAAGTCAGAAAATCAAGCTATAGACACACATGAACAACCTGACTTAAAGTAGCAAGTTCGTCTAACGATTCATGTGATTTAGGGTTTTTTAATTGGGTTCTTACAAGCCAACGACTTGCTGATTATAACCCATATAATATCAATAGGAAGACAAGTTAACTTGTTTCCAGATCTGTTTATTTGGACCCCTTACAAAGGTAGCTCACATATTTAACCTGTGACAAACGGCAAGATTATCCGGTAATTCCGTACACTTAATCACTATTTAATTTTTGTGTATCATAAGTCTAGCAATCTCAAGCAATGCATAATATTTGCACTCGCGTGGTTTTATTTATCGCGTAGTGAAACAATGCAAACATTTACAAAGACTGTTGGTAGATTGCCCGGCTAGACTAGTTATGTCAGCACAATTCCGGTACTCACCTAACCGACAAGTATAGTACTTAGAATTAGGTCTAACATCAAAGTTATACCAAACCCCAAGTGGGAAAACAAGTATACATGATAAGATTATCGGAAAATATACAAAACACTTAAATTGTCCGATTCAAGCTGTGAAATAACAATTTTCAGCAAACTAGTAACAAAATTCAGCATTGTTCGGTAATAAAAACCATAAATGATGTTAAACATCAAAAATAACATCAAAGATACTAAATATATCATAAGGATAAATAAACATCAATTACCATACAAGTTACATAAGTTACCGTTTATTGTTCTGTAAGTGAAACTAGCACCCGATTAAACATCCGAACACTATCTAGACACAATTTATATACAAGAAGACAGTGTTTAACAACATGAAGCTAGTTAAATTCATTAAACACATTGAAATGTCAAAATTATACACTGCCACATAATACATGCATTTATTCAAACCAAAACATTGACATTAAATTTCATGAAACAACAACCATACCCCCCTCCCATGCCATAACCGTCCCCAAGGGGCCCCACATGGCCCTCCTTGTTGACTTAGGTGAAGATGGGTCTAAGAGGCTCTTTTGGTGATCCTTTGGTTAAAGAAGGTGGAAGATAGATTATAAGAAACCACAAGCCCATAAACCTTATCCACCACCACATCTTTCACACTCAAATACACATACTAAATCCAAGTACTCTCAAGGTGTATCATGGTGAATTAAGGAGCATACAAATTGAAGAAAGCTTTTACCCTCATTCAAGAAATTTTATCCACTCCATCTTCTTCTTCATTTTGCAACTTGTTCTCCCTAGCCTTTGTGCTAGTAGTAAGCTTCTTCTACTTGTTTTTAAGCTTCTTGTTAAATGTTAAACATGGAAGTGCAAGTAAATCATCTTGAATATCACTTAAAAATACATGGTAAATCCTAAATAAAACAAGATGATATAACTTATATATGTAATTATGAGTTGTTCTTCTTGTTTAACTAGTTGTTGGTGTTGTTATAAGTAAAGGATCATGTTAAAAGTATGTTAAAAATATAGATCTAACATATATGTTTAGATCTACGAAGATCCATCAACAAGAAGTGTTATGAAGTTGAAAGGGATGTTAAAATGAGTTTTGGAAAGTTTAATGCGCAAGAAGTACTGTAAGAATCATGTTTATGAGTTTTGATCTTGAAAAAGTATAAAAGAAAGTTTAACATAAACTTGTTAAAAATAAAGATAAACATGACAACATTGTTGATTTAAAAGATCTAAGTTTATGAACTTTTTGTTGAGATTTTGTAGATATATAATTTTGTGTTTTGATGATTATTGATCTTAATGAGTTGAAAAGTGGTTTATACATGTTTATGAAAACATGTGAAAAATCCATTAGTTTTGGGGGAAACTGTGGCAAAAATTTCTAAAAGTATAATCATGATTAAAGTATAATTAACAAAGGATTTTCAAGACTAAAGATGTGATTAGCACACTTAAGCAAGATTATACAAGTTTCAGCTCGAATAGTCTAAGTTAAAATTACGAGAATTTTCACAATGTAAAATGGTTGTATATATATATATTTTGACAACCATACAAATGTGTATTTATTTATGTCATGTGTATGTATTTAAAAAATGTTAGAATACATACTAACACAAAACACAAAGTACAAGGATATACAAGAAACATGGTAAAGCATATAAATATATACTTATATATATACTTATATATATATATGTGTATATATATATATATATTATATATATATATATATATATATATATATATATAATATATATACGCTTGCCCATACATGGTACATGGACAAGTATACAAGGAAAATATATATACTTATTATATCCTTGACATGTATATCGGACGATCAGACAGAACGGACAAGACGGAAATATGGACATATACTTATATATATATATATATATTTATTGGAGTGAAGAATATATATGTACTAAACCTGTGACAACCCGAACCTTTCCGTTATGTTCCGTGTACGTCGTTACTACTACGTGATATTAACAAGTGTGATTATTAAATTCAATTTGTTGTGCAAAATTATGTATGTGAATACTATGTGTATGATAAAGAATTTCAACAATCAAGTCAACCGTACACTCATAAGTGTTTTGGTAGGATTGGAAGTTTATTATATATGTATTATGATAAGCACACATGATAGGATTTTTGGGGTCGCACACCCCTTAGTGTGTACACACAAAGTTTCAAACAACACCCTATTATGCAGTCTTTTGACCGCACACCCCCACCCTTTTTTACTGACCGTACACTATTTAATTGGGCCCAAGCCCACAATCCCACAACTAACCCTAGAGAAGTCGCACACTCATGTGTGCGGTATCTTTTGGGTATTTAAAACCCACATGCAGCAAACCCTAGGGAATGTTTTTCCCATCTTTGTGGCGGCTACCCTCACACTATCTCTCTCTCTTTCTCTTTAACATTACCTTCTTAGAAACCCTTCCTTTTTGGAAAAATTCTTCAAACAATCTACAACTTTATTTAATTGGAAACTTCTTTCCCTATTTGAAGATCTCTTCTATTTTTCTACACACTCCTTTGCTTTGATATTCCAGGTTAGTGTATTGTTATTATGGATTCATAAAATGCTTTAACTTGTTTGAAAACCAACTTTAATAACATGATTTAAAATGATTAGCTAGGATTATTGAATAAAGGATGATTCTTGTTTAAGGATTAGTATGGTAAAGGTTTGATAATATGCTTATAAAACAAATATGGTGCTTGATAATAATATGCATAATAGTTAAAACAAACATCTTGAGTCATGCTAGAATCATTGTGCATATTGCTTTTATGGTGAATAGATTTCTTGTATAAAAATATGTCCTTGACGATTTTGATAAAATAAGGACCCTAGATCTATTTTGATGATTTAAGGATATTGGAAACATAGATCCGTTATATGAAAACTAGGATCGTTTGATATTGGTGTTTTGATGATCTTTTATGTCGTGATGTTCACCAATTAGTTGAATGATTATGAAACTGATTTTTTCATGTTATAAAGACTAAGTGATGATATTAGAGTTCATAATGAAATTTGTGTTTTTGATCGTTTTGGTCGGACAAAGCGGGATGGGAAGCTGTTTAAATTAAATTACATCGCACACTAGTAAGGGTACAATCAGTGATGCACAACGTACAAGTGAATGGTGCGAAGTCGCACACTTACACTATACAGTCACCCGGTGCACAATGTAGAACACTGTCCATGCATGATCGCACACTCCTGTGTGGGCCACACACTGACAAGTGGGCCGCACACTCTTTTGGGCTGCAAACTGTTTGGGTCGTACACTATAGTACATTAAAATTGGGCCGCACACTAGTGTGTTTACAATTTTGGACTGCCCAAGTTACTGTTAACGTTTTCGCTTGCGCTATTAATGGCCCCCGTGGTTTACGTAATAAGTGATTTTCTGTAACTTGTATGCTACGTGTTAGATACGTGTAGAAATATGTGATTTGCCTAAAATACAAATCTGATAAATATTCGTAACTATAGTAGGGCGTGATTGACAAACTTTAGGAAAATTAAATTATCTGCCGAGCTAAGCAAGGTGAGTTCACTCACTACTAAAGCATGTATTCCCGGTGGTTGGGAACGAACGAAAACACTTTCCCTGGTTTGGGATTGCCTAGTATTCTGGGAAGGAATACTACAAAAGTACTTTTTATATATCATGTCTTAGTGTACTAAACGCAACTCTATCACGAAGTCCCCACTTTCTATACCGATTTATCGTCTGGCCGGGCTAACAGGTTATTAGTTGATAGCACTATTAGGTCTCACAAACCTCACACCGTGCCGAGGAGGACGAGCGTGAACTAGTATGCCTCGGCAACCGTCAATGATGATAGACATTGACAAACGGGGCAACAACGAAACAACGTAACAATCACGATGTCTTCGGTATTACGCAGTTTAGTAGATTACAGATGGGGTAGCTCCCCGTGACAAACATGATTTATAAATGAGTAAACTTAACAACTATGTTTTTGTAAATAAAACTGGAATACCGTGAACTCTCCAACTTTATTGTTGACACTCTACTGCATGCTTTGCAGGACCGTAGGTACAGCTTGGGAGCTTGCAGCGGAGGAGTGTAGTTGTTGCATTGAACCTATGTTGGGTTCCTAATAAAATCCTTGAACTTTAAACTATTATTTGGATTATTAATCTGTTAAAATTTATGCTTCCGCTATTAACTCTAAACGTTGTTTTTGAACTATTATCTTTAGTCACTAATCGTATTGTAGTGATGGATTTACTATGCTTTACATTTAATGTTCAATATGATTGGTGGCATGATCAAGGTCAAGTCACACGCCTCGTGGAAATACTCCGCACATAGAAATTGAGGGTGTGACAAAACCGACTCGGTAAAATATACTAAAATTGGACAAGCGAAAATATATATATTACTAACAAGAAATATAAATAAACTTACCGACAAGTCTTAAAGGAGAATATTTTAAAGATCAAACAATATGTGTATATATATATATACCGACATGCCTTAAAAATAGATTATTTTTAAGAGACTAAACAAGGTGTGTGTGTATATATATATTTATTTATTTATTTCACAAGGTAATAAATCCGGAAAAAAATATAAAAATGGCTAAGTGTATAAATACAAGTATACTAGTATACTTATACGTATAAATGCGTACACCATAACACACTTAGTAAAATACAGAACTACAAGTAATATACATGTATAAACATATATTCGTACAAATACGACACAAATATCTGATTCAAAAGTATACAATTAAGTATACAACCGAGCATACGTGTATGTATAAAAACACAAGTACACAAGATGGGATGTACACATACAAGAGAACATGAATACATACACAAGTACTAGGTTAAAAATATTTATTTTTAACAATATATCTAACTAAGATATATATACACACACACACATTTGAGAACAAATATATATACCAAGGAACAAATACATATACAAAGGAACAAATGATCACAACACATGAAAATATATTGGAAGACTATGTATGGATCACGAACACATACCGAGGGCTAGGTACCGGACATTATATGAACATGTACAAACACTCGTGTGAGGCATGGAGACATATGAAAGGCTATGCCCGTTCATGCTTGAGAATAGTACACAAATATATATCTGAAATATATATATTAACAACAAACGGATCAGCAAAACAACCAAAGTATTAAAACAAACAAGGGTTCCAAATAAACAAAACAGATGCAAGTCCTAACAAACATTCAAGTTGAGAGACTTGTACATGTCAAACATGTAAGTGTCTAACGAGATTAAGATACTTGTAGGTTGTGATATATACATGGAACCACGAGATTAGCGGTTAGCACTGAATGCAATCAGGGAGTCATGTCCCCTCTTTTAAACGTTTTTCACTTTTTAAACTTTAAGAGAGACATATGTTACCCATGGTATCATAAGCTAGGGAATGAAACAACAAAGATCATGTGTGCATAGCGCAGAAACATAAGTTGCCATTAATAATGAAAGGGGTAGATCTATTAGGTTTTGCCGAGCTCCACTCTTGGTCCGTGAGACCATGGGAGTGCTTTGTGTTCTAGTCGAGGATAATCGACACTAAAATCGTCAAGGGTTGGTTGCTTCCTACGTTGGCACACATATTAATGTCCTTACAAAACATTAATGATCAACGATTTCATAGACGCTTTACATACCGGATTTCATAAAAAAATATTTCAAATGTTTAAAGATTCATTTGATACAAACAAAACTCATGAAATCACCAACTTTTGTTGACGTTCCTACTTAACATGTATTTCAGGAAATTAATGGACTTCGAAACAAGTCAAGAAACAAGAGTGATGCCATCTTTTTGGAGGTTTTGATTCACATATTTCTCCTTCGTGTGAAATATGGAATGCAAAGCCTTGATTTATAAAACTATATTTGTGAACAAGTCTTTTTCAAACATATAACATTTTGGGTTGTCTTTCATGAACAAAACTTATAACTTGTAACTTTATTTCAATTAATCGTATGGATGAACATCGTACTTATTTTATTCATATAGCATGTTTACTTTATCGTATGCAATGATTACTTATCACGATCACACCTCGCGCTTCCGCCTACGAGTCCTTTTTGTTCCTTTACAAAAATGAAGTAACAAGTTGTCTTGATATATAAAAACTTGGTATTTTCTTTACGACACATTATTATTTATCTGTCTGTACATGTCTTGTGCTTTGGATGAGTTGACTTGTTAGCATGATGGATCACTTTATTATATATATAGCTAACAATATTTATTATCAAATTTATGTCTAATTCCCTCGGTATATTGTATTAGAAGCAACATGGCACCTAAAAGGAGAATCGACCACAGAAGAACAATGAACCCACCGAACCCACGACGGAAGGAGAATTGAACTTACTATTGGCAGAACTTATATCCAAGCCCTAGCACAATAAGAGGCGAGCCGCGTCGAGCACAACGGTGGCTCTGGCGGTTCAGGTGGTCAAGGAAAAGGTGGTTCTTTTGGAGGGAACACCACTAATGGTAATACTTAGTTATTTTACGACAACTTAAACAATTCATTCTATAATCTTTTTGTACGTTTATTTTGTGCTCATTTCTTTAATCCGTATATGCAAATTTCAGGATGCACGTACAAGCAGTTCCTAGACTGCAAGCCACTAAACTATGACGACACTGGCAGTGCCATGGGCTTTGTACGTTGGACGGAAAAGAATGATTCGACCATCCGAATGAGCAAGTGTTCCCCTGATCAAAAGGTCATGTATGTTATCGGTCTTTTTGTTGATGAAGCTCTCATTTGGTGGAACTTACAAGTGCAAACCCGTGGGAAGAGTTGAAAGAACTGATGAGAGAGAAGTACTGCTCACGTGAAGAAATGCAGAAGCTAGAAATAGAATTCTGAAATTTGACCAAGGTCGGGGCTGACATTACGGGATACACTCAGAGATTCCATGATTTTTCTCATGTATTCCCGAGTTCAAATGTATCGAGCGCTACGTTGGGGTCTAGCTCCCGAAATTCGGAGCATGGTTTCATCGTCAAACCCCACCACGATCACTCAGGTTGTGACCTTATCCGTTAGTCTTACTAAGACGCGGCAAGGATGAAGAAATTGTCGATGAAGGGACCCGAGAAGAAAGAATTGCACGTTGAGTCCACCAATGATGGAAAACGAGAATACCCAAACTTCAAGAAGGGAACACGAGTGAACAACAACAAGCGAAGAGAAACAAACCCGCCTAAAGAGGCCAAGGAATTTGTTGCCACAAATGATACTAGTCCTAAAAAGTATGTGGGCAATCTGCCCAAGTGTGACAAATGCAAATACCATCACTTAGGTGCTTTCCAAAACATCAAGTGTGATAAGTGTGGCAAACTTGGGCACTGCACATAATATTGCTAGCGAATGACAATGGAGGAGGAAATGGAAATAGAAACGGATGTGAAGAAATAGAAATGGAAATGGGTGAGGACAAGGATGCTATGGATGCGGTGACAAAAACCACTTAGCGAAGGATTGTCCTAAAGAAAACCAAGCTCGGGGGAGAGCTTTTGTGATCGAAGCGAGGGACGCGCGACCAGACCCTAATGTGGTCAATGGTATGTTTCCTATCAACAATCATTTCGAATCCATATTATTTTATACCGGTGCCAATTTTAGTTTTATCTCCATATAATTCAAAAATATACTTGTCCTAGAATCAAGTAAACTAGATGTTCCTTATTATATAGAATTGGAAAATGGTAAATTGGTTGAGTCAAGTGAAACTAGATGTTCCTTATTCGATAGAAATGCTTACAAAAAGGTTGCATAGCCTTTCTAGCACACATAGTCGACAAGAAAGCCAAGGAGCCGAAGCTTGAGGAGATTCCCAGTGTGAAAGAATTCCCCGAAGTCTTTCCTGAAGACTTGCTGGGATAACCACCACTTTGAGTTTCACATCGACTTGGTGCCAGGAGCAGCACCTGTGGCCGAGTCTCTGTATTGTTTAGCTTCGTCTGAAATGCAAGAGTTATCCAAACAACTTCAAGAGTTGTTGGATAAGGGATTCATTAGACCGAATTTCTCATCTTGGGGAGCTCTGGTGTTATTTGTCAAAAAGAACGACAGAAGCTTTAGGATGTGCATAGATTACCGAGAGTTGAATAAATTCACCATCAAGAATCGGTATCCATTACCAAGGATTGATGATTTATTCAATCAACTACAAGGTTCGAGCTTCTACTCCAAGATTGATTCAAGATCCAGATACTAGCAACTATGGTTTCAAGAAGAAAGCATACTGAAGACAACGTTCTGAACCCGTTATGGTCATTACGAGTTCCTTGTTATGCCTTTTGGCTTAACAAATGCACCGGCGATATTTTTGGATCTTATGAACCGTGTATGTAAGCTGTGTCTCGACAAATTCTTGATATATATATCAATGTTATATTGATATATTCACGATCAAAAGAGGAGCTCGAACAATAGTTGAGGACCATTCTTGAGATACTAAAGGAAGAGAAGCTCTATGCAAAGTTTTCTAAGTGCGAATTCTGGATTCGTGAGGTTCAATTTCTCAGGCACGTAGTGAACGAGAAAGGTATACATGTTGACCCATCGAAGATCGAGACGATTACGAATTGGGAAGCACCAAAGACCCCAACGGAAGTACGACAATTTTTGGTTTAGAGGGCATCGGAGATTCATTGAGAACTTTAAAAAATTTGCTCAACCGCTAACTTCACTCAGGCAAAAAGACAAAAAGTTTGATTGGGGCGAAAATCAAGAAACGGTGTTTCAACTACTCAAGGATAAACTATGTGATGCACCAATCTTATCCCTTCCCGATGGTACTGTGGTGCATAATGTCTATGTCTTAGTCTTATATCGAGTCTGTATAGATTAGATGTGAATAGGCTAGCAAAATCAAGTATTTATAGGTTTTGTTGTCAAGTTCGCTAGTGAAGGTATTGTGAAGTCAAGTTCGGCTAACATAGTTAAGTTCGCCCGAACTTCCTCCCCACCAGCGGACTTGTTCAACTATAAATAGCTAGCTTGTCATGGTCATTTGTAACTTTGCACACTTTGAGGCGAAGCTCTGTCAAATTGGAGACTTGATGTTATATCAATAAAATTGACGTTTAACTGACTAATTCTTGTTGTTTGATAATCATGTCGTAATATTTCCCCTATTATGGACATTAGATATTAAATCTAGGTTCCTATGCTATCAGGATCGGTCCTACAAGTGGTATCAGAGCTAAAATAGCCTGATTTGATTGATATCAAGACAAGAACACTTCTAATTCTACTCCATTCTTCTATTTTTCTTAACTTTTACACTAAATGAAGAATTCACAGTCAAATTCTGTCCAATTTTGAATATGACATGTTAAATACATCATAGATAAACCCCTGAGAGTTTGGAGACTAAAATCAAACGAATTGGTGTCAAATTGTTGCAAAAACCATGTTTTCAAAACTCATCATGATCGAACTTGTTAGCCAAGTTCGACCTAACTTGACTTAAAAAAGTCACTTTTTGAGTGAGTTTTTATCAAGTTCGCTCAAACTTGAGGTTATTTTGAGAGAATTTGGTTAAGTTCTCTCGAACTTGCAATATTTTCATTTGATTTTCTTCAAGTTCACTCGAACTTGAATAATTTCTTTGAAATCTATATCAAGTTCGCTCGAAGTTACAAGTTTGTCTTCTAAAATTCAAGCAAGTTCAACCGAGGTTGTCTCAGGGATATTTTCAAAACGAAATCATTAAGTTCGACCGAACTTAAGTGTAAAAATCTGAAATTCTTCATTCAACTACAAGTTTGACCGAACTTGTAGTAAATCTAACAAATTTTCAAAGTTTGAACGTGTTTTCAGCATACATGTGTTGTTATTCGCAATGGATGATCTACAGAGAGCGTTTATGTCAGGAGTGGGTATGTCCAATGGCAATGCCATACAACAAGTCAACCTTGACAACGAAATGGGCACGTCCGTCAAACCACCAAAGTTAATGAGTATGGACGAGTATGAAGGATGGAAGGAGAAGTTCAGTTATTGGGTTCAAGCCATGCATTTCCAAAGCTGGGTGGCTATTGAGAGAGGTTATGTCGTTCCGTTAGACTAGAATCAGCAAGTTCTGGAAAAATACAAGTACTCCACAATACAAAAGGATGAGTACATTGCTGAGAAAAAGATGATCAGTCTCATTATACAATCCGTTAAAGAGGATATTTTGGTTTTATTGCCCGAATACACAACTGCGAGAGAGCTATGGTTATCACTACAAAAGAAATACCAAGGAAGCGCAGAGATGATCAAGAGTAAAAAAGCTCTTATCTTGAAGGAATTCGACATTTTTACTATGTTGAAGGGCGAGACAATGAAACAGATGATTGAGCGTTTTTGTCATCTGAAGGTCCAAATGAGGAGACACGGTATTGAGAAGACAGAACCAGAGTACGTCGACAAGCTTGCTGATGCGTTACCTGACGGCAAATGGACTACATATCTTATGGTCTTGAAAGAAAGTCCAAATTGGGAATTCTTCAAGCTGTCTACATTCATCGACAAACTTGAAGGTCATGAAATGGAGCTTCTAAAGATCGCGAAGTCGAAGAATGCTAACATTGTTCAAGATGTTGGTCTGTATTACAAGAACGGAATGCAAGACAGCATTTCAAGCCCAAAGATTCAAACAGCATTCAGTGCAAACATGAACTCTTCGCCACAGAATCAACCACAATATGATCAAAGTCCACAGAGTTCTTCATTTTCAAGAACTAGTTCAAATTCATCATATCAAAGTCAAGCGAATCAGAATCAACAAACGAATTCTGATCCGAATGTGTACAAGTGTAACATTGCTGTAAATCTAAACAATGTTGTTTCTGAGCAAGTTGCAAAACAACACCTGTCACTTCTCGCCACAATTCTAGAATCGTATGAAAGTCTGGTAGCAGGGAAAATTGGCGATCCCGAAATGACCACCGAAGAATAAGATCAGGTGGATGAAGAAGAGCTTGAATTGATGGACATTAAATGGTCCTTGGCTTCTATCATTCGAAGGGTGACAAAGTTTGTTGCACTCACAGGCCAAGATATCGGAAATTCAAGCAACAAGCCAGGGTTCGACAAATTGAAGGTCACTTGTTTCAGATGCTGACAGAAAGGGTATTTCAAGAGAGAATGAAAAAATCCTGAAGCAACGGGCAATCAGAGTCCATTCGGAGGTGGAAA
Source organism: Scalesia atractyloides (assembly GCA_947069175.1). Classification (NCBI taxonomy): domain Eukaryota; kingdom Viridiplantae; phylum Streptophyta; class Magnoliopsida; order Asterales; family Asteraceae; genus Scalesia; species Scalesia atractyloides. The sequence goes on from CAMTDV010000006.1 coordinate 35,696,948, forward strand.
CGAATACTGCAAGAAGTCACTTCAGTATAAACCGTTTCCTAAGAAGACTCAAGTGGAGACTCAAGAAAAATCATCCAACAATACAGAGAAGGCAATGATTGCTACCAACGAAGATGATGGTTTTGATTGAAACTCTTATATTGGAAAGAAAACAGGAGTGGCTTTGATGGTTGAGATTGTCGAAGATACATCTGCCGAAGATGCAGCAGCTATGGAGATGCTCTACTGGAATAATATCTGCAACAACAGGAAGAAGAGGAGATGTTTCTTCACATGAAGACACAGGGAATTTTAACTCCTAATTCAACTTCTAGTTTTGCAGGTGATTTTGACGGAAGTTCTCAGGAGCAAGTAGTCGAGGAGAACTCGATTAATAAATAAGTCATTGATGCTACTCAAGATGTGAATGCTGAAAACCTCACGGACATTACCAATAAAGCAACGATGGCGAATCTAACCAAGGTAGGTCAGAGGTAAAGATCGTCGAAAGGAAGTTGTCAAAGTGCAAGTTGTGGAGGTTGTAAAACCTGCACAAAATGTACTGAGCATGTGCTAAATGTGCCCAAAAATCACAAATCATCACTGAACTCAATGTACATAATGAACATTTCATATATGATTATCGTACAATGAAGGAAGCGTATGACAAAATGAAAGATGATTATGGCAGGCTCGACAAAAATAATATTGCACAACATGATACTGTGAGGATGTTAAAAGGAACGGTGCTGGATAAACAAAAAGCAATAAATATTTACATTAACACCATTGCCGAAACTAAACAACAACTCCAGGACATGAAAATAGAAACAGAACGTGTTCAACAACTTTTAAGAAGTTATACGACTAACGCATATGTTATTGATCATATCCTTCCCACGATCTCGTTGGAAGAAAATGATAAAAGGTCTAAAAAGAAAAATGGTAGAGAATACAACAATGTTCCTCCACCCCTATGCGAGAAGTATTGTCGCAAAACTGTTGACGGGATGGGTAAGGCACTCAACATTGAGTTGTTATCTGAAAAGAAAAATGAGTTGCCAGAGAACATTGATGTAATCTATACTAAATCAGAAGATAAAAATGTGGTGGTTAAAAATGTGGTTGAAAATGTTCTGAATGATTCTGATGATGGCAGCTTTGAGAGCGCCACCACGAGTTTGAACAGTTCTGACACAAAATCCGAAGATGACGATACATCATCTGAAGATGATCTATGTGATGATCCTAACGTTGTCATGTACAAGGTTAAGGAATCTGATAGATTATACTTTGATGACAGTTTTCCGATTCGGAATGTCAAAAAAGATCAATTGGATAAACTGTTTAAACTAGTTGAAATTTGATGAGAGGACCTGGGAAAAAATGAAAGGAAATTCTATTCTAAACCTAAAAGGAATTACAATAACTACCGGAGAAATGGTGGGGATCATCCAAAAAATAAGAGAGCTGGGTTGGGTTTAGATGTGGATGAAGAACCGGTAAAGAAATTGCCACCATTTCACAAGTACAAAGATAAAAACATGAAATTCGCTTGGGACAAGCACGGTTCATGAGGAAAGTTTGATCGAACAACAATCAAATGATGAGTTTAAGAAACAAAATGAACTTCGAGATAAGGCCAAAGCCACAAGTGGTGTCAAATCCACTAGTGGACACTCACATGATAATCGGACTTGCTTCAAGTGCAACGAAGTTGGTCATATTGCACGGAAGTGTCCGAAGTCTAAGCAGGCCTATCTTCGAAGGCAAGAAAGTTCAGATGTTGTCAAACCAATACAACCAGAGTTTGTAAAACCTGTAACGATTTTGAAAAGAAATGAATCAAAACCTGAAGTTAAATCTAAAACAGAAAAGAAATTTGAAAACTCAACTTTCGAAAAAGGTGAAACTTCTAGGGCAAACGAAAACAAGTTTTACATAAAAAAGGCAAACATTAAATCTCAAGCTTGGATTGCTAAGAAAAAGACAACAACATTTGAGGTTATCAAGTCTGAGCTTGTAAAGACTGATAACAAGAAAGAATCAAAGTCTGAGACCAAATCCGAAACTGTCAAAATTACAAGTGGTAACAATTCAAAAGATAAAAAGAAAGTGAATTTTGAAAATATAACTGACAGTGGAGGCTCAGATGGAGATTATGAAGATGATTACCAAGCTTTCTATCCAAAACCCAAGACCAAAAAGGCTTGGGTCGCGTTCTTTAACTAGATTTTAACATGTGCAGGGGCTCCAAAGATCCGTTCTTTCAAAGTGGATTTTGGATAGTGGAGCATCCAGACATATGACGGGAATGAAAAGTCTTTTATTCGACATTAAAGCTATCAACGACGGATATGTTGGATTTGCTGGTAATCAGGGTGGAAGGATAGTCGCCGATGGAAAACTCTCCAACGGCGTTGTATCGTTTGATCGCGTGAACTACATTGTAGAGCTGGAAAATAATCTTCTGAGCATATCAAAGATTTGTGACAAACAGTTCATGGTGCATTTCAATGACAAAGAGTGTATTATTCTGAAGTCGGGTTTCAAAATACCTGATGAGTGGATTCTAATGCGAGCTCCGCGCGAGAACGAGTTATATGTAGATATGGGCATCACTACCACATCATCAAGATCAGCATAATGTTTTGTAACAAAGGCTACTGAGAAAGATTCTATATTTTGGCATCAAAAAATGGGGCACATTCATTTACGTAAAATGAATTTTCTGGTACATAATGATCTAGTTGAAGGTGTGAACTTACGAAGCTTCCATATTTCTGATCATTTCTTAGAATGTAAAAAAGGGAAGCAGGTCAAAAAGTCACATCCGAAGAAGATTCTGAATTCAATCAAGCTGCCGCTTGAACGTCTCCACATGGATTTATTTGGTCCTGTCAATGTTCGAAGTATTTCAGGAGATTTATACTGCTTAGTTGTGATAGATGACTATTCGCGTTATTCGTGGGTTTTCTTCCAAGAATCAAAAGACGAAACGTTTGAAAACTTGGTGATTCTTTTCAAGAAGTTAGAAAACCTTTGTCATCTTCCTGTCCGACGAATCCGCAGTGACAACGGCACAGAATTCAAGAATAATAAGATGAAGGAGTTTTGCAACGCCAAGGGTATTTTGCACGAATTTAGTGCACCCTATACTTCGCAGCAAAACGGTGTAGCTGAAAGGAAGAACATAACTTTAATCGAAACAGCAAGAACCATGCTTGCAGATTCGAAACTTCTAGTAAGCTTTTGGAGTGAGGCAGTTGCAGCGGCTTGCTACACACTAAACAGGGCCTTAACTGTCAAACCATCGAAAAAGACATGTTTTGAAATGATTAACCGACGGAAGCCAAATTTGAAGTTTCTAGAGCCATTTGGTGCGCCATGTACTGTAATAGATCAAGATGGTAAATTCGGGGCCAAATCGCTTGAAGGTTTCTTTGTCGGGTATGCGAGTCCGCTTCGAAGAGTGTATATTCCTTCATTGAAAAAGGTAATTGAAGCACAACATGTTGATTGTTTCAACTATACGGATCCTATTCTAAGAAGAGGCGACGCATGGCTGTTTAACTATCAAGACCTTTGGAAGTCATTCGACTTGCCGGAAGAACATTCTGAAGAAGAAATTGCAGTGTTATATTATCTTCAACAGTCGGCCAATCAGGAACAAATCATTAGACCAATTGTGGTTAATCAACCCACGTTGGATTCTTCGTCTTCCGGAGCAGGTCCTAGTACTAGCGGTGCTCAAATTGAAAATGTTTCTGAAACAGAAGTGACACCGTCTATAACTCCATCGAATGATTCTTCCAAACCAGAAAATGCTACAACAGTGTCAAGTATGCCTTTGAATCAGAATTCTGACTCTGATGAAGCGCCGACATTTGATGCTGATGGTGAATCCTCATCGGATGAAGAAATTGAGCAGATATCTAACCTGTTGAATCAATCTGCAAATCCAGGCAATCAGAACGAAGCATCATCTAGCGCTCCTAACGTTGAAGTGACTGTTGATCAGAACATCTCAAATCAGCAAAGCTCAGTTGATGTTCCTAGTGAAGAAATGCTGCGATCATATTCTTACCATCCTTCAAAGAATATCATTGGTGAATTACAAACTGGTGTGCGAACACGAAGCTAAATCAATAAAGCACTTAGTTGTTTCTACACTCGAGTTGCTCCAACTCAAAACTACTTCTACTATTCATGTTTCATTTCTCAAATAGAGCCAAAAACTGTTAATGAAGCTCTGGGTGACGAGAACTGGGTGATAGCAATGCAAGAGGAACTGTTACAGTTTGAGAAATTGGGTGTTTGGAGGCTTGTAGACTTACCACCAAAGAAGAAAGCTATTGATACAAAGTGGGTCTTCAAGTGTAAAAGAGACGATCGGGGTGTAATAGTCAGAAACAAAGCTCAGTTGGTTGTCAAAGGTTTCCACCAGCAAGAGGGTATTGACTACACAGAAGTATACACACCGGTGCACGATTAGAGTCTATCCGCATTTTCCTTGCGTTCGCAGCTTGGGTGGTTTTAAGGTGTACCAGTTGGATGTAAAATCTGCATTTCTCTACGGTAAACTTCGAGAACAAGTGTATGTTGGCCAACCACCAGGGTTCGTCGATCCGCTGAACAAGAACAAAGCTTATCTCCTAGACAAAGCCTTATACGGATTACACCAAGCCCTGAGAGCTTGGTACGAGACGTTATGCAATATCTCGTTGGAAACGGCTTTACAAGAGGCATAGTGGACAGTACATTGTTTACCAAAGAAGTTGGATCTCATCTGATCATTGTACAAATCTATGTGGATGATATCATCTTCGATTCAACAGATGATAGTCTTTGCAAAGAGTTCGAAAAGATCATGAAGAAGAAATTCGAGATGTCCTCCATGGGTGAAATGAAATTCTTTCTCGGATTACAGGTCGATCAGTTACCAGACGGCATATTCATTCATTAGACAAAGTATGTTCATGACATTCTCAAGAAGTTTGAAATGGATAGCTCGAAGCCGCTTTCGACTCCGCTGGCATTGAATCATGGGATTTGCATTGACGAGACGGGAACCAAAGTTGATGGCACACTCTATCGATCGATGATAGGATCTCTGATGTATCTAACAGCATCTCGCCCAGACATCATGTATCCTACCTGCTTATGTGCGAGATATCAGTCTAGTCCTCGAGTGTCACACATGCAGATAGTCCAGCGAATCTTCCGTTACTTGAAGGGATGTCCAAGCACTGGCTTGTGGTATCCTAAGAACGATAATTTTGATCTAATGGGATACGCTGACTCAGACTTCGGAGTGGACAAGCTGAACTCGAAATCTACAACGACAGGATGCCAGTTCTCCGGAACACAGTTTGGTAACATGGCAGTGCAAGAAACAGACCACGGTCTCTCTCTCTACCTGTGAGGCAGAATACATTTCTGCTTCCAGCTGTTGTTCTCAAATCCTCTGGATTCAACAACAGATGAGGGATTATGGTCTACAGTTTCTTGATACGCCTTTATTCGTAGATAACAAAGCAGCTATCGATATAACCAAAATCCGGTTCATCACTCACATACTAAACACATTGAAATTCATTATCACTTCATTCGTGACTGCTACGAAAAGAAGTTGGTGCGAATAGAAAAAATCCACATCGACGAACAAAAGGCTGATTTTTATACCAAAACATTTCCTTTAACAAGATTTAAATATCTATTGAGGCTTAACGGTGTTAAAAATTTCTGACAGGTGCGGAAGCTGAGGTTGAATACAGATCGGACGACGAGTTCACGTGATCCACATTGGTTTCTCATATCTTCTAGATTAGTATTTCATAAAAACTAAAATACAAAAATATGTTTTTTATTCTAGGGGGAGAAATATTTGAAAAAATACAAAAACATATGAAAATTTTCAAAAATGTACAAAAACATTGAACAAGACAAAAAGAATTTGGTGTCACAAAAAGGAAATGATAGTACATCAGTGGACTATCACAGTATGCTAAAGAAATGTAAAGTTTAAAAAGTTATAAACAAGTCTTACTGTGGATGTGTCGATAGGCTTAACACGTTCAGTAAATTGTTTCCGAGATATAAACTAAATTTAGCAACTGCTGAAACTTGTGGATTAACACATCTTGGATATATGGACTTAGTACTCCGAAATTTCGATTGAAGGGTTGCCTGATTTTGAGATACGAGGTCTTTATAGATAGTTGATATCTAGGGTATTATACAAGTTTCTTCTGAATTTGCAGAAGCAATAGTCTAGAACTTCTATAATGCTTTACGCTATAAACCCCTAAAAACTGCATGCAAACTTGAAAAGAATCGAAAGATCTAATCATTTGCAATGCTGAAAATATTCCTTAAGTGGAACACACCTAAAGACGAGCCTTCATCTCTTTGTCTGGACGGTACTACTAAACTGAGCTCTCAAGGCCTCGCATTAACCCAAAGACAGATATCAATTACGCTATATTCACCTGTAAGATGAAATCTAGGGAATCTGGATTCGGGAGTATATTCAAGAAATGGGAAACACAGTTAAGTCAAGTTTCATAAATCATACTTTAACATATCTTGTAACAATTGAGAAACATGGTGAAGTTTAAGTGGACAAACATATCGACAATCTAGGTAAACGAGTTTAAAACTTAAAGTCATCTAAAGGTCAACGGTACTGGAAATATGTCTCAATCAACTGATATGATCCTTAGACACGAATTCACAAAAATATGTCTTTAAATAAGTTTGTTCATAGTTTACTTTGTTCTATACATAGTTTATCTGCTTTACAAATTAAATCCGAAAAGATTTTCAGTTTGTTTTAGCATAAACTTACAAAAATACAAAAAAGATTTTGTTTCTACATTGTTTTCAGCAAACCAATGTTGGAGAATGGATCTTTGAAGTCTGGTAAGGTGCTAAACTGGTGGGAATCTCATTGACAACGGGCTGGGAGCTAATCTGTAAAATCTGAAAAGCCAAAATGATGAAAAGTTCATTAATTTGAAACTTTGATTTTGAAAATATCAACAGTTTGTTCGTAACGGGTCAAACTGGGGTCATTAATTTGGACTCAGCAGACAAATCAGTTAACCAAGGTCATTAGCTTGGTCTTGGTCAACTGAGTGGATTTTCAGAATTGGTAAAAAGTGAAAAGGTCAGGGACTTAACTGAAAAAATTTTAAAAAATCAAAACTTGAGAAAGATAAGTTCGACCGAACTTGCAAAAGGATTTGAAGTATTAATTCAAGCTCGATCGAACTTGTCTGATATATGAGAAATTGCTCCATGTCCGACCGAACTTGTTTTGGGTTTTCTATCTGGGCTTGCAAGTCGCCCGAACTTGCTAGGGTATTTATACCTTGCAAGTTCAGCCGAACTTCATTATCAGTCGACATAATTCTTTGAGCGAACTTAGTCTCTTAGTGCGATTTTTCTAAATTGTCAAAAATACATTGTTGTGCTGCCAAAATTCTTATTGTTTGTGGTGATTTGCACACCATCTACAATGGCAGAGGTGAGAAATCACATTTTAAACCATGAATTGGACCTTAATCGTTTAACTCAGAACTGAAACTGATAAAATTGATAGATCTAGGGTTCATCTGGACAAATTGATCTTAAGGATGTCATAACAAACATAAAACAACCATGTTCATGATTTGGATTTGATTATTTTGGTCATAATATGTCTGTGCATGTTTTGTTGAAGGAGATGCCACGTTCGCCCGGACTTGTTCATCAAGTCCGACCGAACTTGCATCTTTAAAACAATTTAAATTCATGAATAAATGGTAAGTTCGACCGATCATGATTAAATTTTGAATTGTAAACTGTTGGGAAGTTCGATCGAACTTAGATAGTGAAATCTGAAAAGTTAAACATAAGTTCGCCCGAACTTATGACTTTGTTATTGAACATGTATTTGACATGTTCGGGCGAACTTGAATCAAAATCAGTTTGTTATACCAGCATCAAGTTCGCCCGAACGGGTGATTACGATGGACTTTTCCAAGTTCCATAACACATGTATTACGCTTGACAAGGCGTTATGTCTGTCGCTGAAGGAATATGAAAGCATCTTGAAGTTTCTGAAGGATTGTCCTATTCATCGAGCTATTATCGAACGTACAGTGTCCTATCGATCGCACACATATCACTTCTGGATGAACGCAAGCCTAAGTGCAGATAAAAAGACTATCACTTCGTCAGTACAAGTTGGAGACGAGAACAAAGCGATCACTGTCACTAAGGATGATATACGCAGGATCTTGCAATTTAACGACGACAAAGATGATCCTATTTTCTTAGACGAGAAGATGGGACGAGGTTGTTTTTATCGTATGGGTTATAAGGGAAGCGTAAAAAAGCCAACGTTGAAGAAAGGGGAAGTTCCAAACCCCCTACAAGCTTCTTATGCATGCTATTATTCACACGTTCAGTCACAGAAAGGCGGGTCTTGACGATGTTCAGGATTATATGGCCTGCATGGCAACGACATTGATTCTGAAGAAGCCGTATAACTATTCTAAGCTCGTATTCACACACATATCGAAGAATATGGAAGACACGAGATTGTGTATATATCCAAGGTTCGTGCAGATGCTTATCGACGAGAAGTTTACAGACATTGCACGTGATCCAAATGACATCTTATACTTCAGTTACCTCGATGAAACCACAGTGAAGAAGTTGTTAAAGTTCCAGAAATAGGATTCAGCACCTGTTGCGAAACAAATATTTGGGGCGATAAAAGATGAAAATTATGTTGCGCCACCAGAAAACAAGTGGAGGAACGATGGTAGTGTGACGAGAAGGAATTGAATGTTGAGATCGAATGGTTTAAGTCGTTCAAGCCTAAAGCGCGAAGAGAATGGTTTGTCAAAGCTGAATTCGAAAAGAAGAAGAAACATGGTGCTAAGAAAGTTGATACTATGCTTATTGATGAAGACGAGCCTGTAAATGTTCAAACAGAGGCTGGTTCAAGTGCAGCGGTTGTTTTGAGAGTCAGGAAACTAAAAGACTACTCAAGAGGATGATGTTATTTCTGCTACTTCCAGAGAACGATGATGATTCTCTCGAGAAGGAAACAAAGAAGGCTATGGCTGAAAAGGAAGCTGAAAAGATCAAAGAAACATATGCTGATTTTGATCGAATCTTGAAAAAGAATCTGACGAGGAGAGACCTAAGAAAAGAACTAAGTGTGTAAAGTCTACAGTAGCTTCAACGACTAAGACTACAGGGTCTCCACAGGCAAAAGGCAGAAAGAAATCAAAGAAAGCTCAGAAACATGCTAGTCGTCGATACATGGGTAAACCAAAGAGCACATAAGCAACACAAGAACCTTCTGGTGCACAGGAGAAAGGAGTTACACAAGAACCCTACAAAACCTACACAAGAACCTCCTGTTGTTATTTCATCTGAAGCTGAACGTCCAGGAGTTACACAAGAACCTCATGTTATCATTTCATCTGAAGCAAAAATGCAAGGAGCAACACAAGAACCTCCTGAGTCTAATTTACTTGAAGTGCCGGTGATTCAATCTCCTGATTCTAAAGGTGTTCATTCTGAAAGCTCAACTCCGAGGAAAGCAACTCCAAAGAAGTCTACTTCAAAAGCTGCTACTCCTAAGTCAACACCAAAGAAGTCACAGTCAAATCTATTTGGTGATATTCCAAATGAACCAGTGGATCTTCAGGATTTAGATGAGTTCTTCCCTGATACAGACATTGATGTTCTAGAAAAGCGTGTTAAAGATTGGAAGATAGAGTGCAAAAGAATGAAGAAGAGAAAGCCGAGCTAATCAAGAAAGTTAATCAAAGCTCTGTTGAGAAAGAAATAATGGATGACAAGATAAAGGTATTGGAAAGCGAACGGCAATTTTCAAAGCATTGATTGAAAGCCTACAGGATGCAAATGAAAAGCTGCAAGCAGAAATTGCTGATTGAAAACAATACAAGCCCTAAATGATCGAAGGTTTACCAGGATGCAGGAAGTATTATCTAACACCCTTAGTATTGATTTCATTGCTGAATACGATAGTTTAGATAGGAAAGAGGCAAAAGAAAGAGCTGAGAAAGAGCTTGCAGCTAGTGGTAAAGGCAAAGGTGTTGAAGGTGAAGCACCAAAGTCTTCTGAAGCTGTTGAAAAGCATGTTGATGAGAATGTTGAAAAAGATTCTGAGTCCGAGATTGCTAAGGTTGACGAATCTGTCAAGCCTTCTGATCCTGTAACTGCTTCTAAAGAAAAGGACGATGATGAAGCAGAAGATGAAAATAATGATGATGAACCACCAACTGACGATCCGAAAGATGATTCTGACCACGATGGAGGTAATGATGATGATCCGAGTGGTACAGGTATAAAGGTGGTTGATGCGACAGTGAATGAAAGCTTCGATTTCACAAGTCTTCTGAATGATGAGGCGAATGCTATGAATGAACAGAATGAGGGGGAGTCAGGGCAAACAGGGCCATCTGATGATATAGATATGACTGATGTTGATATATCTGCAAAGCCTGTTGCTGCAATACCGACTAAGCCTTTGATTTTGATGCTTGAACACAATGTCGAAGAAGGCGAGTACGTGCACAACTAACTAAAGAAGATCTGGCCAAGTTGATCGAAGTTGATGCTGAATCTTTAGATTTTGATTTTGAGGAACAAGTGCTAAATGTGAACACATTTGAGCCTAACGAGTATCAATATCAACGAAGATTTGAAGCTGATGAGTATAACAAGGTTATAGTAGAAGATTGGTCTTCGGATGACGAAAAAGACGAAGTTGCGAAGTACATGGGTCCTAACATTGATAGTTTTCCTACTTTCGAGGAAATGTACAAGCAATTAGATGAAGATATGTTGAAAGATAAGATCGAAGAATCAATTCGAGAAGGAAATGTTCCGAAACCGATGACAAAGGAGGAAATAGCTCAAGCTAAGAAATCCTGGTTCAAAGAGATGCCGCGTGAACTTAAGTTTCAACGTCCTCTAGCATTCTTTACCAGAGATAAAATGTGTCGTTGGGAGATATTCTAAGTTGGGGGTGGTTTAAGGAACTAAATGTTAATGCCATCAAAAGAGAATTTGGGGTGCAATACTCAATATCTGGCTGATTTCAAGACACTACCATACTGGATGTTGAGGAGCTTGTTCAAACCTTTAATGTTACATATCAGATGAAGTTTATCGATCAGTTACTATGGAAAATGATCAACTTTGAAGCGACAAAGGGTTTTAAATATTAGAAGCCGTTTATCCCAAAGCGTCGCATCAAAACAAATAAGAAGACAGGGGAGAAAGATATAACGTTAATCATGAAACGACCGAGAGCGATGAGAAACATGCCGTTAATGCCGATTGAACAGAATTTATATCCGGTGTTTAAGTGGTGGCAAATTGATCCTAACACATGTGAAGCACTGATAGTATTACGATTCGAAGAACATCTGGATATCACTAAAGAAAGGATTGAGATATTAGGGTTTCAAGGTATGAGATGGTTGTGGAGAACGATCAAGATACTAGACCCGATGTGGCTAGTGAATTGTTCGAGAGAAGATATCAAATGCTTGTTCAACAGCAAGATAGTGTTTGAAGAACGTGAAAAAGAACAAGCCATTCAATATCAAAGGGTCGTTAACGTCTTCTATGCTCGAGAAGTTAACTCTGGAAAGATGTGGAAAACGAGCTGGAGGGATTTAGAACGGGTTGAATTTCTGAAAGAAGAAAAGTGTCTTGAAGAGATACATGAAAGAGGTAGGGCGGCAAGGCTTAGAAGGTTTCAGTATATGACTAAAGTGCCACCTACTGATCAGATGCCAGATACGAAGCAAGAAAGACGAAAGAAGCCGTTCAAGAACTTCTTTCGGTCGTACATGTTAAAGTTTTATTTGAAGACAGAGTTTTGAAGACTGATAAAAGACGAAGACGATATCCAAGGGGGAGTCTGTTGGTGCAGAATGTCTATGTCTTAGTCTTATATCGAGTCTGTATAGATTAGATGTGAATAGGCTAGCAAAATCAAGTATTTATAGGTTTTGTTGTCAAGTTCGCTAGTGAAGGTATTGTGAAGTCAAGTCGGCCGAACTTGACATAGTCAAGTTCGCCCGAATTGACTAGTCAGTTCGTCCGAACTTCCCCCCACCAGCGGACTTGTTCAACTATAAATAGCTAGCATGTCATGGTCATTTGTAACTTTGCACACTTTGAGGCGAAGCTCTGTCAAATTGGAGACTTGATGTTATATCAATAAAATTGACGTTTAACTGACTAATTCTTGTTGTTTGGTAATCATGTCGTAATATTTCCGCTATTATGGACATTAGATATCATATCTAGCTTCCTATGCTATCAGGATCGGTCCTACAAGTACCGATGACTTTGTGGTATATTTCGATGCATCACATCAAGGCTTAGGTTATGTGTTAGTGCAACGAGAAAAATTCATGCGTGCGCGTCATGCCAACTAAAAGTTCATGAGAAGAACTATACCACTCACAACCGAGAATTAGGCGCGGTGGTATTCGCTTTGAAGATTTGGCGTCGTTATCTCTACGGTGCTCAATGTACTATCTTCACGGATCACAAAAATCTTCAACATATATTTAATAAAAAATAATTAAATATGATAGCGAAATCAAGTACCATTCGGGCAAGGCAAATGTTGTAGCGGACGTCGTGAGCCAGAAGGAACGAGTCAAGACACTACGAGTACGAGCATTGGAAATGACAATTCAAACGAACCTCACTTCTCATATTCACGATGCGCAATAAGAAACACTTAAAGCAGAATTACTTCGAGGTATGGAAAAAAATTGGTGCCAAAAGAAGATGGAACTTTATACCTTATGTGTCAAATTTGGCTTCCACTTTTTGGCAACCTACGAGACGTGTTTAGATGAAGCTTATAAGTCTAGGTACTCAATGCATCCGGGAGCAGATAAAATGTATCAAGACTTAGAAAAATTCTATTGATAGCCTAACCTTAAAGGTAACATCACAATTTATGTCAAAAAATGTTTGACATGCGTGAAGGTTAAGGCCAAATACCAAAAGTCATCGGGCTTGTTACAATAACCTGAAATTCCCGTATAGAAATGGGAACCAATTTCTTTGGACTTTATTACAAAACTACCTAGGACCTCGGGAGGTCATGACATGATATGGGTAATAGTCGACAGATTAGCAAAGTTTGCACATTTCTTTCCTATCCGCGAAAAAGACAGCATGAAGAAACCAGCCAAATTATATCTTTGAGAGATTGTGGCACGTCATGGAGTGCCTATCTCGATAATTGATACCAAGACGGTCATTTTGTGTCAAGAATTTGGCGATCTTTTCAAAAGGTGTTTGGATCTCGATTGGATCTAAACACGGCCTTTCACCCACAAACAGACGTCTAAAGCGAACGGACTATCCAAACACTAGAAGATATGCTTCGGGTTTGTGTGATGGATTTAGGCGGCAATTGGGATACTCACTTACCCTTGGTTGAGTTCTCATACAATAATAGTTATCACACTAGCATTCAAGCCGCACCTTTCGAAGCTCTATATAGACGAAAATGCCGATCTTCGCTATGTTGGGCGGAAATCGGTGACAAACAAATAATTTGTCTAGATTAGTCCAAAATACTACCGTCAAAATCTTCCAAATTTAAGACCATATCAAAGTGGCTGGGGACAGACAAAAAAGCTACGCCGATAAACGACCGCAAACCATTATCTTTCAAGGTTAGAGACAAAGTCTTGTTGAAAGTCTCGCCTTAGAAGGGCGTAGCTAGGTTCAGAAAGTGTTAAAAGCTAAATCCGCGATACATAGGACCGTTCAAAATTCTTGCAAAAATTGGAAGAGTGTAGCTAGGTTTGGTTATCATCCCTATGGAAGAAATACACATTGACGACAAACTCCAATTCACCGAAGAACCTTTTGAGGTTATGGACTGGAAAGTGCAAAGGACAAGGAGAAGTCGTGTCACACTAGTCAAAGTTCGTTGGAACTCACGGCACAGACCCGAATATACATGAGAACGTGAAGACCAAATAAAGACAAAATACCACCACCTATTCGAGAAGATCCCTGCAACAGATAACTCAACTTGAATAACTGGGGGAGTATGTGACAAACGCAAGATTATCCAGTAATTTCGCACACTTAATCACTATTTAGTTATACAGTTTCGTGCATTAGACTTAATTACAATACGTTTGTGTATCATAAGTCTAGAAATCTCAAGGAATGCATAACATTTGCATTGCACATGATTTTATTCGCAGTATCACGAAACAATGCAAACATTTACAAAGACTGTTGGTAGATTGTCCGACTAGACTAGTTATGTCAGCATAGTTCTTGTACTCACCTAAACGACAAGTATAGGACTAAGAATTAGCTCCAACATCAAAGTTATACTAGACCCCAAATGGGAAAATATCAAAACACTTAAATTGTCTGATTCAAGTTGTGAAATAACAACTTTCAGTAAACTAGTAACAAAATTCAGCATTGTTTGGTAATTACAAGATCCATAAATGATGTTAAACATCATAAACAACATAAAAGATACTAAATATATCATAAGGATAAATAAACATCAATTACCATACAAGTTACATAAGTTACCATTTATTATTTGTAAGCAAACTAGCACCTGACTAAACATCCGAACACTATCTAGACACATTTTATAAACTAGAAGACACTATTTAACAACATGAAGCTAGTTAATTCATTAAACACATTGAAAGTCCCCCCCCCCAAGCCATATCCGTCCCCAAGGGGCCTCACATGACTAGGTGAAGATGGGTCAAAGAGGCTCTTTTGGTGATCCTTTGGATAAAGAAGGTGGATGAGAGATTATAAGAAACCACCAGTCCATAAACTTTATCCAGCACCACATCTTGCACACTCAAATACACACACTAAATATTTCTTCTCCCTTTCCCTCTCACAAAATTGGCCAAACACAACCCCAATATCATCTTTCAATCACTAATGATTAAATCCAAGTATTCTCCAAGGTGTATCATGGTGAATTAAGGAGCATAATAACAGTACACTAACCTGGAATATCAAAGCAAAGGAGTGTGTAGAGAAATAGAAGAGATCTTCAAATAGGGAAAGAGGTTTCCAATTAAATAAAGTAGTTGATTGTTTGCAGAATTTTTCCAAAAGAGGAAGGGTTTCTAAGAAAGGAATGTTAGAGAGAGAGAGTGTGTGTGAGGGTTTCAACTAATTATTGTTGAGATTTTGTAGATATAATTTTTTGTTTTGATGATTATTGATCATGATGAGTTGAAAATTGGTTTCAAACATGTTTATGAAAACATGGGAAAAGTCTAGGGGACCCTATGGCAAACTTATCTAAAAATAAAATCATGATTAAAGTGTGATTAACGAGGGGGTTTTCCAGACTAAAAAACATGATTAGCACACTTAATCATGATTATACAAGTTTCGGCTAGAAAAGTCTAAGTTAAACTTACTAGAATTTTCATAAACTAAAATGATATATATATATATATTATATATATATATATATATAATATATATATATAATATAATATAATATAGGGAGAGGATCATGAGAAAACTAAATATAAATGAGAAAACTAGAAAACTAACTCAAAAGCCAAAAAAGAGCATAAAAACATACAAATTTTTTCTTTTTTTTTACAATTTTTTATATAAAAATCGTTACATTTTATGTATAAAAAAACTTTTTTCAAATAAAAAAAAAACTTGTACTGCACATGTGCACTATATGTATACTACACATATGCATTATTTGTTTATGTTTCACATGTGCATTATATGCTTTTTTTATTTTATTTTTTTAAAAGTTTGTTTATATAATATATATAGCGATTTTTAATAAAAAATCAAAAAAAAATTTGATACGTTTTTTGGCTTTTTTAGTTAGTTTTTTTGGTTTTTAAAACTAGTTTTCTCATGATCCATCCCCATATATATATATATATATATATATATATATATATATATATTTAGGATAAAATTATATATATATCTAGACAACCACACAAATGTTTATGTATTTATGTGTTATGTGTATGTATTTAGAAAATGTAGGAATACATACTAAAACAAATACTAACACAAAATACAAAGTACAAGGATATACAAGAAACATGGTAAAGTATATAAATATATACTTATATATACAACATAGCGATACGTGGGTACATGGACAAGTATACAAGGAAAATATATATATTCCTATTATATCCTTGACATGTATATCGGACGATTAGACAAAACGGACAAGGCGGACATATATAATATATATTATATATATATATTGAAGTAAAGAATATATGTAGTAAACCGACTCAGTAAATTAAACTAAAATTGGACAAGCGACAATATATATTTTACCAACAATAAATATATATATAAACTTACAGCAAGTCTTAAAAATAGAATATTTTAAAGGTCAAACAATATATATCTTTACCGACACGCCTTAAAAATAGATAATTTTTAAGAGAACTAGACAGATATATATAATTTTAAAAGGTAATAAATCTGGAAAAATATAAAAATAACTAAGTGTAGAAATACAAGTATACTAGTATGCTTATACATATATGGTATCTGCATATGTATAAATACATACAAGATAACGTTATACATGAATACATACAAAAGTTCGATGTTAAAATTGTTTATTTTTAACAATAAATCTAACTAAGATACATACATACCTATATATATATATATTTGAGAAGAAATTTAGGGTATGTTTGGCATGGAGCTTTTAGAAGCTTTTAGGAGCTTCAAGCTTTAAGCTTTTAAGAAAAAGCTCCAACTCAATAAAAAGTCTTTTTTGGTTGAAGGAACTTGAAGCTTTTAAGTTAGGAGCTTGAAGCTTTTGGTTAAACGCTCATACTAGTAGCGTTTAAAAGGAGCTATAAGCTTTTAGGGAAAAAATGACTATTTTAACCTCTAAAGATAATAAACTTTTTAATGTCCATTTTGGTCATTTTAACATTTTATTAAAAGTTTCAGCTACTTTTCCAAACACCTAAATATATCTAAAAAGCTACAGCTACCAGTTTTCAGCCTCCAGCCACCAGCTTCCCAAGCTTTCCAATAACAACTACTTTTGCCTAACATACCCTTAATGTGAGAATAAAAAGAAGAAACGGCAGAATGGTAAAACATTAAATAGTTTATAGCTCCTCTCATTAATTATGTTATCTCTCATTAATAAAGCAAAAATTTTTTTCCTACACATTACAAAATGTATCTTACATATGTCTTACACTTACCAATATTTACTTACACACATTTAAATTTACCCTACACATTTCAAAATTTATCCCACACATACTAAAATTTATCCTACACATCTCGAAAATTGTCCTTCACCATAAATTATTTTATCTTGAAAAAGTATATTAAAAAAATGAGTTACAAGTTTAATTTATTAGTTAATTAATGACAATTATAGATTTACTTGTATGCCCTTTTTCATAACATTAAATAAACACATTAAATGAAGTAAATGGAGAATTTCTATTGGTTTAAAAGTTATTCTTTTTATTCTTACAAAATTTTTTTTCTCATTTGAACCCTCCATTATATATATATATAGTGGGGATCCTGCGCAAAGTGTGTTTTTTCCTAGAAAGTCTAGGAAGCGATCTGGGCCATCCATGGGTATGTTTAATGGTTGAGATCACCTTGGTGGCATTTTGGTAATATGTGTGTCTTAAAAATAGGATTATTTAATTAATTAGGGGTAGATGTGTCATTTAGCTTGTTTTAAATATGGAAATAATTAATTGTGATTTTTTCTCTCTCTCTTTCTCTCTCTTCCTTCTATCCTTCATGAAGAAACACAACATAAAGAAAACACATCGTGACAAATATCACACAGCGTGAAGAAATCCAAGAAAACACATCATTCCTAAAACATAAGCTACTACAACACACTGTGAATTAACTTGTAACTGGTAAAACACAGCGTGAAGAAATTATTCATGAAGATTGCGGCTGGTAAAATACATCGTCAAGAAATTGTTCATGAAGGATTGCAGCTGGTAAAACACAATGTCAAGAAATCCTCCAGCACTACCAGCATGAATGGTAAAACACACCGGTATTAATCTGCTTGCTGTTAAAACACAATGTCAAGAAATCCTACAGCATTACCAGCATGAATAGTAAAACACAGCGTCACGAAATCCTCCAGCATTACCAGCATGAATGCTAAAACACAGCGGTATTAATCTGCTTGCTGTTAAAACACAATATCAAGAAATTTTCCCGCATTACCAGCATGAATGGTAAAACATAGCGTCAAGAAATCCTCGAGCATTACCAGCATGATAAACCACAGCGTCAAGAAATCCGCCAACATTACCAGCATGATAAAACACAACGGTATTAAGAAATCCTCCAGCATTACCAGCATGAATGCTAAAACATAGCGGTATTAATCTGCTTGCTGTTAAAACACAATGTCAAGAAATCATCCAACATTACCAGCATGAATGGTAAAACACATCGTCAAAAGATCCTCCAGCAATACCAGCATGATAAAACACAGCGTCAAGAAATCCGCCAGTATTACCAGCATGATAAATACACAGCGGTATTAGTATGCAAAAAAATATGAACAAAAATCGCCTGGATGTTTAAAGAAACAACCCTGGAAGTTTTTTGTAACTGAAAAATTTGAAAATATGTGATACAGGGTTTTCTAAAAAATCTCATTTCATTGTTTTATAATTATCTCTTCCCCAAATTAACTTATTTAAATAATTACAATTGTGCCCTTTGTTAAAATTGTCTAGATGACACTTGTCATCACATAGTTGCTTCCTACACTTTGTAGGAAAAAATGACTTTGTAGCCAACTTCCACTCTCTCTCTCCTCCCCCTCTCTCTCTCTCTCTCTCTCTCTCAATATATATATATATATATATATATAATATATATATATATAGGGGTTGGTTAATGTACAACATTTTTTAACGTATGTTGCGTGCGAGATGAAATTATGCATGTTATAAAACCCAAAAACCCTAATCACGCATGTTGAAAACCATAATCACGCACGTACAAAATCAGAAATCACGCATGGGGTAAAAAACTTAATCACGCATGTTAAAATTCACAGCGTACGCAGCGTACATTAAGCCTAATTGTACAATACACTTTCACTATATAAATATATATACTTATATATACATATATATATATATATACACATATATATACACATATATATATATACACACACACACACAATATATATATATACTTATATATACATATATATATATATATATACTTATACTTATATATATATATATATATATATATATATATATATATATATATATATATATATATAATATATATATATATATATATATATATATATATATATATATATTCGAGAACAAATACATATTCAAAGGGAACAAATATATTTACAAAGGATAAATGATCACAAGACATGAATATGTATTGGAAGAATATATGTGGATCATGACATCGAAACATCGTGAGAGACACGAAAACATACCGAGGGCTAGGTCCCGAATAATACATGAACATGTATAAACACTCGTGCTAGGCACGAAGACATATGAAGGGCTAGGCCCGTTCATTCATGACAAGAGTACACAAGTATTTTATATATATATATATATATATATATATATATATTATATATTATATATATATATATATTAACAACAAACGGATAAGCAAAACTACCAACGTATTAAAAGAAACAAGTGTTACAAACAAACAAAACAAATGCAAGTCCTAACAAACATTCAAGATGAGAGACTTTGTACATATCAAACATAGACCTAAGTGTCTAACGAGATTAGGACACTTGTAGGTTGTGATACATACATGGAACCCCGAGATTGTTAGCGGTTAGCACGAAACGCAATCGGTGAGTTCATGTCTCCTCTTTTAAACGTTTTTCAGTTTTTAAACTTTGGGGGAGATACATGTTACCGGTGGTATGATAAGCTAGGGAATGAAACAACATTGATCATCTGCACATAGGGTAGAAACATAAATAACTATTAATCACACTACAGACCGAGGAACGAAAGGGGTAGATCTATTGGGTTTTGGTGAGCCCCACTCTTGGTCTGTGAGACCGTGTGAGTGCTTTTGTATCCCAATCGAGGGTAATCGACACAAAAATCATCAAGGGTTAGTTGCTACCTATGTCGGCCCACATATTAATGTCCTTGCAAAACATTAATGATCAATGATTTTGCTAGACGCTTTACCTACCGGATTTCATACAAACATATTTCAAATGTTTTAAAGATTCATTTATACAAAACCAAAACACATGAATTCACCAACTTTTTTTTGACATTTTTACTTAACATGTATTTCAAGAAATTAGTGGACTTCATGTGGAAACAAGTCAAGAAACAAGAGTCGGAAAATCGATGCCATCTTTTTGGAGGGTTTGTTTCACATATTCCGCCTTCATGCGAAATATGGAATGCCAAGCCTTGATTTGTAAAACTATATTTGTGAACAAGTCTTTTGTCAAACATATAACATTTTGGGTTGTCTTTCATGAACAAAACATATGACTTGTAATTTTATTTCAATTAATTGGATGGATGAACATCGTACTTACAGCATGTTTACTTTATGGTATGCAATAATTACTTATCACGAATACACCTCGCTCTTCCACCTACGAGAGGGTGTGACATAACCACCCCTAAGAATTAGTTTGTCTATTACCGGTCCAGGTTTCAAGCCCCAAGTTAATGATCGATATATAACCTAAAGATAGAATAAATCGAATATAGTGCAAACCTTCAATGAAAGAACGATTTAACCACACAACAAACTCAAGCTTTATAATACCTTTACATCACAAGTTTAAAATAAAGAACTTAATTAAAATCATACCACATCAACATTGTGAAACAAACGAAACACAAAGATTCATCATGCCTAATCGGCTATAAAGCAATTAGCTGGTCATGTTTAAGTTCAAAATCATCAAAAGAAAGAGTAATGATGTGTATGCAAGTAGAAAGCAAGAAAGCAAGAGATTATCAAACCGAATACATGTAACACTCCGCATTTTTCTACTTTCCTTATTTAGAAAGATGTAATCGTATTTCTATTTTTGAAAACTTGTATTCGTATTCATTCCCAACCTTGTAATCCGAGACTTTGATCATAATGAAATTCCATACTTTATACATACGTGTTATACATGCAACCAATCGTTAGTTACGTGTTTACTTGCAAACTAATACTTATCATACACTCAAAATGCCATCCACAAATTCACGATACACGACTTATGCATACTTACGTGTTCCATACTCGAAAACATGTTAAATTGTGAAGTTATAGCATAAAATGATAAACAAACCAAAGTTCAGAGGCTAAAATGCAATTCAACAAAACGGATTTGGTTAAACAAGGCATTGCGTCATGCGAAGCCTCTCCCTTATCACCTTCACGTGACGCCAAGGCCCTCAGTTCGTTGAATATTGTTTCAGCTCCAAGGATTGGCCATTTCCATCACCTCCATTCTTACCCAATCAACTCTTAACTTCATTTAAACACCAAACCCTATTTCACCATTATAAAACAAGCCTCGATCAACTCATTTACACTTTTCCAACTCTCTAAACACTCTCAAGACACTCTCTAATCAGCTAGAACTGCAAGTTTGAGGCAGAACCTCTAAGTGAAAAAGTGAGCATTTACCTCACTTTCTTCCAGATTTCTTCATCTTTTCTTCTTCTTGAAAGCTTGGATCACCTCTAGGAATGTTTCCACAAGTTATGGATCATCACCATTTTGAGGTCCAAACTTTCTTTTTTTAAAGTTATATGTTACAAACTTTTCATAAACTTAACTTTCTTGAAAGAATCTTGCGCCTATCTTCCTCCTAAGCAAACCTATGGTTGTGGGGCTTGAATAGGGTTGATTCTAATGAGTTTAGAGGTCCAAGAACCTCCTAAACTTTCTGTATTGACAAGGTTTTGTTGATGCATATGTCTGTTGCCTATGTCATCGTATTACGTCAAGTTTGTGTTTTGGAGGAAACGTTAAGTTTATGTGTGATATAAGACAAGTTCGCCCGAACTTGTAGAGCACATGAACAAGTTCGCCCGAACTTGTCGTGTGAAGGACAAGTTTGCCCGAACTTGGTCATGTCTCATTCCGGGCGAACTTGTACTACTATATATAGGAGTCTTTGCATTTCATTTGTCAGATTCAGAGATTTTGTCACGACAAAGGCGAAGCTCTGTCCAAGTGTTTCAAGATCTGTAACGTCTACACATTAATGAAACAGTGATTAATCAGTAAAGAACTTGTCTACAATGTCCTATGCAAACGTATTCCGCACATTTACCTTAGGTTTTCCAAATTAGGACCAGAACGATCCGTACAACAGACCTACAAGTTGTATCAGAGCAGGATTGGCCTAATTTAAAGACATTGGACATAGAACTTCACATCTTCTACTCATTTCTTTCATTTTAAACTTTTCTTGGACATTACATGGACAAAATGGACTGATTTTCAAGTATAATACGTAAAATCCATAATAGTAAAACCCTTAAAAGATCAGAGCTTAAAACAAACGAATTCATGTCGAAAATTTGAAAAAACCATGTTTGAAAACACATGTTCGCTCAAAATTATCATCAAGTTCGCTCGAACTTGACTGAAAAATTCACTTTTTGAGTGATTTTTCATCAAGTTCGCCCGAACTTGATTGATTTTTCATTGATTTTACACAAGTCCGCTCGAACTTGCTTAACATTTCTTCAGGTTTCATCAAGTTCGACCCAAACTTGATCAAAATTTGTTGAAAGTTTATTACAAGTTCGCCCGAACTTTTTAAATCTCTTGAAATTCCATATAAGTTCGCCCGAATTTGTTAAGTAGCTGATTTTTAACAAGCTGTGACAAGTTCGCTCGAACTTGTCCAAGGTTTCCAAAAAAACGTCTCGGACATTATATATCGTTAGATTCATGTTGACGAGACGAGTTTAAAGCTCTAATCTGGTAAAATCAGTTTTCCGAAAACGTTTTTAGTAAACCGATACGTTAATATTGTCGTTTAAAAAGTCAAATTTTACTAAAATTGTATGTTTGCTAATCATATTTCAAGTGTTTTTGAACGACAGATTAGTTTGGAAAATGAAATGGGGTCCGTGAAGCCGCCAATGTTGATGAGTATAGATGAGTATGAAGCCTGGAAAGGAAAATCCGAGAGCTGGGTACAAATAAGTTTCTTCTACGTTTGGGTTGCCTTTAAAACTGGATTTAAATGGCCAGTTGATAAACATGGAGCTATTCTTGCAGTATCAAAGTTTAAACCAGAACAGAATAATGTATATGTCCATGAGAAGAAGATGATCAGTTTGTAATAGCAATCGATAAATGAAGATATCTTGATTTTGCTACCAGAATGTGATACGGCACAAAAGCTGTGGAATGCGCTGCGTGCTAAATATCTGGAGTGTGCTGAGATGATCAAGAGCAAGAAGACTCTAATCATGAAAGAGTTTAACGTCTTCACAATGATCAAAGGCGAATCAATGAAACAAATGATAAAACGCTTCTGTCAGTTGAAGAGTCAGATGACAAAACATGATCTTCTTAAAACAGAAAGAGAGTACATTGACAAGTTGGCTTATGTACTTCCGGAGGGTGAATGGATAAAATACTTAATTGTACTAAAGGAAAGTCCAAATTGGGAACATTTCATGCTTTCTACTTTCATTGACAAGTTAGAGAAATATGAAGTGGAATTGCTAAAGAAATCTGAACTTGTCAGTAATCAAAGGAATGATCAGGTGAAGAGAGAAGAGAATGTAGTGGTTAAAAACTGTGAAGCTCAAGTTTCAAGTACATCTACAAATGGATTTTCAAGTTCTAAACTAGTCTGCCCAGTTTATGATGTAGATATCTATCGGGCAGATAATGCCAAACTCTTGAGTGAGATTGAGAGTTTGACATTAGAAAATAAAAAATTAAAAGAAAACGAAAAGATTTTTGAAAATAGAATAAAAATTTTAGAAAATGAAAAATCTGTTTTTAATAAAAATGTTTTTGAAAAACAAAATATAATAAACTCGCATATTGAAAAAATCAGAAAACTTGAACAAGATTGTGAAATTACTAAAAATAAAGTTGTTGATTTGGAAAAGAAATTGAAAGATTTTGTGACTCGTCATTGATTTTAGATCAGATATGTCCAAAACCATTCAATGAGAATAAACTGGAAACTCCAATAAGTGACAAGATCACAAATTATGAAAATGTCATAATTAAGGATTGTGATGATGATACCGATGATGAAAAAGCTAAAAATGATAAAAATGAATTATTTTTAAAACTAAAAGAAAAAATTCAAGAAATTGTTCTATAATCTACTGAGAAAGGTGAATGCTCAACGCAAAAACCTTCTAAGCAGAATGGAGAAAGAAAACAAAAAGAAAAACAAAGTTTTAAAAATTCTGAACATTTTCAAAAGAAGAATAAAAGCTCATCGGTACGATCATCCAGTCAATATAGAAATTCACAAAAATTTGTAAATCAAAACTCACAAAAATTTGTAAATAAGTGGTGCAGGTCGGACAACAGTGCTTCAACGTCAAATCATGCTTTTAGAAGAAACAGGAAAGATGGTTACCACACATCAAATCAATGTTATGATTTGAGTGTATGGTTTGCTAAAGAGGATCAGTATGAGAACAGGAAGTGTCATAAATGTGGAGTAACTAGACACATTGCTAGAAAATGTTTTCAAATTAATCCTAAAACTGTTCATATTGATAAGAAAAATTTTGAAGATTTGAAAGTACCAACTCAGGTTTGGAAACAATGTACAGAAACTACAAACAAGGTGAAACCAGTTATTACTAAGTTTTCAAATTTTGAAACTGGTGAATCCTCGAATAATAATGAACAAATAGTTTCTACATTGTATTTCAAGAAAGCTTTAACGAAAAATCAAACATGGTTGGTAAAAGAAAAGGAAGTGACACAATCAGTGAAAATTGAAAGATTAGAGGACTTTCCAAAACTTGATAAAGTTCTAAATAAACCTGATTGTGAAAAGAAAGTTAAAGTAAGAAATAACACCTAAGACTACAAAGTCTTGGGTGTCTCTATTCAACTAATTGTTTGAATTGTTGTGCAGGAACTTCCAAAATAAAAGCAAAATCACCGAGAATGGATTTCCATAGCACACATTGAAGACGAAGGGCTGGGTTAACAAGTTTTTTATAAAGGCCATTTTTACAAAATTTAATCTCTAATAACGTTTACTTTACAATTTTTGAAAATTTTTGGAGAAAATTTTTTGAAAAACATGTTTCAATAAACGTTTACTTGGAAATTTTTACAAATTTTTGAAGAAAATTTGAAAAATTTCACAGAACCCTCTGTCACACCCCGACCCGCAGGGAAAAGGTGATCGGGGCATGATTGGGTTATCATCAAAGCTCATGGCATTTATTTTAACGTTTCATATTCATTAATACACTTTAATGGAAAATTACAATCAATATTACATCATGTCCTAAATATCAATCTAGGCTTCATTGTTTTCTTCTAGGGCATTTCCTATGTTTTCCTTGCTTCATCCTGTTCACCTGTATCATGTGTAAAAAGGGTTTTTGGATCAACAAAAAGTTGGCGAGTGAATCTTATGGAAAACATTTGAACAAGTTTATTTAATTGATTATAAAATAAAGTGCACAACCACACATGAGTAAAAATAGATGTAAACTTATTCACCAATCAATTTATATTAAACAATACACACATGAACAATAATGGATCGTTTAGAGGCACGCGTTGCTCAACTCGTCTCTCACGAGGAACTGATGGGCCTAATGAATGAATTGCATAAACTTGACAATATGAAATACATAACTACAAACAATATAAACTCGATAATACACACACGAACAATAATGGATTTGTTTTGAGGCACGTGTTGCTCAACTCGTCTCACACGAGGAACTGATGGGCCTAATGAATGAATTGCATATAAATAGACAAAATGAAATACATAACTACAAGCAATGTATACAATCTAAGTTTAGATCACAATATGGTATGGCACAAGTTTAAATAAACGAGTTAATTTTATGACACATGACACACCCCAAAACGTGTAATTAAAAAGGGGAGTTGTAAGATTCACTCACATTGGGTGCGTTCGGTTGATAATGTTGAATGCACGCGAAGTTGGTTTTAACCACGAGTGAAATTAACCTAGATAATAACATAATGGTTTGGTAAATAATGGGATTTTATTAATCAATTTTAGTAGGATTGTTGGGTGTATTTTTGTGAGTTTAAGGCTATTTTCTAACCTTAAAAATGTTATTTTTATGTATTTTTAATTGATTTTTAAATAAAATAAATAAATAAAAATAATAAAAAAATGTTGACTTTTTGACGTTGACCGTTGACCGTTGACCATTGACTTTGACTGTTGACCGGTTCGCATGTGTAATTGTATGCGCTGGGTGAGGCTCGAACCAGAGACCTCCCGTACGCGTGCACGCAGCTCTACCAACTGAGCTACGTGTCTAACCCGAAATATTTCTGTTTTTAATTAAATTTATATACTAATTAGATTTAACAGAAAATCATTCATTTTTAAAAAGGATTTTACTGAATCGGACCGTGTTTCTCCACAGGTCTCGAACCCGGGACCTGTGGGTTGAGTTAACACACAGTCCACCGCTGGACTGTGTGTCTAACTTGTTAAATAATCTGATTTTTATTATACTTATATACAAACTCAATAGTTCCATTTCTGCCTTATATAAAAAGTTGGATAATTGTCCGGACCGATGCGGTAGTCCGGACTCGAACTCGTGACCTGTGTTTTAAACGCGCACACAGTCCACCACTGGACCGTGTGTCTATCTTGGTTATTATTCCGGTTTTTATTATACTTAACAACTATATGAAATGAATCCGGTTCAGTAATAAAAAGGAACATTTTTATTAAAGCGAGGGAGCGTGGGACATGATTCGAACTCGGAACGTAAGCGTTTTTAATGTGCACACAGTCCACCACTAGACTGTGTGTCTAACCCGAGTTATTTCTTGATTTAAATTAAACTTATATACTACCGAAACTTCGTCTTCTTCGTTGATCTTAACCAGAAACGATGACTGACTGATTCAACGATTTTAATCATGTTCTTTAGTGTGTTTCAGTTAATTACAGGTGAGATAAATAAAAAGAATGAAAGAATTAAGCGTAGGGTATACCGAACTGGA
The DNA here is from genome assembly GCA_947069175.1 of Scalesia atractyloides. Classification (NCBI taxonomy): domain Eukaryota; kingdom Viridiplantae; phylum Streptophyta; class Magnoliopsida; order Asterales; family Asteraceae; genus Scalesia; species Scalesia atractyloides. Next base: position 35,724,251 of record CAMTDV010000006.1, read on the forward strand.
CTCCTCTGTTTCTCCGGCGAAACTCCGGTGACAGCAGAAACTTCCGGCGACGTGTGTCTTGCGGCAGAGAGTCTTCAGAGAGTTTGAGATGGATGTGAGTGGCTTCGGTATAAGTTCTGGGTGTTCAGTAAGGCTCAGAAGTGAAGGGCTCGGTTTTCCGGCGAGGTGCAGAACTTTTCCGGCGAGTGGTATTACGTCGGGTAAAGGTGCGGATTTGAGCGAAAAAAGCTTGCAGAGGTTCGAGGAGGTATTTATAGGGCAGGTCATCGATGAATTTGGTCCGATTTCCGACTTGATTCGTCGGTTAGAAACTTTCCGGCGGTTATAACTTGTGTCGCGGGTTCAGGCGTCGGTTATAACCGATGCAGTGATTAGAGTTTACGTTATAACTGAAGTAACCGTCAATTCTTGGCGAGTTAGTCGGGATTTCCGACGACTGCAATTGGGCGCGCTGATTTTGAATTCGAGAATTATAATATGAATTAATTGTTTCCATTAATTAACAAAAAACACTAGTGGCGCAGTGGTTGGATGGTTAAGTGTTAAGTTATTGTTGACCTGGCTGACTGACCCGGGTTCGAAACCCGGCAGTACCATTTTATTTTTATTTCATTATTTTTAACAGTTTTTCAAAAACAAATTATATATCCCCATATACTTATTAATTATGTATCGTTTAAAATTATTTTGGGCATTAAATAAGAAACGAAATTTTTAACTGATTGTTCGGTTAATAAACAGAGCGGGTTTGGTAAATCCGTTTTTGACGGATGTTACAGTATCCCCTGCTTTTTAGAAATTTCGTCCCGAAATTTAAGTAGTGATATATTTGACTAAAAATGATGGTGTTTAGTTTGACAGTTACATACTTAGAAAAAGTGTAAGAGTTTAAATTTTGTTTGAGGCGGTAACGTCCCTTGTAAGGGTTAAGTAACCTATTACAGGAATCGCTTTTTTTGTTGCCTACTGTAAAAATATTGATAAGCAGAGTTGATTCGCTAAATATGATACCATGCGTAAGAGTTTTGATATGTTTGGAAGGATATGGTTATATCCTAAAGCAAAACTTATAATACTACAACCTACATGGAACTTCTCATAACCATCTAACAATACCTCTGAACCTTTGACAAGAATACTTATATATAGGAAGTACCAACGGCATATCCACCATATTCTTGTCAAATTTTCATTGGTTTTATCAGTAAGTTATGATTGGTTCTATGACTATAGAACATAAATAAACACAACAACTAATGTACCAAGAAATTACTAATTCCTACATAGAACTTCTCATAACCGTCTGACAATGCCTCTGGTCCTTTGACAAGAATACTTATATATAGGAAGTACCAGCGGCGTATCCACCATATTCTTGTCAAATTTTCATTGGTTTTATCTGTAAGTTATGATTGGTCCTATGATGTAACTTTAGAACATAAATAACACAACAACCAATATTTGAATCCACATTCTGATAGCATATATGTTTGAATGGTGACAGTTCCTCTCTCGTTTGTTATGATGGAGATGTTAGTTTATGTAGAAATAGAACACAATCCAATTTCTTTAAATGGCGAGATGATATGAATGTAACACAAATTTCAACCAAGACAATACTAAATCCTACATGGAACTTCTCATAACCGCCTGATAATGCCTCTGATCCTTTCGCAAGGATACTTATATATAGGAAGTACCAGCGGCGTATCCACCATATTCTTGTCAAATTTTCGTTGGTTTTATCCGCAAGTTATGATTTATTACCAATAAACTACTAAATCCTACATAGAACTTCTCATAACCGTCTGACAATGCCTCTGATCCTTTGACAAGAATACTTATATATCGGAAGTACCAGCGGCTTATCCACCATATTCTCGTCAAATTTTCATTGGTTTTATCAGTGAATTATGATTAGTCCTATGTGACTCTACAACCAATACAACAAACACAAAATACTGAAAATGAAAAAATGTCTATGCGATCAAGGCTCAATCAAACGGAGCCGATCGTATTGCATGTACTGAAAATGAAAATGTCTGTGCGATCAAGGCTCAATCAAACGGAGCCGATCGTATTGGATGTACTGAAAATAATAAATTTAATCTAAACAATAATCACACAAACAGCCTATACATGGAACCTCTCATAACCGCCTGATAATGCCTCCGATCCTTTGACAAGAATACTTATATATAGGAAGTACCAGCGGCGTATCCACCATATTCTCGTCAAATTCTCATTGACTTTATCCGCAAGTTATGATTAGTTCTATGTGACTCTACAACAAACACAACAACCACAAGATACTGATAATGAAAATGTCTGTGCGATCAAGGCTCAATCAAACGGAGCCGATCGTATTGCATGTACTGAAAATGAAAATGTTGTGCGATCAAGGCTCAATCAATCGGAGCCGATCATATGTGGGCACGCCGGGTTCACGCTCATAATGAAATGGGGAACATGCTCAACGCTCATAATGTAATGGGGAGCGGCGGCCTATGAAATTGCATGTACTGAAAATAATAAACAATAATTACTCAAACAGTTTACACATGGAACCTCTCATAACCGCCAGATAATGCTTCTGATCCTTTGACAAGAATACTTATATATAGGAAGTACCAGCGGCATATCCACCATATTCTTGTCAAATTCCCATTGGCTTTATCCTTAAGTTATGATTGGTTCTATGTGATAAAGAAAAACATAAAACTATACGATTGGAGTTGATTCTTGATTTCCGGTGAAGAGGACTAGTTGGGTGGTTTCGTTTGGGTCGTCATTATCTTCGACAGGATTGGCGTTGATGTTGAAGACTCTTCCTCTTGCTGGTGGCCTAGCGATTGGGTTTTCTTGGTTTACTTGGTTAACTGGGTTTGATTGAGCTTGAGCGTTTATGATGTTAACCAATTGAGGGCGTGTGTTTCTAAAGTGGGTAGGGTCGCCACAATTGAAACAAGCTCGAACATATGGGAACATGGGGTATTGAGGTTGATGATAGGTTTGGATCATGTTTTGAGTAGGGGGAGAGATTTGGTTTTGAGGGGTGCGGCAAACCTTGCTCATATGACCATAGCGTCCACAAGTTGCACATAGTCGACAAGGTAAGGTAAGGGGATGGTGATAAAAACAGGTGTTACATCGAGGGTGAGATCCAAGATATGGTTTCTTAATTGGGTAAGTTGAGTTGGGTGCCACTTGAGTGATTGGGATAGCTTGGATGGGTATGGCGTGTGAAATTGGTTGATTTCGTTGGATAGTAGCGAAAAGTTGCCCGTCTCTTTTTCTCTTAAAAGTGGGTTGAGATGGGGATTCGGTTTGGGTGTAGTCGGAGGTTTCAGTCGATGCTTTATCCTTCTTCTTCTCCTCCTTGAAGTCTTTGTTCCGGATTCGGTTCTCGGTGAGCTCTGTAACTAACTCCATTGCTGCTTCCAAGTTTGCAGGCGTGGTACTTATTACAGAGTCGAGAATCTTTGACGGAAGACCTCGAATGTAGTGCTCGATCAAACGGTAGAGGGGAGTGAACAAGTTTGGAACCATTTGATGTAACTCGAGGAATATTTTGTTGTATGTGGTGTGGTCTCCTTCCTTTTGCTTCAACGAATAAAACTCATCTTCTAATTTCTTGATTTCGCTCCTTGGGCAAAATCGTCTGGTCATGATTTCCTTCAATTCATCCCACGTTAATGTCATAGCATCGTCAACGCCTCATTTGGCCTTCTCTGTATTCCACCAAGTAAGTGCTATCCCATATAATCGACCGGTAGCATATCGCACTTTGCGATCATCGGGGCAATCGCAATTTAAAAAAGTGTTCTCCATTTCTTCAAACCAATGGAGGAGAGCGGTGACACCTTCAGTCCCTTCGTATTTTGGAGGGTCGCATGATTTGAAATGCTTGTAGGTGCATTTAGTGGTATTTGGGGGAGGGTTGATAACGTGTTGATCTTCTTGATTGACAGGATTAGCGGTAAGTGCTTGTTGGACTTGGATTACAATGTTGGGTATTACGGCAGCCATTTGTTGAGCGATTAGGGCAGCCATGCGCTCGCGGGCTTTTCCTGCTCTTATCTTCCTACGGGCGAGCTTAGAAGGCATCTACAAGGAATACATGTCAAGAGTATGAGTTGGATGTTTTTGGGTTCATGGGTCGCATTTAGGAATGAACATTCATAAAATAATTATAGAAAAATAAATCTACTACATCCATAGGATGTCTTGGGCTTTGCTCGTCATTAGGCCCTACATGCCGCCATACTTCACCTTCATAATCATGTGGGCCCCCATGAATACCGGGTTTTTCATATGGTTCGCATGTGTTAGCCTGGTTACATACACTAAAACCCGGAGAAAATCGAGAAATATGTATACAACGTATGGTATTCGGAATGTGTCCAGGTGTAGACACGGTGACACCTCAAAGTGGGTTAGTTCGAACGACGTTTGGTGTGGCATGCTTTGGCCTAATAGGTCCTTCGTACTCTCATCGTTAGTCCCCAGGTAGGCAAACTGGTCCGTTATATTGGATTTATACGAATGCCAACCTAGACAGGACGTTCCGACTACCGGTACTTGTACCCTTCCAGTTACTACATGCCCGTCGCAGAACTTACTTTGATGAGATTTGAAAATTGCAACAAAATCTTTGAATAACAAAAGTATGAAGATGATTTGAATATATGAACATTGAAATATGTATGATGAATGTGTATGTAAGTATGTATGTTTGACTGTAAGTATAAACAAATATGAAACAAATAAATATCATAAGTTTGTATGTAACCACCTAAACAATTAAAATTTAGGCAAACTATAGTATAGGCTCTAAGGTCTAATAACCTATCCTATATCCTATAGTCATGGCTCTTTACTAATCTGTCACACCCCGACACGCAGCGGAAAAGGTGATCGGGGCATGATTGGGTTATCATCAAAGCTCATGGCATTTATTTTAACGTTTCATATTCATTAATACACTTTAATGGAAAATTACAATCAATATTACATCATGTCCTAAATATCAATCTAGGCTTCATTGTTTTCTTCTAGGGCATTTCCTATGTTTTCCTTGCTTCATCCTGTTCACCTGTATCATGTGTAAAAAGGGTTTTTGGATCAACAAAAAGTTGGCGAGTGAATCTTATGGAAAACATTTGAACAAGTTTATTTAATTGATTATAAAATAAAGTGCACAACCACACATGAGTAAAAATAGATGTAAACTTATTCACCAATCAATTTAATATTAAACAATACACACATGAACAATAATGGATCGTTTAGAGGCACGCGTTGCTCAACTCGTCTCTCACGAGGAACTGATGGGCCTAATGAATGAATTGCATAAACTTGACAATATGAAATACATAACTACAAACAATATAAACTCGATAATACACACACGAACAATAATGGATTTGTTTTGAGGCACGTGTTGCTCAACTCGTCTCACACGAGGAACTGATGGGCCTAATGAATGAATTGCATATAAATAGACAAATGAAATACATAACTACAAGCAATGTATACAATCTAAGTTTAGATCACAATATGGTATGGCACAAGTTTAAATAAACGAGTTAATTTTATGACACATGACACACCCCAAAACGTGTAATTAAAAAGGGGAGTTGTAAGATTCACTCACATTGGGTGCGTTCGGTTGATAATGTTGAATGCACGCGAAGTTGGTTTTAACCACGAGTGAAATTAACCTAGATAATAACATAATGGTTTGGTAAATAATGGGATTTTATTAATCAATTTTAGTAGGATTGTTGGGTGTATTTTTGTGAGTTTAAGGCTATTTTCTAACCTTAAAAATGTTATTTTTATGTATTTTTAATTGATTTTTAAATAAAATAAATAAATAAAAATAATAAAAAAATGTTGACTTTTTGACCGTTGACCGTTGACCGTTGACCATTGACTTTGACTGTTGACCGGTTCGCATGTGTAATTGTATGCGCTGGGTGAGGCTCGAACCAGAGACCTCCCGTACGCGTGCACGCAGCTCTACCAACTGAGCTACGTGTCTAACCCGAAATATTTCTGTTTTTAATTAAATTTATATACTAATTAGATTTAACAGAAAATCATTCATTTTTAAAAAGGATTTTACTGAATCGGACCGGTGTTCTCCACAGGTCTGGAACCGGGACCTGTGGGTTGAGTTAACACACAGTCCACCGCTGGACTGTGTGTCTAACTTGTTAAATAATCTGATTTTTATTATACTTATATACAAACTCAATAGTTCCATTTCTGCCTTATATAAAAAGTTGGATAATTGTCCGGACCGATGCGGTAGTCCGGACTCGAACTCGTGACCTGTGTTTTAAACGCGCACACAGTCCACCACTGGACCGTGTGTCTATCTTGGTTATTATTCCGGTTTTTTATTATACTTAACAACTATATGAAATGAATCCGGTTCAGTAATAAAAAGGAACATTTTTATTAAAGCGAGGGAGCGTGGGACATGATTCGAACTCGAGACGTAAGCGTTTTTAATGTGCACACAGTCCACCACTAGACTGTGTGTCTAACCCGAGTTATTTCTTGATTTAAATTAAACTTATATACTACCGAAACTTCGTCTTCTTCGTTGATCTTAACCAGAAACGATGACTGACTGATTCAACGATTTTAATCATGTTCTTTAGTGTGTTTCAGTTAATTACAGGTGAGATAAATAAAAAGAATGAAAGAATTAAGCGTAGGGTATACCGAACTGGACTCCTCTGTTTCTCCGGCGAAACTCCGGTGACAGCAGAAACTTCCGGCGACGTGTGTCTTGCGGCAGAGAGTCTTCAGAGAGTTTGAGATGGATGTGAGTGGCTTCGGTATAAGTTCTGGGTGTTCAGTAAGGCTCAGAAGTGAAGGGCTCGGTTTTCCGGCGAGGTGCAGAACTTTTCCGGCGAGTGGTATTACGTCGGGTAAAGGTGCGGATTTGAGCGAAAAAAGCTTGCAGAGGTTCGAGGAGGTATTTATAGGGCAGGTCATCGATGAATTTGGTCCGATTTCCGACTTGATTCGTCGGTTAGAAACTTTCCGGCGGTTATAACTTGTGTCGCGGGTTCAGGCGTCGGTTATAACCGATGCAGTGATTAGAGTTTACGTTATAACTGAAGTAACCGTCAATTCTTGGCGAGTTAGTCGGGATTTCCGACGACTGCAATTGGGCGCGCCGATTTTGAATTCGAGAATTATAATATGAATTAATTGTTTCCATTAATTAACAAAAAACACTAGTGGCGCAGTGGTTGGATGGTTAAGTGTTAAGTTATTGTTGACCCGGCTGACTGACCCGGGTTCGAAACCCGGCAGTACCATTTTATTTTTATTTCATTATTTTTAACAGTTTTTCAAAAACAAATTATATATCCCCATATACTTATTAATTATGTATCGTTTAAAATTATTTTGGGCATTAAATAAGCAACGAAATTTTTAACTGATTGTTCGGTTAATAAACGGAGCGGGTTTGGTAAATCCGTTTTTTGACGGATGTTACACCCTCACTGTTGAACAAGACAAAACTCATGTTTAGTAAATTGTTATAAACACAAAAGTGTCAAGGTTTTTGTCATCATGAGGGGGAGAGTGCTTAAAAGAAAATTTGTGAAGTAGTAATGGATGGAGAATTGAAGTGATTCTCATTGGCTAGTCAATGTTTTTCTACGAATAAAAATTTTCAAAATATGTTTTTGAATTTTAGGGGGAGAAAATTTTTTCAGAAATCCAAAAACATATTAAATGCGAAAAGTACAAAAAAATTGAAAAGAGCAAAAAGAGCTTTGTTGATAAAAGGAAATGATAGTACATCAATGGACTATCACAGTATGCTAAAGATTTGTAAAGTTTTAAAAAGTGATAAACAAGTCTTACTGTGGATGTGCCGATAGGCTTTACACGATCAGTAGATTCTTTCCGAGATATAAACTAAATTTTACAACTGCTTAAACTTGTGGATTAACATCTCTCGGATATATGGACTTAGTACTCTGAAATTTCGTTTGAGAGATTGCCTGATTCTGAGATACGAGGTTTTTAAAGATCTTTGATATCTGGAGTATTATACAAGTTCTTCTGATTTTGCGGAAGCAATAGCCTAGAACTTCTCTAATGCTTTTGCTAAAAACCTCTAAACTGCATGCAAAACTGAAAAGAATCGAAAGATCTAATCATTTGCAGTGCTTAAAAGATTCATTAAGTGGAACACTACCTCTAAGTCGAGCCTTCATCTCTTTGTCGACACGGTGGTATTAACCTGAGTTCTCAAGGCTTCGCAATAACCCAGATACAGATATCAATTACGCTATATTCACCTGTAAGTGAAATCTAGGGAATCTTGATACGGGAGTATATTCTGAGATGGGAACCATAGTTAAGTCAAGTTTCTTAATTCTACATAACATATCTTGGAACAATTGAGAAATGTGTTGAAGTTTAAGAGGACAAACATATCGACAATCTAGGTAAATTTGTTTAAAACTTAAAGTCTCAAAAGGTCAATGGTACTAGTGATATGTCGCAAAAACTAATATGATCCTTTAACACAAACTCAACAAAAATATATTTGTAAATATGTTTGTACATACTTAGTGTTTGATATTCCTTTCATAAAAACAAAAAGATTATATTATCTTTTAGTTTTGACCACTGATGATGAAAAGCTGATTTCAAAATCTAGAGTTGCTAAACAAAATCTAAAAACTTTTGAAAATTGATCTGAAAAGTTTAAAAGTTCATTAAGTTGAAACTTACATTTGAATAAATGCGTCAGTTTAGTGTCAAATCGTTTAATCAAGATCATTAAGTTGAACTTGATACATGAATCAGATATTCAAGGTCATTAACTTGGACTTGAATAACTGAGAGGGTTTAAAAACTAATGAGGAGATTAAAATTTGAAATGTTGGAGTTTTGAAATTTCAAAGTTTGAATCTAAAATGTTTGTTAGAATGTTTAAGAAACTTTGAAACAGGAAGTAGATTTTAAGGGGGAGCTGGATAAAACACATTGATTGAAGATACCAGAAAGCTCAAAGCAAGGGGAGCATGGTGATTAAAGTTTTTATCAAGACAAGCTTAAGAAAAGAGAATAGGATTGAAGAAGATATGATGATCAAGGAAGTTAAAGTTATTCAAGAAATAAAGATCAAGAAAATATTAAAGACTCAGGAATTCAATTGAAGAATGATGACTACGGCAACATCCAAGGGGAGTCTCTTGATGCATATGTCTGTTGCCTACGTCATCGTATTACGTCGAGTCTGTGTTTCGGAGGGAAACGTTAAGTTTATGTGTGATATAAGACAAGTTCGCCCGGAATGAGACATGAACAAGTTCGCCCGAACTTGTCCTGTGAAGGACAAGTTTGCCCGAACTTGGCCATGTCTCATTCCGGGCGAACTTGTACTACTATATATAGGACTCTTTGCATTTCATTTGTAAGATTCAGAGATTTTTTCACGACAGAGGCGAAGCTCTGTCCAAGTGTTTCCAGGATCTGTAACGTCTACACATTAATGAAACAGTGATTAATCAGTAAAGAACTTGTCTACAATGTCGCTTATGCAAACGGATTCTGCACGTTTACCTTAGGTTTGCCAAATTAGGACTAGAACGATCCGTACAACGGACCTACAGGTTTTAGACACCCTACAAGTGTTGAGACCATCCAAGCTCACCATCTTCAATATGGTGAGACTTGTGTTTTGGTGAAAGTGTGAACCATGGAAGCCTTGGCTTTCCAAACTTGTTCCACTACCTCACTTGATGACTTACTATGTTCATACCCTAAGTCACAAAGCAACTTCCATTAAAGGGACAAGGCTACGACACGTCCCTAAACACTTTCCATGCTCGGGATACATGGACCTAGCTTGCTCTCTTGGTTGTTTTTGGACTTAGAGTGATATCAAGTAGCTTCCAAGAATCAAAGTAACATAACCCCGCCTCTCCCCCAACATTTGCCATGTTAGGTATGACACGCCCGGGTTATTCTTACTTGGCTACTTGACAACTTAGTTAATTTTTATCTTTATTCATGACCAACCGGGTCACCAACTAAGTTGATGACTTTATGCTTTGATGAATCATACAATGAGGTTTAATGGATGGAAATCATCCTATCTCCATGCTTGACTTATATGAAAATACATGATGATACACGAAGGACTATACTATATAATACATAATATACATTTAACCGAATTCATGATACTAACCGGATTATGGTTAGAAGTCATGAACTTAGGTTACTATACGGTAACTTTGGTGTTCTCAACTCTCAACGCTTCAACTCGTGCACGTACGCAGGATTACTACACAAAACCGTGAGTATACTCAATCCCATTTTCCGCTTTATACACTTTGGGTGCAACATGTACACTTTATATAAATCATGAATCACGATTAAACTTGTTTACGAACATACTCTATCCGTTTAAAAACATGATACTTGTATTATTCTTGTTATCGCATGCTATGTTATACTTGTGTTCTATATGCTCATTAACTTTGCAAGCCTACCTTAACAATTATAGCCCCTATAGGATTAACGCACCACCCGTATTCTTGTGGTACTTATAAGTAAACTATTTTACAACCTTGACGTTCCGGCGACATTGGTATGCACGATTGCGGTACACTTTGGTTTGACTTATAGTTAAGACATGCTAGTACGATAATGAACAATGTATGCAATTTACCATGTTGGATATGAGACAACTTTTTTTCACCATTATGTTATGTATTCAAACTTGTATACTCGCAAACTTTTGTTGATCTTTATTTTAATACATGTTGCAGGAAACTAGTTGATGACGAATGAAGAAATGATATTTTGGGTGGACTAGAAGCACACCTAAACTTTAATTATGTATTTGTTTCAAGTTGTTATGTTTAATTGCCTTATGTAGTATTTCCTATTTTCAAGACAATGTATTTCCCTTTTTAGTATGAAATGAAATGGAGTTATCTAAATAGTGTCACAATTAATCGGTATGAAGTCTCTTGCAATTTGGTTTTTGTCTCACTCTGATCTTTCTGCCATCGCTTGGGGTGTCATTATATGAAGCTTCCTCACCAACCTAATGGTAGATATTCGTGTCCCAAGCCTTGTAGCCTTGATCTCTCTCTTTCTCTCCACAGCCACTTACAACAATCTTTTTGAGTTTACTACCGTCTAAAGTCCAGATCTAGTGTATGCAGTCGTAATGGTGCTTAAATAGGCGTTTTTTAGCTCTTACTAGGCTAGTACGGGTCGTACTGAGTAATTGCGTACACATTGGACCTAGGGTGAATGGATTAGAATTAGGGTTTCGTTAAACAATGTCGACTCATAGGTTATGAGGCGTACTTCCTGAATTCGTACGAGTCGTGTTTGCTCTTTTTCTTCTTTCTTTCAGCTCTTGATCTCTAGTAGCACCTTTGGAATCACTCGTTTTCTGTTAAAAACCTGCAAATAACTAAAATCTCAATTACTAACCAATCCATATCAGATTTTCAAAGGAAACAATAACAAATGTGGGTAATTTCCTATTCAAAATGTGTGATGTTTTAAATACATTACATCCAAATGATGCAGTATCCATTCTCTCTCATCTCTTCCCTTATATTTGAACATCTTCACAAATGTCATATAATTTCTAATACCCTAATAAAATTAACTTAAAACCCATAGAAATTCAAAGACCACTTATGTGCCTCGCTTTCTACAAGAAAATGAAGCTAATACAGCCCCTTGGAAAGGTTGCATTAGGTCTTGAAAAGGTTCTATCAAGGGTTGCATTAGGTAAAGTTGCATTAGACCTAAACAACATTTTTAAAAATGTTGCTTTTACTATTTAAATGCAACGTTTTTAATATGCAACCTTTCTACATTCTAATGCAACTTTTTCATTCTGAAACGCAACCTTTTCAGTACTAAATGCAACCTTTATTATGATTTTAGTTACAAAAATGCAACCTTTTATGCAGTTAACTGCATCTATTATCATGTTTTTAGTACAAATAATGCAACCTTTTTTCACAATAAAAGCAACACTTTTTATAAATTTGGTGACATCAAACGCAACCTTCTTTATATTCAAATGCAACTTTATAACATTGTTTCAAACACTAGAATTGCTATTAATATGCGCATTAGGATATGAATTGCGCCATAACAATGATAACAAAGATATCATAATAATCTAATTTACATTCATATTCATAAAGTTACTCAAAGTTATTTACAAAATCTTCAAATCAAACTAAATTTTCTTCAAGGATCATAGGGGCTTGTGCAATTTCTTCTAGTCTCCCTTGTTCGACTTAACTGTTTAGTCTTTCAAGTATAAATAATCCACCAACAAACATTTGCAAACCTGATACAGTTGCTAACTAAGTAAAATAAGTGCTGCAAAAACAGAGATGACGACTTTAGTCCTACATCCAACTTAAAACAAAAATAGGTGTAGCATATTACTCACAATAAACCCCTCATACTAACAACAAATCTAAATATATTCTTTCGCATGTGTATCATAATCTAAAAGCACGCTAAAATAATAAATGCATGAAAGAATATACTACAGTAACCTTAGTAGCAACTTCAGAGAGACAAGAACAATCATCTTATCATAAGTGATACAACTGATACAGTAATTTTTAATTGATTTACTGGAATTTACACAAATATCTAAAAAACTGTAACTTGATTTTAATGTTAAAGATTGACATCAAAATCTTAAAAGATTTAGAAAATAATAATTACTTACCAAGACAATGTCTTCAGAGCTTTAAAACCATAGTCTCCTTCACGATTCTCCGTATAAACATTAATCCACCATCAATCTTGGAAGTATATGTAAACAAAGAAGTTATCAAAGCTAAATGAGTGAACAGTCAAAACATGCTTGATAACTTTGTATAAATAATAAAAAAATTTAACTAAACCACCCAACGTATAATTCGCCAAGTTGGGCTTGTTTTATGCTACTCATGCTCCATCGTAGCATATTACATGACGTATTTGGTTCTTTTTTTCGTATATGCCATATAGTCTGGTATATAATATGCCCCTGCATATGTCTCATGTCATTTTCCTCTCTTATGCACCAGCGCATTTACCCTACAACCTTTAATAGCAACTAAGAATTTCAATGGCACATGGAACTCATTGAAAACAAGTCCAAACTGCACACTAACAAAACAAGGTTAATACATAATAACTGATTTAAAATCTCCTTAACGGGTCACTTGATTGTGAGTCAAGTATGTTCTCTTCCAAGTTTACATTCATGAAAGTTCGACAAAATAACATTACATCCCTCATGTGATCCATACCTTAGCAAGTCCAAGCTTATTCACCAAATACATGAACTTTGCTTGAATTGCTAAATCATTATCAGGTCAAGGGTCGTTTATCTACTATGAGTAACATATTAACTTTAACAATTCATTGGTTAAATAAAGCACATAATCTACGATGGAACACAATAGTTGTAAGGAATTTAGAATAAACACACACGTACTTATCTAGATAGAAAATAAATCACTAAATTTTACTCGTAGGTTGCTTGGCTCTTCGATGTCACAACCCCCGACCCCACCCTGGGAGCGGGAGCCGTGAACCAGTCAAGTGGTACCGGTGTTTATTAATTTGGCAGCAGAAATTAAACATCAGGATCGTAGTTAGGAATTATTATCAGATTTTCAAAACAACAAATTTTTATAAATAACAAACGGGGTAAAACCCATGTTTCAATTACAATACATTCGTAGAGGGGTAAATCCCAATTTATGAAAAACATAAACTCCTTTTTATTTAGGTAACTTTTAAAGCCCTTTTCTAAGCCTTCAGTGCTCTCCAGCTGGCTTCTATTAGCTTCACATTAAGTTACCTGAAACGCGTTTTAAAAACATTTTATCAGCAAGAAATACTGGCGAGTGCATCCCATTTTAATCAAAACAAGTGTTTACACTTTACAGTATTGAGAGCATCCGCATTTACAATGTTTATATGTACACAATTACTCATTCAGTACTGTCAACACCTGACTTATGGGTCATATTACTTTGGGCCCTGTCACCCAACAGTAACGGTTCCTGTCACAATCATGTGACTGTGGACTAGTAATGTATACAAAACCCAACATATCGGCAGTAATTTGTAGAATACATATCCTCAATTACTGTTAAGCATAATTAAAACATTTGAGGTTTTCGTAACACATTTTGACTCACAAAAAGATTTACAAAAAGAGAATGTACTCGCCTTGGAAACTTAGGTATTCCTAAAGGCTTCCTTGTAACAATTCCTGATTACTTCCTGTAATTTCTATTTAAAACATACAATGCACATGTGTTAGTAAATAACCCAAGTCACTTTAGCCATACAAAACGAGACAGAACCCCAACGAACTTAGTCAGGTAGAGCCTCGACATGCGTCGGTGGGTCCTAAATCAATTGGGTAGGATGCCCAAACAACACGATACAGAACCCAACGAACTTAGTCAAACCGAGCCTCGACATGCGTCGGTGGGTTCTAAATCAATCGGGTAGGGTAACAAATTAGTGATCGGGGGTTAAGATACTTACAGCGGGCAGCGCTTCGCAGGTTTAGGGGATTAGGGGGGTTCGCAGAGAAACAGAGATAGAGGGAGTATACGATTGATTCAGAGGATCGAAAGTGAACACTGGACTTCGTCCCAGACTGCTCCTTATATACCCGAAATTGACACATCTCGCGCGTCGGGGGAGAACTCAGGGACTTCCTCGCATGGCGCGGGGGAAGCCTATGTGGTCTAGATAGGCTATGTTGCATGCATAGCTTAGCCAGACGTCACGAAATGGAAACACATCATCTGGTACTCTCTCACACGTCGCGGGAGATGCCAGTGTTTCTTGTGCGTGGCGCCTGAGACGCCCTGGTGGAATTTCTTCGTTTTTCGCGTCGGGTCTCGTGGTGCGTGTCCGGTTCATCGTTTACGGTCCGTTTTAGTCGGTTTATGGAGATTTGTTACATCTTCCCCACCTTGTTTTAAATCTCGTCCTCGAGATTCACTAGAATAGGTGTGGATACTTTCTTTGCATTTCTGACTCTAGCTCCCATGTGTATTCTGGCCCTCTCTTTGAATCACATTTAACTTTGACCAGAACTAATCTCTTGCGTTTGAGATTCTTGATCTTTCTATCTTCAATTTGAATAGGTTTCTCTACAAACTAAGCTTCTCATTTACCTATACATCTTGAAGAGGTATTACTGGTGATTCATCTGCCAAACATTACTTGAGATTACATACATGAAATACATCATGTATCCCTGCCATTTCCTCTGGCAATTGTAGTTGATAAGCTACCGGCCTATTCTTTTGATAATCTTGAAAGGTCTGACATACCTTGGGCTTAGTTTTCCTTTCTTACCGAATCTTACACCTCCTTTCCATGGTGAGACTTTTAATAGCACTTTATCTCCAAGTGAAATTCCAAAGGTTTGCGTCTGTTGTCTACATAACTCTTTTGACGATCTCGGGCCGCTTTCAGTCTTTCCTTGACTTGAATGATTTTGTCAGTTGTTTCTTGCACAATTTCAGGACCTGATAGTTGCTTTTCTCCAATCTCTGCCTAACATACTGGAATCGACATTTTCGCCCGTAGAGTGCTTCAAATGGTGCAGCATTGATGCTGGTATGATAACTGTTGTTGTAGGAAAACTCTATCAAAGGTAGATGTTCATCCCAATTTCCTCCGAAATCAATTACACAGGCTCTAAGCATATCTTCCATTGTTTGGATTGTCGTTTCACTTTGACCGTCTGTTTGAGGATGATATGTTATACTTAGATTTAATCTAGTTCCCATTGCTTTTTGAAAACTCGTCCAGAAATGAGAAGTAAAACGGTTGTCCCTATCAGACACAATAGATAAAGGAACTCCATGCAATGAAACTATTTCATTTACATATAATTTGGCTAACTGTTCCATACTGAAAGTTTCCTTCATTGGTAAGAAATGAGCAGATTTTGTTAACCTGTCTACAATCACCCAGATTGTATCATTACCTTTTTGTGTCCTGGGTAGTTTGGTAACGAAGTCCATTGTTATCAATTCCCATTTCCAATTGTTGTAAGTTTCTGGTGTTCAACTTTAACTTGTGCACATGTTAGACATTTAGCAACGTAGCTTGCTACATCCTTTTTCATTCCTATCCACCAGAAATTCTTTCTCAAGTCTTTATACATCTTATCACTTCCAGGATGCATTGTATACTTAGTCTTATGGGCTTCTTCCAAAATTTGATTTCGTAGGTCTCCTTGGATAGAAATCCAAATCCTTTCCTTATGGAATCTCCAAATTCCATCTGTTCCTTTCTCTAATTCCTTAATTATTCCTTTTAATCCTTCAACATCGTCCTTGATTGTTGTTTCATGTGTTTGTTTAATTTGCCTACTAGACGTTATTGGCAATTGGCAGTCCCATTTTTTTATTCCACCTGACAATCCCACCTTTCAACTATTTTTCCCCCACCGGTTCTCAGTTACAAAAACTTTACGTAGTTAAGTTTTTTTCCGAATTACAAACTGACGTTTAAGGGCTTTTGATCAGAACGAGGATACTATTGATGTAAAACTTACCTCGAAACGGTGTTCCAAACGACTTGATTTTTGTTAATTGGAAGTTTAAACACCCAAATTGAAGCATCGTTTTCGTCGTTTGGAGCACAATTTCAAGGTATGTTTTACATCATTCGACTCGTATCCTCGTTCTGATCAAAATCCCTAAAACATCAATTTGTAATTCGGAAAAAACCAAACTCCGTTAAGTTTTTTTAACTGAGGACCGGTGGAGGAAAAATAGTTGAAAGGTGGGACTGTCAGGGGGAATAAAAAAGGTGGGACAGCCAATGGCCAATGTCGTTTAGTAGGGATTATTAGAGGCGGCTTATCTCTTTTTAATTTTTATCATAACTAATATCGAACAATGCTCGTTTATATATATATATATATATATATATATATATATATATATATATGAATCATTTGAGCTTCATTAGGTCATTTTGTGTGTTATTGGGTCACGTCTAGTGTACTTGTACTGAGTCATGTTACACCATAATATGCAATAATTGATGTACATGTCTTAGTTGATCATGGTGTGCTTTATTATGATATACTACTAGGATTTTCGAGTGTTTCGATGCGGGTCTTTGGTCATTATCGATCTGGTTCATTACAATACTAGTACAATACTAGCACTCGGCAAAGTAATCGTTGCCAATAGATATGTTTTTTACATCGATTGAAAACCCATAAAAAAGAATACCCATACCGGTAACGAGTTGTAATCGTAAAGGGTGGTAACATATAATACATGTATTTAGGGGTGAGGCATTGATAACTTTAATGGCATACGAAATGCTTTATCATGTCATATAAGTTCTTAACTTGTTATATTGGGTTAATATATCACTATCAACCATAGTTAACCTAACTGACAATCGTTGACAAATATTTACGCTAACTAGTAATCACAAACACTAATTAACTAATAAAGACCCGAGTTGACTATCAGTAGGGTTGTAATTGAACCAAGTCGAGCTTAGCCAGGCTGGCCTGGAGCTCAATGTGACATCTGTATATTTTAATCATCGTACTGTTCTGAACGATTTTGTAATTTTATAACATTGTGTTTTATTCGAGATTTGTGTATTTATTTATGGCATTTCATATTTTCAATCCTTGTTCAATTCTGATCTTTCAAACCACTTCTAGAATTGAAATCACAAACTGTTACGCAATCGTAACCAGTTTAACGCGACATACGCTCCAGAACAATGACATAAGCTAAAAAACCCTAAATATCCTTTACATAACTTAGAAATAAGTTTTGAAGGGTTTGAAAACATGTTTATTCAACTTCAGGGGCTATTTTGCAAATTCAGCGAAACTATGCCGTTACGCGTATTTCCTAATCCGGAACATGTACGCACATCCAAAAATTTTTATAATCATTAAAATCTTGTATTTTGATTATTGGAATGCAAAAATATCATTCGTTAAGCATTTACGGTCATTTGCGCATTCGTTACGATTTTCTCGTAATTAACCAAAAACCTCAACCGTACAACCGAACGAACCGACACGCAAGACATTTTTGGACACATTTCAAGTTTCCTAAGCTTTATCGTCCTTATTAAAATTAGGTTAACGGGTGTTAAAAGTGCCAAAATGCGACAAAAACAAGTTCAGGGGCCAATTCTGCCCATTCTGAAATACGGACCGTAAGGCAAAACCCCATACGGTCCGTAAGGGGTGCCTAGAGCATAAGCTTCCTAATTGCAACTTGGCAGCTTCTTGTTTACTTCCTTGGACACTAAGAACTTGATATTGCCACACTTCCTCTAGTTGCAACACATCATTAGACTCATGATCCAACAACACCTCTCAACACTTGCCAAGATCCTACACTTCATCTTCAACTATAAATACCTCCATAGTTGTAACCATTTTCCTTGTATTCACTTCTTTCTTCTCTTGCTCTAAGTGGAGACGACCACATCGTTGGAGGTCTCCCATCTGAGTTTCTTTAGTCTTCCTTCATTCTTGGATCACAAGTAAGTGTTCCATCCTAGTCTTGTTTATTATTTTTAGCTATTTTTCGCTAAAAAGTCAAACAGTGTTTCACTTTCAACTTTGACCATTAATTGGTCAAGTCAAAGTCAAATTGGACTTTGCAACGTGATTGTAATCACGATGGTTGTAATCCATAGCGATCATACCTACTGATTACCACGTTACTAGTCGAAGTGACGAGTCAAAGTTTCGGTCAATAATGCGTAAAGTGCGCCTTATACGACGGAACTATTTTCGGGTATCAAAACACTTTGTTTTGATACCAAATCAGTTTTATAAACTTAGTTAGACATGTTTAACATGTCTAACTCCCCACTTTTAGTTTAGTGCTTGTTTAGGGTCGTAATCGAGCGGTCTTGACCACCGCTTTGACTTTTGAATCTGACGTCTTAGGATCCGACCAAACTCATATTAGTGATCACATTTGTATAGGGAATAAACCTCTGAGGTTATACCTTATGGTCATGTCGTTTGGTTAGCATTATGTTAAGTCGCTTGTTATGCCTTTAATAATGACCAAAATGCCCTTTTTGCTCATAAATCGACTTTAAGCATATGCAAAATAAATTTTGACATATAATTTGATGTTACAACATTATTAAACATGTTTTGGCATATAAGACTTATCATAACATATATCTAACCATCCGAACACATATTTACGCAAATGACACGTTAAAGTGGCTTAAACTACCTTAACGAGTCATAACGGGTCAAAAGCACTTAGGATCCTTTCCAAATAAGAATGTTAACTTTATTAAACCATTTCATATGAGTTCCAACACTCATTTGGTTTGTAAGGTTTCATTCTATCTGAATCTTCCGATTAAGGTCTCGACATTAACATAGTTATCCGATATTAGGACTCACTTGATTTTTCCCGGACTCTTGGAATTTGTATATCCATCTTGAACAAGGATACTTTTGCAATCCAAAGTGAGTACATAGTCCCCTCTTTTATGTTTTCAAATATTTTGGGGTGAAACACATGTACCTATTGTTATTTTCCTGTTTTCATGCTTTTATGACATATACTTGCTATCTTCATCTAGTACACATATAATACATGATTTCAATTATGTTTTGCTATGTATGTTGACTGAGCATGTTAGCACATTGATTTCAAAGATACTTCTGCGGCATATGTTGACTTAGCATATGAGCACATTGATTTACATTGCATTTTGCTATGTATGTTGACTGAGCATGCTAGAACATTGATTTCATGGACATTTCTACTTCGTATGTTGACTTAACATGCTTAGTACATGGTTTAAAGACCTTTTTCATGACATTGCTTACATTGACTATGACATTTGGTATGTTAACCGAGACATGATACATTCACTAACATTGATCACGTCGCTCGGTAGTATGTAATGGTACCATAGGACTTGACAAATCGGGTTCTTCGCTTCCTAGGTTTGTTTTAGAAGTAGGGAATGACAGAATCCGAATACATTTTTGATAAACCTTTGACTTGATAAGGTTTTATCTGACAGTCTCAAGGCTTAAATGTATGCGATAAACCAAACCCTGATAAATGTTTGTATCAATAAAGTAATGGATTTCAAAACATAATCTTTGATTTAAACTTTTGTTTTGTTCAAAGACAACGTTTTGTACACGACATTTGGTTACACAAGACATTTGATTATACATGACATTATTACAAATGGTTTTAGTATAGACTTTTACTTGCCATACAAGACAATGGTTATTACACTTCATTTGATATACAAGATATGGTTTACACTGACATTAGACATTGTTTACACATGACAAAAGACATTGGTTTAAACAAGACATAAGTTGATGATTTTTGGTAAGTGATTTAATTAACGAAACGTGTGTAATATGATAAAGGCATGGTGGATACGCCGCTGGTACTTCCTATATATAAGTGCTTTTATTATATTACATATCGTGGCGTTATCTAAACTACTTCGATAAGTACAAGACATGACATTTTTTTTACAAAACATGACATCTTTTACACAAGACATGATATTTTATTTCAAAACAAGACATATTTTATACAATTCATTTTTATTGGATATTTATTTAACTATGCATCATTCCTTTTAAATATTGGTTTTTTTGTGATTTTATAAAAGAAAATACTTTATAAGGTTCATGACTACTTTTCGTTAAACATCTATTTTAACTTTCAAGTCATGAATCCTCATCAATAAAACCTATGTATCTCGCAGGCATTTTTATGCTGACATACCTATTTTCACATGTGTTTCAGGAGCTAATGTTTGAGGTTGATTCATGCGACACTTCGGATGGACTTTGGGCTTTAGTGACTTAAAATCTACAAGACAATAATAATGTTGTCGTTATTTCGCAAAGACAATTTAATTTCCATTTTGTTTTCCTTTACTCCAAGACAATGTAATCAAACTTAATGTAAAAATACAAAACATTAGTTACCATGGTTGTTGAAACAATACTTCTGTTACGACACTCCCCGACGTTTCCGTCGCGGTTTGTTATTTTACGTAGTCGGGGTGTGACAGAAAGATTGGTATCAGAGACAATGGTTATAGGGAATTAGGTTATTAGTAATTCTTTGACCTAGACTATAACCCTTCTAGGACCCTAACACAAGCTATCTTGTGTTTAGATCTTAAAATAATACCATCACCTATCCTTAGGTGATTACCAAAAACAAATCCACAAATTACAAATCCGTTTTAAAAATAATAATCTATCCTTAGATGATTTGTTTTGGCTTTACGCCTTCAAAGTTTTTCAAAATCTCGTCAAAGTTTGGGCTTTAATAATGTGAACACATGCAATCTGGAAGGGTGGGTGCATGTACCCTGAGTTTTCTGTCTAAGGCTAGAGTGTTCGTACAAATCCACTTAATCGGACCAGTTACTCTTACCTGGGAACTCTTAGGGTCAGTGTCCACTTATAGGCTAAAGAATGTTTTCGCGATACATTATCAATACCCATTTACTTTGATTAGTCATTGTGTCGTTTGTTTGTTTGGTGTAACGAACAAATGACCACCGTCCTTGCATTTCGTCTTTATTCATAACATTTCATTTTGACTATCCAATATTCATCTCACTCGCTTTCTCTCATGATTTTTCTCTCTTTTAGAATGCCTCCTCCTTGAATTGTGAATTCGGATACCGATATGGCAGCTTTGATAGCTCAGCAGTTTGCTGCTGTACTACCCAATCTCATAACTCAAATAAACCAAGCCAACAATAACAACAATGCACCTACTGCATGCAACTTTAAACAGTTTAATTCCGCTAAACCACTCAAGTTTAGTGGTTCTGAGGGAGCAACTAGGCTCCTACAGTGGTTCAAGAGTCTTGAGAGTACATTTCATCAAGTCCAATGTCCGAATGAACGAAAGGTCAAGTTTGCTTCGAGCGTGTTCCAAAAGAGGGCGCTCACGTGGTGGAACGGAGTGGTGAGAGATAGGGGTGCAGATGTTGCTATGGGTCAGACATGGGAGGAACTTATGGCTCTAATAATGAAAGAGTTATGCCCTCGTCACGAGCAGAGGGTGCTTGAGAATGAGTTCCATGGCCTGAAGCAAGACAGTGGAGAACACCATGCTTACACCGATCGGTATGAGGAGTTAAGTCTGCTATATCCCACGATGATCACGCCTTTGGATATGGCGATTGAAAAGTACATAGACGATCTTCCTGACCCAGTTCAGGATATTGTCACCGGTAGCAACCCTACTTCTGTCCAACAAGCCATCGAACTAGCAGCTACCTTGACTGATTCTCAAGTCAAAAAGGGTAAACTCCACCGAAAGGGTGACAAGAAACCGTCTTTTAAGTCTAAGAAGCAAAAGGGTAACAAAGCTGAAACCTCCATGAAGTCGAGGAAGCGTAAGGCTTCCAAGAACTTCGTTGTCACTACACAACCCAACCAAACTGTTCCCAATCAGCCTGCTTAACCACCAGCCAAGAAATAGTACGTTGGCAATGCACCTTTGTGCAACAAGTGTAACAATCACCATCGACCACATTTACAGTGCCGCATTTGCACTAACTGTGGGAAATCTGGTCATCTTGCCAACACTTGCCGTTTTGCTCCTACCTAGAATCAAGTAGCCCAAAACCCTGCTCAGCAGCCTGCACGACCTCACTATCCACCTGGTTCTTGCTACAATTGTGGGGATCTTACCCACTACAGAAATAACTGCCCGAAGTTGGCAAATGCAAACCAGGCTCGTGGACGAGCATTCAACATTAATGCAAACGAGGCACAGGCAGACAACAAGGTGGTGAACGGTACGTTCTTCGTTAACAACCATCCTGCTTCAATTCTTTTTTATTCGGGTGCCGATAGAAGTTTCGTGTCCCTAGATTTTGAACCTTTGCTTTCCATGCCTAGAACCAAACTAGGAAAGCCCTTGACAGTCGAAATAGCTAGTGGTGAACCTCTTGTTCTCGATTCTGTTATTCGTAGTTGTCAGTTAAACCTTAACAACCATCTTTTTCCCATTGACCTCACGCCAATGCAACTTGGGAGCTTTGACATCATAGTAGGGATGGACGGGTTATCAAAACACCATGCTGAGGTGATTTTTTTATAAGATCGTTTGTATACCCCTTTCGTCTGGTGAAACCTTAAAGGTTCGTGGAGAAAAACCCGTTAGTAGCCTTAAACTCATGACATGTACCCAAGCCAATAAATACCTACGAAAGAATTATGTTGCCTGCTTGGCACGTATCATAGAGGACAAAGGCAAGGGTAAAACTATTCAGGATATCCTTGTGGTTCAGGATTATCCCGAGGTATTCCCCGAAGATCTACCTGGTTTACCCACAGCACGTCAAGTTGAGTTCCGTATAGATCTTGTACCTGGTGCCAACCCTATAGCTAAATCCCCTATACCATCTTGCACCGTCTGAGATGCAAGAGTTATCTAAACAGCTTCAGGAGTTATCTGACAAAGGATTCATTCGTCCACGCTTTTCACCTTGGGGCGCGCCAGTCCTATTTGTGAAAAATAAAGATGGATCCTTACGTATGTGTATCGATTACCGTGAGCTCAACAAACTCACAATCAAGAACCGGTATCCCCTACCTCGTATTGATGATCTCTTTGACCAGCTACAAGGTGCTACTTGCTTCTCATAGATTGATCTATATTCTGGGTATCATCAGCTTCGTGTTCTCGAAGAACATTCCCAAAACTGCTTTCCGCACTCGATACGGTCATTATGACATTGTTGTGCCTTTTGGTCTGACAAATGCTCCTGCTGTTTTCCTGGACTTGATGAATAGGGTTTGTAAGCCTTATTTGGACAAGTTCATCATTGTTTTCATTGATGACATTTTTATTTATTCAAAGTCTCGAGCCGATCACGAGCAAAATCTCCGTTTAACGATGGAACTCCTAAAGAAAGAACAACTCTATGCCAAGTTCTCCAAGTGTGATTTTTGGCTTAAGGAAGTTCAATTCTTGGGACATATTGTCAACGAACAAGGTATACATGTAGATCCCACCAAAATCAGTGCGATTAAGGAATGGGATACGCCTACTACTCCTACCGAAGTTCGTTCATTTCTTGGTCTCGCGGGTTACTACCGTCGTTTTATCGCAATCTTCTCAAAGATTGTGGTTCCCCTCACTGCTTTGACTCAAAAGAATAAACCTTTTGAGTGGGGACCCAAACAAGAAGAAGCTTTTCAGACCTTGAAACAGAAACTTTGTAATGCTCCTATTTTATCCTTACCTGAAGGTAACGACGACTTTGTCGTATATTGTGATGCATCGAACTTAGGCCTTGGCTGCATTCTCATGCAAAGGAACAAAGTTATAGCCTATTCATCAAGACAGTTAAAGATTCACGAAAAGAACTACACCATTCATGATCTTGAGTCGGGTGCTGTTGTTTTCGCTCTGAAAATTTGGAGATATTATCTATACGGTACAAAATGCGTGGTTTTCACGGAACACAAAAGTCTCCAACATATTTTCAATCAGAAAGAACTAAACATGAGACAACGACGATGGGTCGAACTTCTGAACGACTACGACTGTGAGATTCGCTACCATCCTGGTAAGGCGAATGTCGTAGCCGATGCTCTTAGTCGTAAAGAACGATTCAAGCTACAATGTGTTCAAGTTCGATCGGATATTCAAAACCGTATCTCCCAAGCTCAACGAACTTGTGTTACACAAGGCATGATGGATGATAAATTACCACATCATCTTGAGCTTCAAATTGAAACAAAAGACACTGGGTTATTTTGCTATCTAAACCGTGTGTGGGTTCCAATTCAAGACAATCTTCGCACCTTGATAATGGATGAAGCTCATAAGTCTCGTTATTCAATTCATCCAGGTGCAGACAAAATGTGTAAGGATCTTCGTACTCAGTATTGGTGGTTGGGTATGAAGAAAGACATTGCCTTGTACGTATCCAAATGTCTTACTTGTCTCAAAGTTAAGGCAGAACATCAATGCCCTTCTGGTTTGCTTGAACAACCAGAAATTCCGGTTTGGAAATGGGAAAGCATTGCAATGGATCTCATTACCAAATTACCGCATACATCTAGAGGTCATGATGCCATTTGGGTAATCGTTGATCGTCTAACCAAGTCAGCACACTTTATAGCAATCCGTGAGGATTTCCCTGCTGACAAACTTGCTAAGATCTATGTGGATGAAATTGTATCTCGTCATGGTGTTCCTTTGGACATCATATCTGATCGTGATGCTCAATTCTCATCTCAGTTTTGGAAGACCATGCAATCTGCCATGGGAACCAAACTTAACCTCAGCACTGCTTATCATCCTCAAACGGATGGACAGTCTGAAAGAACAATCCAGATAATGGAGGATATGCTTAGAGCTTGTGTGATTGACTTTGGTGGTAGTTGGGATTCACATCTACCTTTGATCGAATTCTCCTACAACAACAATTATCATACCAGCATTGACATGGCTCATTTCGAAGCTCTTTATGGTCGAAAATATCGTTCACCTGTCTGTTGGAATGAAATTGGTGAAGCTCAATTCACTGAACCTGAACTCATTCAAGACACAACACACAAAGTCAAGATAATCAATGACAATCTTTTGACAGCTAGAAGCCGTCAAAAGAGTCACACGGACAAACGACGCAAGCCCTTGGAATTCCAAGTCGATGATCATGTCCTACTCAAGTTATCCCCTTGGAAAGGTGTGGTTAAATTTGGGAAGAAAGGAAAACTTTCATCTAGATATGTTGGACCATTCAGGATCATTGAGAAAATCGGAAAGGTGGCCAACAAACTCGAGTTACCTCCTGAACTTGGTAATATTCAACCAACATTCCACGTGTCCAATTTGGAAAAAGTGTTTAGCTGATGTAAACCTCCACATCCCTCTTGATGAAATTCGTGTTGATGACACGTTACACTTGGTCGAGACACCTGTGGAAATTTTGGATCGTGAAGTCAAAAAGCTCAAGCGCAGACGTACACCGATTGTTAAAGTTCGCTGGGAGTCCAAACGTGGCCAGAGTTCACTTGGGAACGAGAGGACCAGATGAAGGCGAAATATCCGCATCTATTCTCACAAGTTTCCTCTAATTAAATTTCGGGACGAAATTTCCTAAAGTAGGGGAGACTGTGAAATCTGTATATTTTAATCATCGTACTATTCCGAACGATTTTGTAATTTTATAACATTGTGTTTTATTCTGAAATTTGTGTATTTATTTATGGCATTTCATATTTTTAATCCTTGTTCAATTCTGATCTTTCAAACCACTTCCGGTACAATGACATAAGCTAAACATACCCTAAATATCCTATACATAACTTAGAAATAAGTTTTGAAGGGTTTGGTATGGCAAAAACATGTTTATTCAACTATGTTGTTACGCGTATTTCCTAATCTGAAACATGTACGCACATTCAAAAAATTTGTATTCATTAAAATCTTTTATTTTGATGATTGGAATGCAAAAATATCATTCGTTACGCATTTACGGTCATTTGCGCGTTCGTTACAATTTTCGTCGTAATTAACCGAAAACCGCAACCGTAGAACCGAACGGACCGACACCTGAGACATTTTTGGACACATTTCAAGTTTCCTAAGCTTTATCGTCCTTATAAAGCTTTAAAATGAGGTTAACGGGTGTTAAAAGTGCCAAAATGCGACAAAAACAAGTTCAGGGGCCAATTCTGTCAATTCTGAAACTTCTGCCCCCGCAAGGGCCTTAAGGACCGTAAGGCAAAACCCCATACGGTCCGTAAGGGGTGCCCAGAGCATAAGCTTCCTAATTGCAACTTGGCAACTTCTTGTTTACTTCCTTGGACACTAAGAACTTGATATTGCCACACTTCCTCTAGTTGCAACACATCATTAGACACATGATCCTACAACACCTCTCAACACTTGCCATGATCCTACACTTCATCTTCAACTATAAATACCTCCATAGTTGTAACCATTTTCCTTGCTCATTCACTTCTTTCTTCACTTGCTCTAAGTGGAAACGACCACATTGTTGGAGGTCTCCCATCTGAGTTTCTTTAGTCTTTCCTTCATTCTTGGATCACAAGTAAGTGTTCCATCCTAGTCTTGTTTATTATTTTTAGCTATTTTTCGCTAAAAAGTCAAACAGTGTTTCACTTTCAACTTTGACCATTAATTGGTCAAGTCAAAGTCAAATTGGACTTTGCAACGTGATCGTAATCACGATGGTTGTGATCCATAGCAATCATACCTACTGATTACCACGTTACTAGTCGAAGTGACGAGTCAAAGTTTTGGTCAATTGCGCAAAGTGCTCCTTATACGACGGAACTATTTTCGGGTATGATACCAAATCAGTTTTATAGACTTAGTTAGACATGTTTAACATGTCTAACTCGTCACTTTTAGTTTAGTGCTTGTTTAGGGCTGTAAGTCGAGCGGTCTTGATTCCCGCTATGACTTTCGAATCCGACCCGTTTGGTCGATCTTAGAATCCGACCAAACTAATATTAGTGACCGTAGTTTTATAGGGAATAACCCTTTGAGGTTATACCTTATGGTCATGTTGTTTGTTAGCATTATGTTAAGTCATTTGTTATGCCTTTAATAATGACCAAAATGCCCTTTTGCGCCTAAATCGACTTACGCATATGTAACATAAATTTTGACATATAATCTGATGTTACAACATTATTGAACATGTTTTGGCATATAAGACTTATCATAACATATATCTAACCTTCCGAACACATATTTACGCAAATGACACGTTAAAGTGGCTTAACTACCTTAACGAGTCATAACAGGTCAAAAGCACTTAGGATCCTTTCCAAATCAGAATGTTAACTTTATTAAACCATTTCATATGAGTTCCAACACTCATTTGGTTTGTAAGGTTTCATTCTATCCGAATCTTCCGATTAAGGTCCGACATTAACATAGTTATCCGATATTAAGACTCACTTGATTTTTCCCGGACTCTTGAACTTTGTATATCCATCTTGAACAGGGATACTTTTGCAATCCCAAGTGAGTACATAGTCCCCTCTTTAATGTTTTCAAATATTTTGGGGTGAAACACATGTGCCTATTGTTATTTTCATGTTTTCATGCTTTTATGACATATACTTGCTATGTTCATCTAGTACACATATAGTACATGATTTCAATTATGTTTTGCTATGTATGTTGATTGAGCATGCTAGCACATTGATTTCAAAGATACTTTTGCGGCATATGTTGACTTAGCATATGAGCACATTGATTTACATTGCATTTTGCGATGTATGTTGACTGAGCATGCTAGCACATTGATTTCATGGACATTTCTACTTCGTATGTTGACTTAACATGCTTAGTACATGGTTTAAAGACATTTTCATGACATTGCTTACATTGACTATGACATTTGGTATGTTTAACAAGACATGATACATTTATTAACATTGATCACGCCGCTCGGTAGTATGTAATGGTACCATAGGACTTGACAAATCCCGTTCCCCGCTTCCTAGGTTTGTTTTGGAAGTAGGGAATGACAGAATCCGAATACATTTTTGATAAACCATTGACTTGATAACGGTTTATCCGACAGTCTCAAGGCTTGAATGTATGTGATAAACCAAACCCTGATAAATGTTCGTATCAAATAAAGTAATGGATTTCAAAACATAATCTATGAAAACTTTTGTTTTGTTCAAAGACAACGTTTTGTACACGACATTTGGTTACACAAGACATTTGATTATACATGACATTATTACAAATGGTTTTTAGTATAGACTTTTACTTGCCATACAAGACAATGGTTATTACACTTCATTTGATATACAAGATATGGTTTACACTGACATTAGACATTGTTTACACATGACAAAAGACATTGGTTTAAACAAGACATAAGTTGATGATTTTTGGTAAGTGATTTAATTAACGAAACGTGTGTAATATGATAAAGGCATGGTGGATACGCCGCTGATACTTCCTATATAAGTGCTTTTATTATATTACATATCCTGTCGTTATCTAAACTACTTTGATAAGTACAAGACATGACATTTTTTTTACAAAACATGACATCTTTTTACACAAGACATGATATTTTATTTCAAAACAAGATATATATTATACAATTCATTTTATTGGATATTTATTTAACTATGCATCATTCCTTTTAAACATTGATTTTCTTGTGATTTTATAAAAAAAAAATACTTTATAAGGTTCGTGACTACTTTTCGTTAAACATCTATTTTAACTTTCAAGTCATGAATCCTCATCAATAAAACCTATGTATCTCACAGGTATTTTTATGCTGACATGCCTATTTTCACATGTGTTTCAGGAGCTAATGTTTGAGGTTGATTCATGCGACACTTAGGATGGACTTTGGGCTTTAATGACTTAAAATCTACATGACAATAATAATGTTGTTATTTTGCAAAGACAATTTAATTTCCGTTTTGTTTTCCTTTACTCCAAAACAATGTAATCAAACTTAATGTAATAATACAAAACATTAATTACCATGGTTGTTGAAACAATACTTCTGTTACGACACTCCTCGACGTTTCCGCCGCGGTTTGTTGGTTTACGTGGTCGGGGTGTGACACTCGAGGTTAGTTATTTTTTGGAGCTGAAAAGTCGAGCTCGAGCTTGGCTCGTGTAAACGTCGAGCTAAGTCGAGCCCAATCAAGTCGGCCCGTTATTTTTTTAACAAATATTGATAACATAAAAAATCACACACATTTCTAAATATACATACACACACACGTACATACGAGCCATCGAGTTGAGCCATTGAGTCGTAAACCCCTTGCTCAGGCAATACTTCTGTTACAAGGTGCATGGCGCCAACATTATCGTTTTGTTTTCACAAATTTTATTCACGAAAATTATGATTAGAGGGGATGTGGCGCCAGGCACAACCAATCGGCCTCACGGCTCAGGATCCAATTGACCACTCGTTTCAATCAACATCTCATGTAAGTGTTCAGGTAATCACATGTTTCTTCTTTCACTTAATTAACTTTTGGGCCACTGTAACTTATAGACAAATTCTTCTGCATAAGTATTCATGCTATTCATAATCTGTTCGCTTCTTCCACATCATTGTATCACAAGTGACAATCATTTGGTATGTGCTAAAATGTTACTGTTTCTCTATATTCAATTCTAGTTTTTTTCTGAACATTACATGCGCTTTGTTTTGCAGTCGCGTTTGTGCAATCAAACACTGGTGGTGTTCACAAGTGCAATCAAACACGCTTGGTATGCGCCTGTAGAATCATCGCCTTTTCATCAACTATTCATAAAGTTTGTCTAATTTACTTTTATGCTTGATTGATTTGAACTGATACTGATTTTGCAATTGCTCTTGATTAATCTTGATACCAAGTTTGTCCGATTGGGCGGGGTAATGGGTCAGGGTGGGTTTGGTCAGGAATGTCGTTTTAAAAATTGTCATTCTGGGTTGGGTTAGAGCGGATTTTGGCCAAAATGGGTATAAGTAAAAATGAGTCGTTTTAAAAAGATGGTTGATTTGACTCTGTTCAGTACAAGTTTTGACCAATATGACATAAAAATTATGCAATACAATAAGAAAGATTGCTTGAAAGCATAAAGAGTTTGGCACCTGTACAGTCATACAAAATCATACTAAAGAAGTCATACAACACAAACTCTGCTCAAGAGTAATGTTCCTATAAAACCAACAGGTAATAGAAGAATTCTACTCCAAATCGTATCTCCAAAAAATTCAAAGAGTGCTAGTATGTTGTTCTAGCATGACTAGTCAATAGCCCAATTATTGTGAAGGGAATACTCAACCACTGCATCAACAATATAATATGGATCAATATACATGGAGGTGCAGCGATTTGGATCTATAAACCTTTTTAAAGTTTACATAGTTATCCCTTGTTGACTTTTATACAAATGATGCTCATCCAAGCTACACAAACAAAAATATATAGATACAAACATATCATTAAAACCCATTAGCGCATATGATTCTTTTTTCGTCAGCATTATCTTTCCAACAGTATTTCCAAAACCCATACATTAGTAGTAAAGTTATACGAATTGGGAACTTATCTAAATGTTCACTTGTGGTGACCATGACCAGCAACTTAGGGGTACAAACGAGCCAAGCCGAGCTCGAGAGCTCGTTAAACTTATGAAAGCTCGAGTTTGGCTCGTTTATTATTTATTAATTAGTTTATATTAAGTATAATCATTATTTTATATATAATTAAGTTATTTTTCATAATTTTATAAATATTAATTATTATTACTAAAATATATATTTAATATATTATTGAAAATTATATAAATACTGGACTTGTTTAGGCTCGCAAGCCACTCAAGCTCATATGCGAAGCTTGGTCCTGGGCTCGGTAAACGAACTTGTTTCTAAGCTCGAGCTCGGGCCTAAGCTTGTCTCAAGCTTTTTTTTCAAGCCAAGCTCGAGTAGCTTGGCTCGTTTGCTTCTCTAGCCGGCATGCTTGTTTTCTGCTTAATGTAAGCATAAAAAGCCTAAAAGGAAAAAAAACACATGATAATCCTCGTTACTAAGGTTGTGCTTTGAAAATTTGTTGTAACAATATTTGTTTGGTATACATCTCATTGTACCTTCTGAAAATGATCGACACACATCACTGCAAAAAATATCTGCAATCAAACAAACAGTTGAAATACCCTATTTTCTAGGTAGTGTAAATCGATAGCAAAATTGTTGCTAACGATTGTGGTTTCAAAACAAGCATGTCAAAAGTAGTTTTAGTCACAATTCTGATGGTCTCAATTGGTCATTTTTGTAGAAGTGAATAATAGCCATGTATTTATTAGATACTATACAACTTTGCATTTTAATTTTCAAAATGCAACCATTCTAAAATAAGTTGCCAATTTTATTGATATTTGCAACTTTTTAAGAAAAAGGTATTTTAGTAAAATTCGCAACTTTTTTATTAAAAGGTTGCATTAGATCTTCTAATGCAACTTTTATGTTTAATGAAGTTGCATTAGAGTCAAATGCAACTCATTTGAAAAAAGTTTGCTTCTAAAAGGTCGCATTAGGTGTCACATCCCAACCGATGGCGGAAACATCGGAGTGAGACGTAAACGAGATTGCAGGAGACTTCATAACGCTATTAGCGACAATGTTTAAACAAAACTCATATTTCATTCATTCAACGTTAACATTGTCGAATTACATCATTAAGTCAATTACAACAATTTAGAAATTCAAAGACGAGTACAACATAAGCATAACAACAAAATAATACAACATTTTAGCCTAACGTCTAAATGTGTATCTACAGCATCATCACTACTCCAATTTCATGGTAAAATCTTCATCAACCTGTAACATGTTAAAAATACGAGTTCAATGCAAAAGCAAAGGCGAGTATACAAGTTTTGTGATACATAGCATAAGTATAAAAGTGTAACTCGAATCCACATGGTAATTGTAAGCAAAGTTCATACTAATCATGCAATACTAGATCAAACCCCGAGTTTCCACAAAAGTTTTAACGAGATCAAGCTTCCCTTGCCACAAAAGAGACAAGACTAAAATGTGAATGAGAATCTTAACATAACCCCGACGGGCGGCGTGCTACTCCTATAGCGCTATATATGATAAGTTGGGCTAGCTAAGTTAATGATCAAGCATGTATAATCAAGCATGTATCTAGGCATAACAAGTATTCATGTATAAGGTTTGAGCATGTAAAGCATGAGTTTTGTATATGTGTATTTTGATAGGTAAACATGTTACAACCCAAAAGTGATTAAAACGGTAAATGGGTCGAGTGTACGCACGGGTTTTGCTAAGTCTTCCACTTAAGTAATCTCGGGAGCTTTGTTGTGTTGATTTAGAGTTTGGCACCTTGTCCTTCTACAAGAAGAACTTAGGTATTAGTTATGAGTGCAACGGATGGATTGGAGTATTCGAGCGAGATTACAGAAATAAGAATTAAAGTATTATGTATGAAAATATTCACTAAGACATAGCACTTGTTCTTGACACTATGATAACCCGAAAGGGTTAATTTGGTTTCAAAGGTTCAAGACCTATTAGAATCGTGACAAGGAACTACATACTTTAGTGATAAGCTTAATAACTTGACAAGTGATTATTTAGTCATTATCAAGGTTTCGGTTTTAGGATTATATTATATCTATAATATATACATAGTAGTAAGATCATGTAGGAGGTGGAAGGATGAACCATCCACTTTGGTACCTCTAAGTATTCAAGTAAGTCAAGCATGGAGGTAGGATGATGAACATCCATTTAACCTCGTTATATGATTCACCACAACACAAGTTGTCATAGACAACAAGGAGGGTCATGAATGAGAACAATACA
Organism: Scalesia atractyloides; assembly: GCA_947069175.1. NCBI lineage: Eukaryota > Viridiplantae > Streptophyta > Magnoliopsida > Asterales > Asteraceae > Scalesia > Scalesia atractyloides. The sequence goes on from CAMTDV010000006.1 coordinate 35,757,728, forward strand.
AGAATGAAATGACAAGAATTGTAAGTATGTCACCATAATACCAAGTAGCCAAGTGAATACAACCCGGAGAGCACACGAGGACACATGTCAACGGCTTGGCGGGGTTGTGACACTTTAGGACTAGCAAACTACTTGATATGATGATGAAAATCATCAAGTGATGTATGGTCTCTGTAACATCCGTCGAAAAAGGAGTTTCCAAAAACCGCTTCGTTTATCAGTCAAACATTCAGTTATAAAGTTCGTTGCGTATTTTTGGTTCATATTAATTTTAAACAATACATAATTAATAAATATATTAGAATTTAAAATCTATAATTGAAAATTAATAATAAATAATGAGTAAAAAATAAAAGGGGACACCGGGTTTCGAACCTGGTCACCCGGATGAACAAACGCACAACAAACCACTACACCACCTCTCCATATCTGAAATGATTTAATCAAATAATCATTTATGTATTCCTTAACTTCTTGATCTGAATTCAAAAGTCGCCCAGCAACGGCTGCAAACAATCCGGCAATCATCAAGATTGCCATTTCTACGCAATTGAATAAAGAAAACCGATCCTAAATCATGCGTTTGACTCAAAATCGGTTACAAATTATTGAGTTAATCAAGATATAACTGAAAACATTTAAATCGATTTCAAAAACTGTCAATCATTGCTACAGCTACAAATAGTGAGCTCTAGTATTGGTAAATCTCGCTCACTACTCTCAAACTCACTCTGAAAACCTCGCCGCAAGTCGCCGGAATTCTCTGCAAGTTGACCGAAAGATATCGCCGGAAAACCGAACCCATTCCAGTATTGCCTTACTCTATAAATAGGACTTCTAGAGCTTCGGCAGAAGTCACCCACACTCACCTCAAACTTCCTGTAGATCCTCTGTCGCAAGTTACATTTCGCCGGAGTTTCTTTCAGTCACTGGAACTTCATCGGAGATCACACCTGTTCGGTACAACATCCTTAAATCCTTTTTTGTTTAAATTATTTTCGTTATCAGTATTAATCAATCAACTAATTCAACAAGATTTGATTAAACAGTCGAGTTATGTTTCTGGGTATTAAGTCGATTGAAGAAGATGAAGCCATCTAAATATATATGTGTAATAAAACTTGGTATTTTAACTGGGTTAGACACACAGTCCAGCGGTGGACTGTGTGCAATTTCAAAGCATATATCCCGGGTCGAGCCACACCTGTTTCGTCTTTCTGAAATAAAATCCATTTTTTTAAAACCAAAATAGATTTGTCCCACAGTATGTTGTTAAATATAATTTAAGAACTATATATTACGGGTTAGACACCCAGCCCAGTTGGTCGGGCTGGGTGCAAGTTAAGTCGATGGTCACAGGTTCGATCCCCGCTAAGCCAGCCGGTCAGATGATATTTGAAACATTTTTAATTAAATAAAATTCTGAATAAGCTAAAAAGTATATAAATATAATTAAAATCAGAAATATTTCGGGTTAGACACGTAGCTCAGTTGGTAGAGCTGCGTGCACGTATACGAGAGGTCACGAGTTCGAACCTCACTCAGCGCACACTTAACCACACTCCGACCGGTCAACGGTCCGGTCAACGATCAAAAAAAGTCAAAATTTTTATTTCTTTTTATTTATTTATTTAATTTAAAAATCAATTAAAAATACTTAAAAATAATATTTTTAAAGTTAGAAAATTTCCTTAAACTCACAAAAATAAATCTAACAATCCCATTAAGAACACTAATTAAAAATATTAATCTCAAATAAAAGTTTATTTATTTATCGAATTATTATGTTATTATTTAGGTTAGTTTCTCTCGTGGTTAAATCCAAATTCGTGCGCATTCATCATCAATCCAAGAAACGCAATCACTGTGAGTAATTCTTACAAATTCCCCTTTTTATTCATGTTTTGGGGTGTATCATGTGTCGCTTAAATTAATTCGCTTATTCAAACTCGTGTCATTACCATTATATGATCTAAACTTATAATGTAAATATTGTTTGTTGTGATGTGTGTTTACATCTTGTCAAGTTACGTGCAAATCATTCATTAGGCCCATCAGTTCCTCGTGGGAGACGATTTGAACATCGCGTGCCTCAAAATCATTCATTAGGCCCATCAGTTCCTCGTGGGAGACGAGTTGAACATCGCGTGCCTCAAAATCAATCATTTGGTGTATGCGTGTGCATTAGTTAATATTATGTGATTTGTGATTAAATTTACATCTACGTTTACTCATATGTGGTTATGCACACTCGCCAACTTTTTGTTGACCCAAAAACCCTATTTTTACACATGATACAGGTGGACAGGTTGAAGCAAGGAACTCATAGGAAATTGCCTTAGAAGAAAAATAATGAAGTCTTGAAAAATGTATAGAACATGTTATACTTGTATGATTGATTGTAATGATTCCCCTTTAAAAAGAAATAATAAATATGAAACTTTATAATAAATGTCATGAGCTTTGATGAAAACCCAATCATGCCCCGACTACCATTTCCGCTGCGGGTCGGGGTGTGACAGATTGGTATCAGAGATTTTGACTATAGGGATATAGGATAGGTTATTAGACCCTTAGAGCCTATACTATAGTTGATTAGATTTTAACTGCTTATGTGGTTACATGCAAACTCATGATGTTTATTTGTTTCGTATTTATTACACACACAAATGCATGCAAACACTTCCACTATTATTTTGTGTGATACTTAATGAGTTATACTTATTGTCAAACATAACAAGCTTACATATACATTCATCACGCCTATTTCAATGTTCACATATTCAAATCATCCTCATATTCCTTTATTCAAGATTTTGTCACATTTTTCGTTTTTTTCTCATCAAAGTGAGTTCTACGACGGGCATGTAGTAACTGTAAAGGTACAAGTACCGGTAGTCGGAATGTCCTGTCTAGATTGGCATTCGTATCAATCCAATATAACGGACCAGTTTGCCTACCTGGGGACTAACGATGAGAGTACGAAGGACCTATTAGGCCAAAGCATGCCACACCAAACGTCGTTCGAACTAACCCCACTTTGAGGTGTCACCGTGTCCACACCTGGATGCACTCCGAATATCATATGTTACATACATATTCTCGATTTTCTCCGGGTTTTAGTGTACGTTACCAGGCTAACACATGCGAACCATATGAAAGACCCGGTAATCATGGGGGCCCACATGATTACGAAGGTGAAGTATGGCGGCATGCAAGGCCCAATTACGAGCAAAGCCCAAGACATCCTATGGATGTAGTAAATTTATTATTCTTCATTTATTTTATGAATGTTCATTCCTAAATACGACACATGACCCCTAAAACGTCCAACTCATACTCTTGATACGTATTCCTTGTAGATGTCTTCCAGTCTCGCTCGTAGAAAAATGAGATCAGGAAAATCCCGCGAGCGCATGGCTGCCCAAATCGCTCAACAAATGGCTGCCGTAATACCCAACATCGTAGTTCAAGTTCAACAAGCCCTTACCGCTAATCCCGTCAACCCAATCAATCAAGAAGATCAAAATGTTGTCAACCCTCCCCCAAATACCACTAAATGCACCTTCAAGCATTTCAAATCCTGCGACCCTCCAGAATACGAAGGGACTGAAGGTGTCACCGCTCTCCTCCATTGGTTTGAGGAGATGGAAAACACTTTTCTCAATTGCGACTGTCCCGATGATCGCAAGGTGCGATATGCTACCGGTCGTTTGTTTGGAGTAGCACTTACATGGTGGAATACAGAGAAGGCCAAGCGAGGTACTGAGAATGCTATGACTTTGACTTGGGAAGAGTTGAAGGAAATCATGACAAGACGTTTCTGTCCAAGAAGCGAAATCAAGAAATTGGAAGATCAGTTCTATTCTTTGAAACAAAAGGAGGGCGACCACACCACATACAACAAGAGATTCCTTGAGTTAAATCAGATGGTCCCCAACTTGTTCACTCCCCTCTACCGTTTGATCGAGCACTACATTCGAGGTCTTCCTTCAAAAATTCAAGACCCTGTAATAAGTACCACACCTGCAACTTTGGAAGCAGCAATGGAGTTAGCCACAGAGCTCACCGAAAACCGCATACGGAATAAAGACTTCACGGAGGAGAAGAAGAAGGATAAAGCATCAATCGAAACCTCAAACTCCACTCAAACCGAATCCTCTTCACAACCCACTTCTAAGAGAAAGCGAGATGGGAAAATTTTCGCTGTCACCCAACACAATCAACCAACTTCACAAGCTGTACCCCTCCAAGCTATCCCAATCACTCAAGTAGCACCCAACTCTACTTACCCAAATAAGAAACCTTACATTGGACCTCACCCTCAATGCAGCACCTGTTTTTATCACCATCCATCTACCTTACCTTGTCGACTATGTGCAAATTGTGGGCGTTATGGTCATTTGAGCAAGGCTTGTCGCGCCTCTCAAAACCAAGCTTCACCCCCTACTCAAAACATGATCCAAACATATCAACAACCCCAATACCCCATGTTTCCATATGTTCGAGCTTGTTTTAATTGTGGTGATCCTACCCACTTTAGAAACACGTGCCTTCGATTGGTTAACATCATAAACGCCCAAGCTCAAGCAAACCCAGTTAACCAAGCAAATCAATCAAACCCAGCTCCACCACCAGCAAGAGGAAGAGCTTACAACATCAACACCAATCCTGTCGAAGATAATAACGGCCCAAACGAATCACCCAACTAGCTTCCCCTCACCAAGAATCAAGACTCAACTCCAACTGTTTAGTTTTAATGTTTTCTTTATGTTATCTCAATCTTTACGTCTCCCAGTTATAAATTGGGAATTTATGTATCCAAGAATTTTACTGCGAATTGATATTACAGTTTTGTTTTATACCCGTTGATTTAACATTCATATCATCAAACATCTCGACATACCTCGATCACATCATTCAAAGAAGTTGGGTCGTGTCTCACTTTTACATAGACTAACCCTTCATCATAACAAACGAGAGAGGTACTGTCATCATTCAGTCATGTATCCTTTCAGAATTGAGACTCAAGCTTTGGTTGTTGTGTTTGTTTATGTTTTAGAGTCACATAGAACTAATCATAATTTACTGATAAAGCCAATGAAAATTTGACAAGAATATGGTGGATACGCCGCTGGTACTTCCTTATATAAGTATTCTTGGCAAAGGATCAAAAGCATTACCAGGCGGTTATGAGAAGTTTCGTGTAGGTTTTAATGTCGTCATGGTTGAAATTATGTTTATGATATAACCTTATCTTTCCAAACGTATCAATTCTCTCAAAACTCTTATGCATAAAAATCATGCTTAGTCAATCAACTCTGTTTATTCTTGTTCCGCATTCTTATACTTTAAGCATCAAAAAGTGATTCCTGTAGCAGGGTATTCAACCCTTACTAGGAACGTTACCGCCTCAAATAGGATTTAAACTCTCACCCTCTTCTAATTATGTAATAGTCAAAATTAAAACATCCTCCCTTCAAGTCAAATATACCATTACTACTTAAATTTCGGGACGAAATTCTAAAAGTAGGGGATACTGTAACATCCGTCGAAAAACGGGTTTCCAAAAACCGCTTCGTTTATCAGTCAAACATTCAGTTATAAGTTCGTTGCGTATTTTTGGTTCATATTAATTTTAAACAATACATAATTAATAAATATATTAGAATTTAAAATCTATAATTGAAAATTAATAATAAATAATGAGTAAAAAAATAAAAGGGGACGCCGGGTTTCGAACCTGAGTCACCCGGATGAACAAACGCACAACAAACCACTACACCACCTCTCCATATCTGAAATGATTTAATCAAATAATCATTTATGTATTCCTTAACTTCTTGATCTGAATTCAAAAAGTTCCGCCCAGCAACGGCTGCAAACAATCCGGCAATCATCAAGATTGCCATTTCTACGCAATTGAATAAAGAAAACCGATCCTAAATCAAGCGTTTGACTCAAAATCGGTTACAAATTATTGAGTTAATCAAGCTATAACTGAAAACATTTAAATCGATTTCAAAAACTGTCAATCATTTCTACAGCTACAAATAGTGAGCTCTAGTATTGGTAAATCTCGCTCACTACTCTCAAACTCACTCTGAAAACCTCGCCGCAAGTCGCCGGAATTCTCTGCAAGTTGACCGAAAGATATCGCCGGAAAACCGAACCCATTCTAGTATTGCCTTACTCTATAAATAGGACTTCTAGAGCTTCGACAGAAGTCACCCACACTCACCTCAAACTTCCTGTAGATCCTCTGTCGCAAGTTACATTTCGCCAGAGTTTCTTTCAGTCACCGGAACTTCATCGGAGATCACACCTGTTCGGTACAACATCCTTAAATCCTTTTTTGTTTAAATAATTTTGTTATTTGTATTAATCAATCAACTAATTCAATAAGATTTGATTAAACAGTCAAGTTATGTTTCTGGGTATTAAGTTGATTGAAGAAGATGAAGCCAATCTAAATATATATGTGTAATAAAACTTGGTATTTTAACTGGTTAGACACACAGTCCAGCGGTGGACTGTGTGCAATTTCAAAGCATATATCCCGGGTTCGAGCCACACCTGTTTCGTCTTTCTGAAATAAAATCCATTTTTTAAAACCAAAACAGATTTGTCCCACAGTATGTTGTTAAATATAATTTAAGAACTATATATTACGGGTTAGACACCCAGCCCAGTTGGTCGGGCTGGGTGCAAGTTAAGTCGATGGTCACAGGTTCGATCCCCGCTAAGCCAGCCGGTCAGATGATATTTGAAACATTTTTAATTAAATAAAATTCTGAATAAGCTAAAAAGTATATAAATATAATTAAAATCAGAAATATTTCGGGTTAGACACGTAGCTCAGTTGGTAGATCTGCGTGCACGTATACGAGAGGTCACGAGTTCGAACCTCACTCAGCGCACACTTAACCACACTCCGACCGGTCACGGTCAAAAAAGTCAAAATTTTTATTTCATTTTATTTATTTATTTAATTTAAAAATCAATTAAAAATACTTAAAAATAATATTTTTAAAGTTAGAAAATTTCCTTAAACTCACAAAAATAAATCTAACAATCCCATTAAGAACACTAATTAAAATATTAATCTCAAATAAAAGTTTATTTATTTATCGAATTATTATGTTATTATTTAGGTTAGTTTCTCTCGTGGTTAAATCCAAATTCGTGCGCATTCATCATCAATCCAAGAAACGCAATCACTGTGAGTGAATTCTTACAAATTCCCCTTTTTATTCATGTTTTGGGGTGCATCATGTGTTGCTTAAATTAATTCGCTTATTCAAACTCGTGCCATTACCATTATATGATCTAAACTTATAATGTAAATATTGTTTGTTGTGATGTGTGTTTACATATTGTCAAGTTACGTGCAAATCATTCATTAGGCCCATCAGTTCCTCGTGGGAGACGAGTTGAACATCGCGTGCCTCAAAATCATTCATTAGGCCTATCAGTTCCTCGTGGGAGACGAGTTGAACATCGCGTGCCTCAAAATCAACCATTTGGTGTATGCGTGTGCATTAGTTAATATTATGTGATTTGTGATTAAATTTACATCTACGTTTACTCATATGTGGTTATGCACTTTATTTTATAATCGATACAATAAACACGTTTAAATGTTTTCATAGGATACACTCGCCAACTTTTTGTTGACCCAAAAACCCTATTTTTACACATGATACAGGTGGACAGGTTGAAGCAAGGAACTCATAGGAAATTGCCTTAGACGAAAAATAATGAAGTCTTGAAAAATGTATAGAACATGTTGTACTTGTATGATTGATTGTAATGATTCCCCTTTAAAAAGAAATAATAAATATGAAACTTTATAATAAATGTCATGAGCTTTGATGAAAACCCAATCATGCCCTGACTACCATTATCCGCTGCGGGTCGGGGTGTGACAGTCTCAATGTTTAGGATAGCCAAAGCTAACCTTGGTGCATGAACAAGTCTATGAACTTGCATCACTTGTGAGCTAAATGCTCTGTGAAAACAGAATTATTGTGAGGTTTAAACCTCTTGTTTGAATGTCTCAACCTTGTTTTTAAGCCTAACCAACCACAATAAGTGTTGTAAGAATTCGTACATAGGTTTCAGATGAGTTTGACTCAAGTTTGATGAACATAAACAAAGTTTGAAAACAAACAGAAAGTTTTAGACAATATAGGGGCATTTCCAGGTCTGAATTCTCCAAGGAGAGACCATGGAATCACGCCCAAAGAAAAACCAAGCATGTAGGAAAAAGAATAGGGCAATTTCGTTACGTATTGAGTGAGTTATGCTCACTCTAGTGTAGAGGTACAAATCTGCCCGAAAATTGAATTCAGCTACGAACTTGGAGTGTTTTGGGAGGCTTGGAGGCTTTGTAAAGTGGAAAAATGGCTGGAATATAAGAGGTACTTATAGAGAAAGGATTAGGGTTTAAGTGGGTTGGGTTTTGAATAGAATTAGTGGGTCATTAGACTTGAAACAAGCCCAAAAACATACCCAAACAAGGGCTGATTGCAAGGCTGATTTTCAGCCTTTATATTCTTTTTTTTTTGTTTAAATGTAATAAAAGGTGTATATGAGATGCACTTTATATAAATAATATGTTACATGATGTTTGGTGTATTATTCATAGGTTATCAATGTCTAAAGTGCATATTAAACATGTTTTAAAGTGCCAAAATGTGTGATAAAATTACATGTAGGTGACATCAAAAGTAACAAGTATGTTTGATTTATGGTTAGGTATAATCAAGTGAAAACATATAATCTTAATCTTAAAATCGAATAACCAAGTATTTGAATGTATGGAGATTTGAGAATTACGAATACACGATCAATGTTTACGAGTTAAACTTACGTTTAAGCGAATTATGAATCATGTATCAACCGAATACACGTATTAATGTATAGACATGTATATATTAGGCGTTACATTAGGCCTATTTTTCTAGTTTGTTAGGTTCTTACATGCATATACTCATTGCTTTTAAAACTACATATGTATGTATGTATGTTATATATATCTATTATATGCTCCTTGGATACACATCCAAGTTGGACATTTCAAAGTCTTTAGGGGTTTGGTTTTACTCTGTAAGTTACAGTTCAAAAAAATGTACATGCATAGGATTGTTATTGACATGACGACTTTTTTAATTACTTAGGTGATAATAAGATGCACTATATAATTCCAACTCTTTTCGTTGTATTTAAAATATAAATGATTCGTTTTCATATTTTAACCAATGTTTTGTAGACTTTCCCTCCACAAGGGAAGTCTAACAAAATCTAACCACTTTGATGCTATGTGAAACTATATACGTGAATACATGCATTATACATACACAAACAAATACACACACACACTTGTAAGTATTTCTTAATGTGAAACTTATATATCCCTTCCTACAAAATGAAGCGACTACCGATGAGAAGTCAACTAACACTACCAAAAGGTTACTTGTCCATGGAGAAATCGACTCTTATTTAGACGAAAATTTAATCACAATAAGTCATGTTATGTATTTGTTTGAATTTCTCAACTAATACCTTCATAACTAGACGTTGTTTGCAACATTTATTTGAAATACATTCAAAATGACACTACTTTCTACCTTCTTTTAAGATAATATTGAATTCAACATTCTCATTAGTTGCTTATGATAATTGTCACACCCCCAAACCCGGGGTAAACTAATTGGTATCTTCGTTGCACATCGGAGGTATTAGATACAAAATAAGACTTAATAAAGCAAAGTACACTAAAATACAAGGTATTCTACAAATATTGCTTTATACATAGTGAACGCCATTCTATAACAATCTAATAGTCTTCTAGGGTTTCCCAAACCCTAATGATCCTTATATTCCAACTGTTCCATTGCTTGAAGTTATAACATGAGAAAACATGCTTAAAATGTCAACATAAAGTTGGTGAGTGCACAGGTTTTGACAATAAAATTTGTAAACCCTTTTCCGTTTAGAAATAACCTTTGATAAACATTTCTTTGGAAAAATCGTAAAACTTAGAAATATTCCCTCGGAATTCATGTGAGACATTCCTTGGAGTATTTGATATAAAATTCTGACAAACTTGTTGGTATAGGTTTTTATTTGAGAAGCATAACAATTTAAGATAACACATAAGACTATCATAGACTAGCAAGGAACTACGACAAGAAAACTACCAAGAGTCCATAACCAAACCAAAACTTGATTTCCCCTAAAACTTTTTCAAATATATATTCCCTCATCTTGGAAAATGGAAACCAGGGTGACTGATCCGTGAGAGTGGGTTGTCCAACCCGATAGATCTACCAATACAATCTGAGGTCTAACGTTTAATAATAATGGATGCAAAGGGGCCTTCGTGTATTGAATCCATAGGTATATACTACAATTACTCAAGGTCATCACAAGGTCACAATTAACAGTATTATCTACATTTCATACTAAATAAACAATTATATAACTTCTCTTAAATGGGAAAACATCATTTAAAAGGGGTCGTAAAACCACACGAAAAATTTGTAAAGTTTGTAAAGTAAGCATGCTTCTCCCCCCGAATAAAACAGTAAAGTAAAAAGGGGGTTGTGACTCACCTAGATTCCGTGCAAATGCTAGCAATTAAAATTAAGTCCGATAAGGATATTCACCTACATGTGTCCTAATGTGTATGAGACACTAATGATCTAATAATGTGTCTATCTGGCAAGTTGATCACCCGCCTTGTTAGATTCAATGAGGTGTTTATCCTTATAAAAAAAATTTAACTTAACGAACCGTTGGTGATGAATATTCGAGTGTTTTCCGTTATAAATTAACACATAATTTCACATAACATCGGGATCTTATCCCGAAACCTTAATTAACAATCCATGTTAATGTACAATCATATGTCATATTTATTTCTTAAAATATATATGCATGTATTCATAACAATATCATCTAACATATGTATAACAAAAATATCATGTGTCACGTACACCAAATAAGTATATTTTAATAACTTAAACATATCAATATTTATATTCATACAATCGTCTATGAATTTACCGTTTTTTTGAGTACGTTTACCGAATAGTCGTATATTCGACTATCCAAAATTTCTTCTTAAATAATATTTATTTTAAGACTTTAAAGTATATATATTTTTCATAAAAATATGTTTTAAGTCCAGAATCTATAAAGTTATATAAATGTACATAATTTCACCGTTTTCAAGCAAAGTTACCGGAATAGTTGTTTGTTCGACTATCCGGGTTTGATGATTAAAAAACCTATACACTTAGCTTTGAAGATACTTCTTTTGTATAAAAATACATTTAAGTCCAGAATGTATAAACCTTTATATTAAAACATCAAAGACTTGGATTTCGATGAATATAAAATTTTTCTAATAAAATAAAATAATAGATTTTTCAATATACCATACTTATATGTTTGGAAACTTTAGTGTATGAAAATAATGTTTTTGAACATTAAATAACCAAGTCTTGTTTCTAACATTATAACTAACCAATTTATCACAAAATCATCATATAAAAACATTAACATAGTTAAAACTCTACCAAATTATAGTCATTTACGAGCCTTTTAGTGTCTTTTTACATAACAATCATGTCATGTGTCATATGAACATTCAAGCATATCATATACTTATTATACCATTTAGTACATGTTCGTATAGCATAAATTAAACTTTAATTTTCTATTCTAAAACAGATTCATGAAATCATCAAACTAAACACCGAAATTTACCCGAAAAGGCACCAGAATAAGCATACAACATCGTTTAATCACCCACGCAAGTTATAAACCCAATATAAATTTTAATACACATAATTTATACATCAAATATGTATATAATTATATTACAAAACGGTTTTCAAAATCACACTTTTATTTGACGTTAACTTAGCCGAAAAGCACACGTTTATGCTCGAAAGTTATTACAAACACCAAATTAAATTGCTAACCAATTATGTACTTGAAATTATACATTTCCTAAATAAAATATGTGACATATTTATGTTCTTTTTCATTTTCAAACATATACTCATTTACCTAGTCGAAAACGTCCATTTTTCGGCTTTTAAGCCTATTGTCAAATAAACGCACCTAAGTGCCACGAATACCTGAACACTTTAAGACATGAGTTTAGGATTTTATATCATCATAAATATACCATATTTCCAGACCTAGGTTATTCATCCTAAATCATGCTTAAAATCACATTTTTAACAACATTTTGATACCGAAACAACACCCGAACTTTATGAAATCTCCAAAGTTTTTGTAAAACTTGTATGACCAATTATATTACTCATGAAAAAATATAAAAAACTTTATAAATTCAGTTTGTAAATCATAGTTTACTTGCATGCACAAATCCCTAATATCTATACACATTTAGGACACCAAATTGCATCAAATACACCATCAAACAACACACATATGATCATCTATTTTTATCAACTATCTTGATACTAAAAATATAAATAAAATGCAGGTTATAATCTGTTTTAATAAGATCTTTACATGAATATTCATCATTATTGCAAACAACACATATTTCAACATATCTTTCAAGTAATAAACATCACAACAAACATGCATGTATACATACGTATGTACGGCTATACATATAAGAATCCATTTTAAAACTCATTTCATGTACCGAATCATTTGTTTTGGAAAAACCATTTTAAAATATCTCATTAGGTGATTCATCTTACACATAAACATGTAATAACAAAATAATGGATTAGAGATTACCACTAGCACTAGGCTAGGGAAGATGAACATGAATTTATGAAGGTTTTTAACAAGGGTTTTGAGGTGTAAGCTCCATGTTTTGCTACTAGCCATCCATAACACCTCAAAACATATTGATTCTAAGCTTGCATGTGTGGTTTTGATGAAATATAATGGAGATGGGTTTGGTGTTCTTAGAGTTGTAGGTTCTGAGGAGAGAGAGCTTGGTTTTCGGGGCCTAGTAGGTTCTTGAAGAAAATGAAGTCCAAGGAGATAGCGAAAATAATCTTCAAATTCCAAAGTGTGTAGCTCCTTCAAAGATCACAATTAAAATTAGATAGCACAACAGCTTCGTTTCTGGGAAAACGTGTTTGTGAGCAGTTTGGAGTCGATTACTCAGTATAATTGAGTGAAATCGGTGGGGATGGTTTTGGGTTAGATAAAAGTTTACTCTAGAAAAAAATCACTCTAAAAGACAAAGAAATGAGTGAGATATGGGCTTGCAAAGTTAGGCATACGAATCTGCCAAAACCGGGAATGAAGAACACAAAGCAAACTTGAAGAAAACTCTTGAACTTTTATCAAGGTTGGGACTCGGAATTTTGTTGTGAAGAGAGGTTCCTTGAGAGTTGTTTTGTTGTTCAAATGAATGTAAAAAGAAGTATGCATGTATATGGAGTGTGGTCTTGCAAAGTAATGATAGTTTACACCTTCCATAGGACATGCAAAAGAATCTTGCAAGTAATGTAACAACAAGACAACAATTATATGAAAGTGGAGCTGCTATTTTCGGCTGAAACTATGGGGAAAGTGGGGTTGAGATGTTGGGTTTTGTATTCTAGTGTTTGGAAGGCATCCTTGCTTAATTAGGTTAGTAATTTAGTTTAATTAGGGCCTCGTTATCATGTTTTAAGTTGTTTTAAGCCCTAAATCTGAATTTATATATTAATTAAATAAATAATTACACATAATCTAATGTTAATCAAGGTACAAGGATGTTAATTAGTGAATAACTTAACGATGACACGCGAAAACCGGGTAGTAAAATGTTAATACATCAACTTATACGCTTTCACATAAATTTGCACCAAGTCACACAATATTGCCACCAATTTAATGTTCCAGGCAAATTCGAACAAATTCAATTATTAAAATTCACCGGGTTATCACCAACGTCCGTTTTGTATATTAATTCTGTTACGCGATATGACAAAGACTATTATTTATTGAATGCAACCATATGCTTTATATGTGTCTTGCTAGACTTCAATAGACTAAATTTAACCCTTATTAAGACTAAATATATGTAATTAGTGCTAAACCATGATTAGTTAGGTGTACGGATTAATGCGATTAATTGTCGGGTGTCGCAATAATAATGCTAAAGTCACTACAAATCAGAGAGTTTTCAGCAATAGACAAATTGTCAACAAGCCCTAAGAGATAGACGATGTCACTTAAGATTATTACCAACGAAAACCAACAATTTCATCACCATCATAACAAAGGTGGATATAACTGAAAAATTGTCCATGACGGGTCGTAAATAGATAGATGATGTCAACTCGGAGACTACTGATGATAATCATTTTGTCGCTTGTTTTTTTCACAAAATTGTTGGTTTTTAATAAAAATAAACTAAAATGAAAAATGTTTACAACTTTTATGAACTAATATACAATAACTTATGGTAACAAAAAAACTATAACATTTGGAATATTTTTTGTTGATTAATATCTACAATAAGTTTTAAAACACGTTAATACAATGACAGCCTATCAAACTAGAAGGGGGCGGTGGAGTCCTTACTCAGACTCTGTCACCACTACTGTGGTTTGCCTAAAAAGAATAAGATTAGATCGCTCCTAGAAAATTTTCTAGCATCACGGTTGTAAATCAAATATTTTAAACATTCTTACTTCTAAAAATATATTCCTAACTATCTATAAAATTACCCTAATGTTTGCCTACGAGTGGCAACCCACATTAATAGTAACACTACAACTAATATGAGTACTTTAACCAACCGTACTACAAGATATACTATCGCCACTAGCTCTAACCATCCATGGGATAAGTTCTTGCAGCACACCCATTATAAAATGACACGTGAACTAATATAATACAAACTTATAGTATATTGCCAATAGGAAAAGAATTATTACATGTCTGACGACATCCTTGTCTACAAGTCTAGTCATAAGTAAAAAAACATAATCTATATTTCGATTTACAATATATAACCCATGAACGTAATCAAATTTCACAAAACAGATTCTAATCATATAGTCTAACGTTTTGTAAACATGCCACATACATATGTAGCTATATACATAATGGTTGCACACATACTAGGTATATACCAAAATTGGATAATTATGTAAAAACCTACACTTGCTACACACAAACCACATATATACATCTATGCACTTGTTACATACTTGAAATTGTTACAACGGTTGTGAGGCATGGCTGCTACAATGGAGAGGCGGTAGGTGGCCACAGCAGGTGCAACTGATGAAGGGTGATTTAGGGCTAAATAGAGGAGGAAGACACAATTATGTTTGTATAAATTATCGACGAATCATAAAAGCAATTATCATGAAATTAGCAAGAGATCACCAATAAGTTATTTTAATTTGATCACTTACAAAACTAATGTAGGCTGCTTAGCAATTAATAAGGGATCCGTCGAACATTACTAGCGAAACAAAAAATCTTGTTTATTTTAAGTCAAAGTTATACCAATGGCGGTTATTCTTTGACCTATATTGACTTTAGTTAACCAACTTTGACTATGTTTGTCTTATATTCCCAATTATTGAGCTACAATGAGATTATTTTTAACCATAGTTGACCGGTGCGTCATATTTCAACATATATGTGGTAATGCTTCATAAGGATTGATAACATATCATTATGAGTCAAAGTGGTCCAAACGGAGTCTTAATAGGACATATATGTCCATGTTTGGTCATTGTTGGATTGATTGACCTACATTAACTATGTTTAAATATGGTTCGCTATAATGGACCCACATTGAATATATTTTACCACATTGGTAAATACCTCATAATGAATGCGTTTATAGTCTTAATAGGTCATATATGTTCATATATGTCCATGTTTTACCAATGTTGGATTAATCGACCTACATTGACTATTTTTAATCATGGTTCACTATAATGGAGCTACATTGAGTATGTTTTAGCATAGTTAACCTAATGTGCAAACATTAGTAACTATAAGTCAAAAAGAGCCTTAACGAGTCTTTATGGACGATATATGCCCATGTTTGACCATTATTAGTCATTATAGACCTATATTAACTTTGTTTAACCATGATTCACTTTGATTGACTTGTATTGAATATGTGTTTACCATGATAGATCTAATTAGGTCATAAGTTCTTATGGACCTCAAAGAGTCTTAGTGGGTTATATCTCCATGTTAGGCCACTATTGGCCTTGATTGACCTACGTTAGTATTAACCCCGGTAATTTACCTACACTAAGGGCTCGTTTAGTTTGTGATTTTTTTTCTTTAGGAATTGGAATTCAAGAAAGGAATTGGGATTTGTATGATTTGGAATGAATTCTTTATATTTTCATATATGTTTGGTTTGCAAATTTATAAAAATGTTAAAAAAAATTAAATGACATAAATATCCTTGAAAAGTTAATGGAATGTTAGAAAATTTAAGTGACATAAATATCTTTGGTAAACCTTCCCCAAATAATTCTAGTTACTATATTGGGATGAAGATTTATTTAAAGATGGGAGGGTTATTTGTAGTTAAATAACATTTCTAAGGAAAGTTTGAAATTCCATTAAAAGAGTGAAGAAAAGTTGAAATCCCATGATTGAAGGAATTTGGAGGAAAACATTCCAAATAAATTTTCTTCTAGTGCAAACCAAACATGATTTATAATGGAAAACAATCCAATTTTAATTCTATATGATTTCGCAAACCAAACGCCCCCTAACTATGTTTACCATGTTTAGCATAATGTGTTGTATAAAGAGTTATATTAGGGCATTTTATGTTATATATGTTCAAAATAGCTGCTAATTATATATATATATATATATATATATATATATATATATATATATATATTATATATAAGAGAGGTTGGTTATTGTACAACAGGGCTTATCGTACGAGAATACGCGATTGGTTTTTCAACATGCGACTTTACTTATTAACATGCGAAATTGCACAAAAAACCAACATGAGAATTCATCAAACTTCACCAACATGCGATTTCGTTTTTTCTCTATGTACATGCGATTTCAAGGTTTTTTGAACCATGTGATATTTATTTTTGGTATCATAACGTGCGACTTTGTCACCACGTACGTAGCGTACGTTAAGGCATATTGTACGATATACTTTTTCTATATCTATGATATGCACACCAAGTCACTAAATAGGTATTGACCTAATTATGTTCTACTGGGTTGTATTATGTTATACTGCTTGTTTCACGGTATGCTTTGTAATGTAAAGAGTAGTGTGCTTTATAATGAAAAGAGTTTATACACATTATACATATAATGAGCCAACTTTTAAATATTGTACGACGATATATTTCCAGATCTTGTTCACAAATGCAGCATTTTTGTGCTACATTTACACTGACAATTTTATCGAAGTAGAAAAGGAAAATACAAGTTATGCCACAAATATAAACTTGGTTTTCCAAATAAGTACATATTTCGAACACATTTGTATTACATAAGCATTGTAAACCGATGTGTCTTATTTCACACCTCATGAGCACGTATACAAGAGGATGCATGTAAATTTGTTATAGATTTCAATTTCTATTTCTATTTCACTGAATGCATATACATTTGTTATAGATTTCAATTTATATTTAACCCATTCCCGTAAAGATCGACTTACACTTGGATACTATAGAGTGATTTACTTTTGAGACCAATAACTAAAGTGCATAGATACACTATATATATATATATATGTTGAGAACAAAGATTATGAAACTTGAGAGATCTCATTAGTATTTATACGAAATATGTTCAAAAAACTCTGATATCGTCATGTTGTTTTGATTGACAACGAATAGAAAATTAGGGAAGAACTTGAAGGATATCCGTGGTATAATTTTACTTTTAATATTATGAACCCGATTCATATAGGCTCATATTTATTTTATTACAAGGATTAGTCAAAACACTTTTGACAAGTATGTGTAATATATATATATATATATATATATTTATGTTAGTTAAAATAAATCTTTAACTAGTGAACAATATGTATATGTACACATTTAAACAACGGAAGCGTATGTAACAAAATGACATGAACTTTTTATACCAAGGAACATTCGTAATGGAACAAGGTCACCGACATGCAAACACGAAATATAAACGCAAACCATAGGGGGTTTAGATATACCTTCGGGTAGTAATAAACCGGTTGAGACACTGAGGTTCAACGAACAAGTGCTAGTTAACGAACTAGCGAAACACGGGAACGAGTCGAGTAGCGGCGGTGGTGGCCGGCGGTGCACGTGGCAGCGGCGACAGGGACCGGGAACAGCGGCGGCGGCAGGGTGGCCTGGCGGCGGTGGCGGCGGCGGGCTGGCTGGCGGCGGCAATGCTGGCCGGTTGTGGGTGTGTGTGTGTTGTGAGACTTTTGGTTCTTACTTTTCTCAAGTTCTTGCAACAACCTTTAACACAAGATCCCAACACTCCCTTTTATAGAGCATGGACATCTTTCCATGTCTGCCAAGTGGCGACCATGCAAAATGCATGCGATGCCATTGGCCAAGATTCTCGGTGCGTTACAAGTGGCGATGCAAGAGTGCATGCGCGACAAGTGGTGTAGAGGAGTGTTCTTGTCTCACCCGGTCCATGTACCTGTCTCTAAATTTAATACCTGGGTATCGTTCGTAATTACCTGTTAAATTAGTTAAGTGGATTTTTTAGCTCGTTGCCCACGGTGTAACTCTTACGGGTCAAGACCCGGTCGGCAGCGTTGACTTATCGAACCGGACATAAATATCCAACAGCCCCACTTGGACGGTCTCTGATAAGATCTCAACGCAGACAGTCAGCGGTGCTCTAGCTACACATAGCTGCCCCCAACAGGTCATGACACTTTAAAGTCACTAACCAAGGTATCTTCCCTTTAGCAACGGCTTGCTACTTGAAGATAATAGACTTATGGTAATCGTTGTCATCTATCCTTCCTGTAAAAGACATCGATTGAACAATGAGACATGGATCAGGTTCAATCTCATATGGCGTTCAATCATTATCGTTCTTGTTCAAGAATCAAAGTGGTCCAACTAAACACACAGTAAGTTTGGGTAAGGCTTTACACTTCACCAGTTTGAATCAACGAGGGCGCCTAGATGTCTAACTGTTACATATAATGTAAGAGTACAGAATCCCATCTTGACTACATACAACTCCCACTGAACTTCAGAGCTATTCCCAACCAATGCCTTTATGACTGGCAGTTACACGACAGCGGTTGACACTGATCAAAGAATAGTCTTTAGTAAACGAGAGTTCTAGTATGTATCTCAGGTCAGAGGATACTAAATGAGTATACCAAAA
This sequence comes from Scalesia atractyloides, assembly GCA_947069175.1. Taxonomy (NCBI): domain Eukaryota; kingdom Viridiplantae; phylum Streptophyta; class Magnoliopsida; order Asterales; family Asteraceae; genus Scalesia; species Scalesia atractyloides. Next base: position 35,777,099 of record CAMTDV010000006.1, read on the forward strand.
TCAAATAAATCTTATGACCAAGATCCATGAAGATGATTTGATGCGAGTTACATCCGACGTCATTCGTAATAAGGTCTGTGAGTTTGGAAGTCAACTCCTTGAGTCCAAAGTCAGAATAGTCTTAATTCAGAATCATTCCCACGAGTCTGACCGACTACGAATAATTTAGAATACAAGATTCATGGATTAAACGTATCAAATTCGAACACAGTGGTAGGATTCAAGAATTGCATTTAACCAGTAAATCAAAACGAATACAAGAGTACAACTATTTGATGTTCGTACATCCAAATACTAAATCAAAACATATCACTAGCTAATCTAAGCCCAATAGAGTCCATGTGACGATCATGTTTTTCTTGAGTCATTGGCTTAGTAAATGGGTCAGCTAGGTTTTGATCTGTGTCAATTTTGCTTATAACGATGTCTCCACGTTCCACAATTTCACGTATGTAGTAGAACTTTCTCAAAATGTGCTTGGCTTTGTGATGAGATCAAGGCTCCTTGGCTTGAGCAATAGCACCTGTATTATCTGGATGGTTTCATGATACTTAGAACCACATCGAGATCACTTATGAACTTCTTCATCCAAGCAGCTTCCTTTGCGGCATCCGATGTGGCAATGTACTCAGATTCCGTGATGGAATCAGCCACAACACTCTGCTTAGAGCTTTTCCATGAAACAGCTCCTCCATTGAGAGTGAACACGAAACCCATTTGTGAGCGAGAGGTATCTTAGTCAGTTTGAAAACTAGCATCAGTGTAACATTTTACAGTGAGCTCCTCATTGACTCCTCCAAATATCAAGAACATATCTTTTGTCCTTCTCAAGTACTTAAGGATGTTCTTAACTGCAGTCCAGTGGGCAATCCCAGGGCTCTGCTGGTAGCGGCTCGTCATGTTCAAAGCATACGAGACGTCTGGTCGAGTACATACCATAGCATACATGATAGAACCAATCGCGGAAGCATATGGAACTGCTTCCATTTGCTTTATCTCACGGTCCTCAGAGGGAGCTTGTGATTTGTTCAAGACGGTTCCTTTAGTCATTAGAACACCTCCTTTCATGGAGTTTTCCATTTTGAAGCGTCTTATCACTTGATCTATGTATGTGCTCTGAGTTAGCCCAAGAAGTCGCTTAGATCTATTCCTATAGATCTTGATTCCTAGAATGTAAGCGGCTTCTCCAAGATCCTTCATTGCGAAACAAGATCCCAACCAATGTTTAACTTCCTTAAGCATGGGGATGTTGTTTCCAATGATCAATATATCATCTACATACAAGATGAGAAATGATATAGCACTCCCACTAGCCTTTCTGTAAACACAAGGCTCGTCTTCGTTCTTGACAAAACCAAACTCTTTGACTTTCTGGTCAAAACAAAGATTCCAGCTCCGAGATGCTTGCTTGAGTCCATAAATGGACTTATTTAGGTTACATACCCTATTGGGATATTTTAGATCGATAAAACCGTCTGGCTGAACCATATAAACATCTTCAGAAAGATGTCCATTAAGAAAGGCGGTTTTAACATCCATTTACCAAATTTCGTAATCATAGTAAGCAACTATGGCAAGTAATATCCTGATCAACTTGATCATAGCAACGGGCGAGAAAGTTTCATCATAGTCAACACCTTGAGTTTGAGTGAAACCTTTTGCTACTAGTTGTGCCTTATAGGTTTGTATATTTCCATGCATGTCAGTTTTTCTTTTAAAAACTCATTTGCTCCCTACTGCCCGAGATTTCAGGGGTAGCTCAACCAAGTCCCAGACATGATTGTCACGCATGGATTGCATCTCGGCTTTCATGGCCTCTAGCCATTTCGCAGAATCTGGATTAGAAATAGCAGATTTGTTGTAACTAGTAGGCTCGTCATCAGACTCGGCTACTGTCTGACTTCAGAACCCTCAATATGCCAAAGGTATCTATCGGGTTCTTTGCGAGTCCTGATGCTCCTGCAAAGGCTTGTGTTCAAGTCTGAATCAGTGTCAACAATTTGTTGTGGTTCAGACATTTCGACCTCCTCAACGGTTGTTTGTGGTCCTTGAACTTCTTCAAGATCCACTATATTACTTCCAGTTCCTCGACTAAGAAGTTCATCTTCAAGGAATCTTTTAGCCTTCCTTTTGATGGAAATCGTATTTGCATCAGGATGGTAGAAGTAATAACCACTTTAGTTATAGTATCCGACGAAAACAACTTTTTCGCCTCGAGGGTCGAGCTTGTCATCAGAATCACTTGTGATGTACGCATCACACCCCCATACTCTTAGGTAACTCAAGTTTGGCTTACGCCCATACCATATCTCATATGGAGTCTTGTTTACCCTTTTGGTCGGCGCTAGATTTATGAGTCATGCAGCAGTCATAAGAGCAAAACCCCAAAAGGAGTGAGGCAAATTTGTTCTACACATCATCGATCGAACCATATTTAGCAGGGTTTGATTTCTCCTTTCACACACCCCATTAAGTTGGGGTGTGCCTGGCGGAGTGGGTTGTGAAACTATTCCACGTTCCTTTAGATGATCGAGAAATTCTAAGCTGAGGTATTCACCGCCTCGATCTGAGCGAAGCATTTTAATCTTTCTATTAAGTTGGTTTTCAACTTCGTTCTGAAACTCTTTGAACTTTTCAAAGGTTTCATGCTTATGCCTCATGAGATAAACATAAGCATATCGACTATAATCATCGATGAATGTAACGAAGTATCTCTCGTGATTCCTAGTCATGGTTCTAAAAGGACCACATACATCTGAGTGTATGAGTCCTAATAGGTCACTAGCTCGTTCACCAACATGGGTGAAGGGATCCTTGGTGAGCTTGCCAGCTAAGCATGATTCGCAATCATCAAATGAGTCTGCTCCGGTGGATTCAAGAATCCCCTCAGATTGGAGCCATTTTATGCGTGCCTCGCTTATGTGGACAAGTCTACAATGCCATAGGAATGAATCACTAGTACCATTTTTCTGACGTTTAGAAAGGTGATATATGTTATTGCTAGGTTGAACATCAATTTCATAAATACTGTTTTGAGGTTTAGCCTCAAAATAGCAAGTATCATTTAGATAAGCAGAAATAGCAACATCATTAAAAACATATCAAAATCCTTGTTCAAAAAGCAACGAAACTGAAATGATGTTCCTGGTTAAACCAGGTGCAAAAAGACAATTGTTCAAAACAACAACAAGACCAGGACATGTAAGATTAAATGTGCCAATTGCTAGAACTGGGACTTTCTTCCCATCGCCAACAATGAGTTCCATGTTCCCTGGTTTCAGTTTCTTCCACTTCTCAGGCTCCTGCAAGACATTAACGATGTGATAACCACATCCGGTATCAAATACCCATGTGTTGCTAGTAACAGTGAAAAGCTCGATAACATATATCAGAATACCTGAAGAAGTGCCTTCTCCATTGGCCTTCTTTGCTTTGAGCTTAGCAAGATACTCGGGGCAGTTACGTTTCCAGTGCCCCATCTTGTTACACTCATAGCATTGCCGCTCTTCTGAATGAGGGGCTTTCACAGCTTGTTTGCTCCTGTTAGTGGCAGGTTTGGCAGCAACAGGAGCCTTTCCTTTTTTTGCTGTTGTGACTTTTCTTTGTTCTGGGCTTCCTAACACCACTAGATCGAACCATTAACACTTGGTTTGTTTTGTTGAAGAATGTCATCTCTGCCGTTTTGAGCATCCCATGTAGCTCTGGCACTGTCTTTACCCAGTCATTCATGTTAAAGTTCATAATAAATTGATCATAGTGACTGGAAAGAGAGTTGAGAATGAAGTCAACAGCCATCTCATCTTGGAGAGGATAACCAAGTTTGTTTAATTGGTCGATGTAGCCTTTCATCTTGAGGACATGAGCACTAACTGAGGAACCCTCTTGCATTTTACAGCTTATGAGATGTTTCATGGTGTCATAGCGTTCCTGGCGGGCTTGTTTCTGAAACATGCCTTTGAGTTGCTCAATCATGTCAAAGGCACTCATGTCTTTCATATTCTTCTGAAGATCTGGGGACATGGTGGCTTGCATGAGGCAAGCAACTTCGAGGGCATCTTCTTTGTGTTTATCGAAAGCCTTCTTCGCAGCAGCAGTACCATTTTCAGGCGCTGTTGGAATTGGGGTTTCCAAGACATAAAGCTTCTTTGCCATTTTGAGAATGATTCTCAAGTGCGGTGCCACTCAAGAAAATTGGTGTTATTTAGTTTGTCTTTCTCAAGTATGGACTTGAGAGCAAAAGAGGATTTGTTTTCAGATGACATCTGTTAAGCAAAAAATTTTATTTCATTAGTATTTTTAATGCATTTTCCTTATTTAGTGAGGTGAGACGATAAGGAACGAGAATCCGGTTAGAAGTTCTTTCTAAAGGCAGCTGTAGCACGCAACATTAGCAAGAAGTTCAAGCGGACTGACAACGATTGTCAATTGTGAGAAAAGCACAACTCTCGGGGTTTATGAGGCTGCGAGGACAACCTTTTGCCCTTGCATTGATACGTGTGGCCTCATCTATGCCACTTTATTCTCGAGATAGTTGTAGCACGTAACACGAGAAGAAAAGTAATAGTCGTCCTAAAACGGTCACATGTGGAAGGGTCGGATGTGTCGACGAAGCCCTTGCACCTTGGAAGGATAAACTAGACACCAAGTGTTGTGCTGTAGCTCCAACACTGATGGTTCGCATTATGCCCCAAGTGTTACTAGTAGTAGGATGGCATAGACCATTGATTTTAATTTTACCAAATAGGGTCGTTATAGTCGGTTTTAATTTAGATATTAAATTTGCGACTATACCAAAAAGGACCCTTTCACCTCTCGAGACAATTAGTTTTAGATAACCTATAAAACTAAGTTTGCCGCGGCTTGAAATAACCAATTAAGTTAATAGTGGAGACTATTAAGTTCATGAGTTTTAAAGATGTGATAAAAGGTTTTAAAACTCTAGCGGTTATAAAAATTTACAAGTTGCTAGAACTTGTTTTTCTCGACTTCATTTTTAAAAACCCCTTTTTAAAATGTGTATTGGTATTAGGTTGATTTGTAATAACATTTATTAATAAGCAACCATAATAAAAAATGAATATGTAAATCATATGGGCATGGTTATGATCTTGCTAGAGCCAATTAGCAAGATCAAATGGGTCACGGTCACAACACACAAAACAACCACAAGGTAAACTTGAGTGTATCTTGTTGCCTTGAGCGACTCCCACTAACTCCAAGACTCCTGTTGGCATTCGGCTTTACTTCGGGTGCTTTACGGGTCTTCGTATCAAAAATATTTAACAAGTAAACATAATAAATACAAAAACCTATCTATTACAACTTTGAACCACAAAACGGGCCAAAACCATAAACTAATCTATTACAACTTTGAGCCACAAAATGGGCCAAAACCATAGACAAAACCAAACATAAACACAACCACAAGGTCGGACCCGATTTACATATTCAACATAACCAAAGGTTTCTTGAGGCAAATTTTTGGTCATCTAAAAGTTAACAATTAAATATGACCAAAAATATATATTGTCTTAAAATAAAACAAATCAAAACTTTAGACTTTTAAAGTTTATGATTTATTATTTCGGTGAAAAATAAAGACCGGTTTCGGTTTGCATGTGGTGAGCATCGGCTCTGATACCACTGAAGGATATCCGTGGTATAATTTTACTTTTAATATTATGAACTCTGTTCATATAGGCTCATATTTATTTTGTTACAAGGATTAGTCAAAACACTTTTAACAAGTATGTATATATATATATTTATGTTAGTTAAAATAAATCTTTAACTAGTGAACAATATGTATATGTACACATTTAAACAACGGAAGCGTATGTAACAAAATGACATGAACATTTTATACCAAGGAACATCCGTAATGGAACAAGGTCACCAACATGCAAACACGAAATATAAACGCAAACCATAGGGGGTTTAGATATACCTTTGGTTAGTAATAAACCGGTTGAGACACCGAGGTTCAACGAACAAGTGCTAGTTAACGAACTAGCGAAACACGGGAACGGGTCGAGTAGCGGCGGTGGTGGCCGGCGGTGCACGTGGCAGCAGCGACGGTGACCGGGAACAGCGGCGGCGGCAGGGTGGCTCGGCGGCGGCGAGCTGGCTGGCGGCGGTGCTGGCCGGTTGTGGGTGTGTGTGTGTTGTGAGACTTTTGGTTCTTACTTTCTCCAAGTTCTTGCAACAACCTTTAACACAAGACCCCAACACTCCCTTTTATAGAGAATGGACTTCTTTGCATGTCTGCCAAGTGGCGACCATGCGAAATGCATGCAATGCCATTGGCCAAGATTCTCGGTGCGCGACAAGTGGCGATGTAAGAGTGCATGCACGACAAGTGGCGTAGAGGAGTGTTCTTGTCTCACCCGGTCCATTACCCGTCTCTTAATTTAATACCCGCGTATCGTCGTAATTACCAGTTAAATTAGTTAAGTGGATTTTTTAGTTCGTTGCCCACAGTATAACTCTTACGGGTCAAGACCCGATCGACAGCGTTGACTTATCAAACCGGACATAAATATCCAAGATAACTTTCATCCAAAACTTATCTTTAGAATTCTAATGACTCATCCGTCACAAAGTCTATCTCATCGACAAATGAGTGAAGCTTATTAAAAACTATTTTTTTTAGTAGTTGAATTTCACCCCATATGGAAGTGATCTTTTTTCCTTTGGTGTATATCATCTTTTACACGGTCTATTCAAATGTATCAGGATGAAAAATAATATAGTTCACAACAAAGTGTTCTGAAACAATGGATTTTAATAATTTTAATTATTAGTAACTGGTCGGCAACAGTCCTAACTACAGAAATATTTACTGATGGTCCCACATTTTAACCTATTGTCCACCATCAGAAATTTTCTAACCAAGGTCTAACCTAGTTAATTTTTTTTATGACGTGGCACTCTCATCACCACCTCACCTCCACCACCACTGCCGCCATCAGCCATCACTACCAGTCGCCACAACCCAGTAGAATCAGTTAGAAAAGGTTCGATGGTTGACAATAGGTTAAAAGGACCATCGGTGGATATTTCTGTAGTTGGGACTGTTGCCGACTAATTGCTAATATTAGGGATTATTAAAATCCATTATTACAACTGTTATTATTGAATCGTGAGAAGTTGTAAGAATATACGACACAAACTCTACCAAACAATACAAATGGATATAAATCATATTTTAGTTAGTTTCTTGTTAGCTTTGTAAATGTCTTGAATGATGTTTGAAGCATAGTTATGAGGATCATTTATGCTAAAAACAAAATATTTGTTGCAATGCATAGAAATATACATATTCTGTGTTCAAAAGTCCTTGCTCTCAATGTCCTACTTCATAAAAGCACATAAAGCCACTCAACTCGAGGTTACATGTTTCTCAACTTTCAAGAGTACAGTTCGTGTTTGTGGACATGAGGTCTTGTAGCTTGTAAACCCATAAAGTAATTATGAGAACTAAAAGAAATCTATTAATTGTAAAAGTAAACTACTAATTAAATTGGTCAACATAACATTTATATCGTTTTTAATTTAAAGAGTTTTATTAAATTTGTTTGTATGATGGTTGTTTGATATGCATATATTATATATGGTATTCGGGTGATGGTTAAGGCTTAGAATCTCTAGAGGTCTTAAGTTTAAAACCGGACTCAAGGGGATTTTCTTATAGTATGGATTTCCTTTTTGATGTTGTTCTTAGGTGAGTCAAGCTTGGAGCGTCAAAATCAGTATGAAAGGTTGTCACCTCGTCAGGAAGGCTCACTCAGGTTTTGGGTTAGTTTCAAACGCCAATAAAAAAAATTACAGCAAACCCCTAAAGGATATACTTAAATATAATTGAAAAAATATGTATATACAAAGACGATGATGACTGACTTAAATATAATTGAAAAAACATGTATATACAATGACGATGATGACTGAGAAATTAATAAATCCATATGCTCTTGATTTTGATTCTATCTGATAAAACTATCATTGATATTTTTAGATAAGAAGTAAAGTTTTCCATAAAACTTCTAGGAACCCTTTGTCTATAAATGAAAAATCCGAGAGATCTCTAAATGATCATGTTTTATTTGTTAATTATTCAATTTGATTTTGATATGAAACTTGCGGACAATAATTTTTTTTTCTCAGATCAATGATATAACATTAGTGCTGAAATTAATAAGCCACTATACGATATCAATGTTTTCCATGTGCATCCTACAATAAATGTGTTGCAGTTTTTATTTATTAAATGATAAATCATACATTTCTTAATATTGAATATAGTGGTATATCTCATGGGTTAATATTAAAAACGAAATTTTATCCTTTTTTCATGCATATAGTCTTACTTAAATATATTGTTGTGAGGTATTTTTTCATGCATATAGTCTTACTAAAATATATTGTTGTGAGGTACTTGGCAAGAACTTACTTTCATTTATTATTTTGGTATATATTGAAAATATTTAGAATTGCCAATTTATAAAATGGCCTATGCATATGTTGCAAAAATTACTGGTTATTTTATAAAGCAAGTGGACTTAATATAATTATTCAAATGAAAAGATCTTTAATATCTTTTTTATTCTTTAGTTTAAAGATTATATTTTGTCAAAACAATCTCACCAATTAGAAACCTTCACCAAGAAGATGAAGGCCATGGACCCATGTACTTTTGAGCAAAAGCTCCACTTTTATACTTTCCATAGTTTCTTGCCTCTCTATATATGGACCCTTTTGGTGAAAAGCACATACAAATAAGTGTTTAAAGTGTACACAAAACCACCCAACTTCTTTTGATTTACTTTCATTCCCTTTTTGCTTTATATTTCCATTTCAACTTTTTCTCTCTCTCTCTCATCTACCTATCTATATATAAATACCACTTATTCCAACCAAATAGAACTACTTTCTTTCTTCTTGCAACCATACACAAGAGGGTTTGTAAATATTGTGTCCATAAAGACACTCTTATCTTATTAATCTAGTTGCTTGATTGTTAAGTTTTCAACTTCTTTCTCCCTCTAAATCTTCCATGGCAGATGTTCATGAAGGTCATGATTCAACACGTTTCAAGTTATTTGGTAAGATGATTAACGTGCAAGTGATGAGCGAATTCAAAGAAGAACCCGCAAACAAATCAGAGGACAACGACGACAACGACGATGATCAAACCTTAGCAAACAAGAGGCCGGACAAGATCATGCCATGTCCTAGGTGCAAAAGTATGGAGACAAAATTTTGTTACTTCAACAACTACAATGTTAATCAGCCTAGACACTTTTGCAAAGGGTGTCAGAGGTACTGGACAGCCGGTGGGGCCCTTCGCAACGTGCCTGTGGGGGCGGGTCGTCGAAAGGCGAAGCCGCCTTTCGGGCATGGCCTATTTAGCAACAGTTTCTCGGATGTTTCAGCTAGTGGTGTCCACTTTGATGGGGTGGTAGAGTGGCAGATGGCGGCACAAGGATGTTATCAACATCTTTTTCCGGTGAAGAGACGGAGGAATTAACTCCACCGGTGACTTTTAATTGAGAATCTATGTATTAGGACCTTTGCTAATTAATTAATGGGTATTAATAAAGTTATTTGTTAGAAAATATACATCTAATAATGTGAATGAGTATACTTTCTATGGATGGATACAAGACAAAGTCGTTTTTGCACTTTACTTAATTATGTGGAAAGTCTATTATCTTATTATCTATATCTAATCCAGCTGGTGGCCTAATTTGTCGCTGATTACAAGAAAATGATAACCATAGACCCTGCCAACATAATTTTCTTATATACAGTATATATAAACAAACACCACCAAAACACAACACAGTATATAAAATTAAGGATAATCATGCAAGTTGCTGTGTATGGGGCTTTCCACAAATTGTTTAATACTCGAAAAGAAATGCTAAATATTCAGATTCTGATGTCACAGATATGTAAGCTTTATTTATCGAGGGCAAGATCTTGTACATGATTAGATTATAAGTTTCTCCTCCTAATGTGACCAGACCACCTTGTGCTAGATTATTATATATTATGTTGTGTGCTTGATATCTTCAGGACCCGAATTAAAGACGAACTCATTTCAACCTGGTTCTCAAGCCAATAATAATACGAACCCAGCTAACTCTATTCGATCGTATTTGGTTCTCTCGTCTTCCACAAGAAAGAATTAACCTATGTTGGATATCGAGATTACTGCTGCTTCTAGTTTTTATCTCTTATTTTTATGTTTATCTCTTATTTTTAGCTTTTGTTTATTTGAGTTTAGTTCCTATATTTCTGGACTGTTTTGTATTAATTTTGCCCTCTTGATCATCGATCAGGATGAATAAAAATTAAGCAGCTTTGATCACCAAATTCTTCATGGTATCAGAGCGGGCACAAAAACAAATACAAAATTAAGATCATCAATTATACCCAGATGGCTGGAGATAAAGCGGACGGGTCATCCAACAGCGGTGCCGAGCCGGTCGACACCAACTCACCATTCTATCTGCATCCTTCTGACTATCCGAAACAGATGCAGGTTAATGAAAGTCTCACAGATAACAACTTCAACGATTGGATTCAGGAAATGACGAATTTGTTCACAAAGAATAAAATAGGATTCGTGGACGGATCTATAAAGAAGCCAGACAAAACAAACAAGAAATACATGAATTGGATGCGGTGTGACGCCATGATAAAGGGATGGCTCACCACTGCGATGGAGAAGGAAATAAGAGCTAGCGTCAAGTATGCAAACACGGCTGCGGAAATCTGGAAGGATCTACATGAAAGGTTCGGTAAGGAAAGTGCGCCAAGGACGTATGAAATCAAGCAATCAATCACCATGACTCGCCAAGAAGGATCCACTGTATCGGCCTATTTTACAAAGTTACGTGGATTATGGGATGAAATAGACACTATGTTACCGGTGCCTCGCTGCGAGTGTGAAGGGTGTTCGTGTGACATTGGAAAGAAGTTGACGGAATTGAAAGAAAAGGAAAGGTTGTACGAGTTCTTGATGGGGTTAAATGCTGATTTCATGGTGATTAGAACTCAGATTTTGGCCATGAAGCCAACACCAACACTCGGTAGTACGTATCATCTGGTTGCAGAAGACGAACAGCAGCGAAACATAGCTGCAGGAAAGAAAACGACGCCGAATCCATGACATTCCAAGCAACACAGCAGCGGAAAAGAGAAGGACATACCCAAAAGAAACCATGGCAAAAGAATGAAAAATCACAACTGAACACCAAGGCTGAGCGTTGTACATTTTATGGAAGAGACGGGCATGCTCGAGAAGGATGTTTTAAAGTTATTGGGTACCCGGATTGGTTCTTTGGAAAGGGAAAGAAAGAGGATGTGGAACCAAAGGCTGCAGTGGCAGAAACAACATCCAGCCCAGTCCTCGGCCTCAGCGATGAACAATATGGAATGTTTCTAAAGTTTTTTGGAAAAAAGGACGAGCAAAAGGAGAAGAGCAGTCCTCCAGCAGCAAACATGGCAGGTAGAATCGATAAAAACTGTAATTGGATTATGGATTTGGGGGCGACCGACTCCATAACACACGTACAAGGATTGCTTGACAATCTTACTACCAATACAAACGAGTTGCCTCCGGACAAACCATTCCTGTAAAGGGAAATGGGGAGGTCCTCTTCAAAGGAGGCGTTAGAGTAAAAGATGTCCTTTTTGTACCAAATTTTAAATGCAATCTCTTATCTGTTCGTCGACTAACACAAGACTTGCAATGTGCAATAACATTTTCCCGGATTTCTTTGCCATGCAGGGATTGAGGACGAGGAACTTGATTGGAGCGGGTAGGCGCAATGGTGGTCTCTACAGGATGGAAGAAATGCATGGAAATCTAAAGGCAATGACTGTGGAGGCGACAAATGTGTGGCACAAGAGACTTGGTCACCCGTCTAGTATTAAACTTTCTCATATTAGTTTTTTAAAGAATGTTGGCTTTCATTCAGAAATATATCTTTGCGACTCTTGTGTTAGAGCAAAGTTAACTAGATTGCCCTTTTCAACTAGTTCAATAAAAACGATTGAATGTTTTGATATGGTGCATTGTGATATATGGGGAAGTTATAGAACACTTTCGCTTTCGAGTGGGAGTTATTTTCTTACTTTAGTTGATGATTTTAGTAGGGCCGTGTGGGTGCACATACTCAAACATAAACATGAGGCTAGTGATTGTTTGATTAGTTTTTATAACATGATTGAAACCCAATTTTCAAAGAAAATAAAACGTGTCCGTTGTGACAATGGGGGGAGTTCACTTCGAATAAAATGAAAGCGTTCTATAATGATCATGGGCTTATTCTAGAAACAACGTGCACACACCCCACAACAAAACGGGGTGGTGGAACGCAAGCACCGACATCTTCTAGAGGTTGCTAGGGCATTGAGATTTGAGGCTAATCTACCGGTCAAGTTTTGGGTGGAATGTGTATTGACGGCTACGTACATCATTAATAGGCTTCCATCCAAAGTTATAAAACATCAAACACCTTACAAGGTAATGTTTGGAAAGAAGCCGATGTACAATCATATGAAAGTTTTTGGGTGCTTGGCATATTTTCGGAATACGGACACTAAAGGTGACAAACTTAAACCGAGAGCTAAAGCGGGACTCTTCTTGGGTTATCCTTTTGGCACTAAAGGATATAAAATTTATGATTTAGAAAAGAAGAAAATTGTGATCTCTAGAGACGTGCTTTTCTTTGAGGGTATTTTTCCTTTTTCCATGAATAGGCCCATCACAATTCAAGGAGATAAAGAGATTGTTGAAAATACCAAAGTTATTTTGAAACCAATAATCAAATGGAACAGGTACTGTTGAATAATGAAGAAAACATGAATGAAGCTCAAGGTCCCACAATGGGTGATATGTTGTCAAATGATGAATTAATGGTGGGTACACACTCACGTGACTCCTCCCCCACGCATGAAGTTGAAGATAACATGCACACTCCAAGTTTTTCCATGCAAAATGATATACAAGAGGATAATAATAATGAGAGTCAACAAGAAATGAACACTGTCCAACGTGAGCGACGGATTCGAACGCAACCGGGGCATCTAAAGGACTATCAAGTCAAACTTCCACCTTCTGTTGACCACGCACACCCGTCTTCCGATCAAACGTCCTCCACGGTACATCCTTTATCCAATTATGTTTCTTATGATAAATTAGTGTTTCTCACAAATCATTTCTTGCGGCCATCACAAGTCACGATGAGCCGAAAAATTTTAACCAAGCTTCACAGGATGAACGTTGGAGGGAAGCAATGAAGAAGGAGATCAAGGCTCTTGAACAAAACAAAACATGATCGCATGAAACGTTACCTCCGGGAAAGAAGCGATTGATTCAAAGTGGGTGTATAAGATCAAATATCGACCAGATGGGAGCATTGAACGGTTCAAGGCGAGATTAGTTGTCAAAGGTTTCACCCAAATGGAGGGGGTGGATTATCATGAGACATTTGCGCCAGTTGCGAAGTTGGTTACAATGCACACCTTACTTTCTTTAGCAACAAAACGCAATTGGATCATTCATCAATTGGATGTAAACAACGCATTTTTGCACGGAAACCTTGAAGAAGAAGTTTATATGAAGATTCCTCAAGGATTTTCGGAAGAGAATGAAACTCGGGTGTGTCGACTAAGGAAGTCTATTTATGGCCTCAAACAAGCTTCACGCAAGTGGTATCACAAGTTTACAACCGTTCTTTTGGACATGGGTTTTATTCAAGCTAAAGCTGATCATTCCTTATTCCTTTATAAGCGTGAATCTATATTCGTTGCGGCCTTAATCTATGTAGATGACGTGCTTGTTGTTGGAAACAACATGGCAACAATACAACATACAAAGTCACAGCTCAATGATCTTTTTAGCATTAAGGATCTCGGACCATTAAAGTATTTTTTGGGAATCGAAGTGGCTCGAACAAAAGACGGCATGGTGTTAAGCCAACGAAAGTACACCCTCGACATTTTGCAAGACAGTGGACTTCTCGGCTACAAACCTAGTCCTTTCCCCATGGAATCTACTTTGAAGCTTGGTAAGGGGGAGGAAGAACAGAAAGCTGATGCAAATAAATATCGGTGTTTAGTGGGAAGATTATTATATTTGCAAGCTACTCGGCCGGATATCACATATGCCGTAAATATTTTGAGTCAATTTGTGTCCGATCCTCATCAAACACATATGGAGGCAGCCACGAGAGTGTTACGGTATCTCAAGGCCACACCGGGCCAAGGAATCTTCTACCTAAAGAAGGAGGAACTAAACTTATTTCTTATTGTGATGCTGATTGGCTTGGTTGTCCCGTTTCGAGTAGTTCAAGGACCGGATATCTTTTATTGCTTGGAGGAGCTCCAATTTCATGGAAGTCAAAGAAACAATTTGTCGTCTCGTGCTCCTCGGCAGAAGCGGAATATAGAGCTATGGCAACAATGGTTAGTGAGATCTTGTGGGTTCGATGGTTGTTGACGGAACTTGGTGAATCACAACACGGTGGCACCACTTTATTTTGTGACAATGAAGCTGCTCGACACATAGCGAATAACCCGGTTTTTCACGAAAGAACGAAACACATGGAAATGGATTGTTATTTCGTTCGTGAACATGTTGAATCAAAGGAGGTGGAGCCAAGGTATATTGAGACGAAACTTCAAATTGTCGATTTACTTACAAAACCACTTGGGACAAAGAGACTTCAAGAGTTACTTGTCAAGCTGCGCATGAAAGACTTACACCCTCCCGCTTGAGGGGGAGTGTTGGATATCGAGATTATTGCTGCTTCTAGTTTTTATCTCTTATTTTTAGCTTTTGTTTGTTTGAGTTTATATCGGGACCGTTGGTTTCGTCAAACGTGGATCAGATGCTCAAGTATCATGACCATGTTTATGTTACAGCACAACACAACTAACATGTGTTATAGTTTGAACTTCTCGGACATGCATGTGTTACATGTGACATGAAACCCATGTACAACGTAACACGTGTTATTTGTGACATGAAAACACATTTTTATAACTTCCCTGGCATAGGCACACCCACGTGTTTACAAACCGTTTCAAGACCGACCCAAATAATAAAGCAAGGGTAGCCGCTAAAAAGCTAAGGCAGCAAAGGTAGCCGCTGAAAAGATAAGGCAGACTGTCAAAGGAAGCTCCACTATTTTCTTAGTGCTATGTATTTTCGTTTACTAGTAATATGTAATGTGAGACTCTTATTGTTTTGTCTAGTACATGATGTTAAAACGGTATGGACTTAACACATTTTGTGTTGAAGTCGCCCGTGTTTGTACTTCTGCTATTACTAAGTTACTATTGGAGTTTATGCATCCATTCTGAAGTCTTAACACACGTTATAATAGAGGCTTAACACACGTTATAGCAGGTATACTCTGCTGTTATTAAGTTACTATTGGAGTTTATGCATCCATTCTGAAAGTCTTAACACACGTTATAATAGAGGCTTGACACACGTTATATCAGGTATACGGTTATGGGTATAGTAAACGGCCCACCATTTTTCTTAGTGCTATGTATTTTCGTTTACTAGTAATATTAATGTGAGATTCTTATTGTTTTGTCTAGTACATGATGTTAAAACGGTATGGACTTAACACATTCTGGAAGTCTAAACACACGTTATAAAAGAGGCTTAACACACGTTATATCAGGTATACTATGTTGTTATTAAGTTACTATTGGAGTTTATGCATCCATTCTGGAAGTCTTAACACACGTTATAATAGAGGCTTAACACACGTTATACATGTCAGGCACGTAACACATGTTACAGTATGTATATACAAATCATGGTGTTTTGGAAACCACTAGCTTATACATGACACCATGTTGGGTTAAAGCAAGATTATAACAGAGGCTTAACACATGTTATCCCAGGTATACAGTGTTACAATATTAACTTGTATGTTCCATATTAACTTGTACACGTGTTACGATCAGTATATGCACATCATGGTGTTTTGCAAACCACTTTCATATACATGAATACAAGTCTGGTTATAATGGATGCTTACATGTTATCATATGTATACAAGTGGGGTTACAACAAGATTACGATATTAACTAAGCTCACCATTAAACTCATCGCCCCTGTCGACTGTTTTCACCCTTGTCACATGTTAAGCAATTACATGTTCCGAACAGACAAATTGTAACATATGTTAGATCAGTATATACACATCATGGTGTTTTGTAAACCACTAGCTTATACATGAATACATGTCAAGTTACAAAAAGATTATAACAGAGGCTTAACACATGTTATATATTCCAAAATGTGCATAACAAATGACCCGTTTCATATTATATATTCCAAAATTACTGGTACATGTGTTACCATAAATGGCTCGTTTCATATTACACGTTACATACTAACTTGTACATTTATTACATGTACGAGTTTTATGCTCAGTATCCACATTATCAGATATTTTAAACATCAACAAAAATAAAATAGATATTACTTGTTTTTTTTTAATTAACAAAAGGTTAACACACGTTATATATCATTCTAACAGGGGCTTAACACATGTTATACATGAAAACATGTCAGGTTACATCATGGTGTTCTGTTACAGCATGAACCACTAACACATGTTATAAATAAACGAAGAGTTCTTTCCCAAAGGATGTGACTTATTCAATGTCCCCGCATTAACGTCGCCTACATCCATGCAGCTTGTCAATTGAATATCTTTTATGGATCTGTTTCTGTAAAACAACACACGTTATATATCATTCTAACAGGTGCTTAACACATGTTATGGGTCTGTTTCTGTAAATCAAGTAACCCAACCAAAAAACACTTATTGTCAGACCAAAAGCCCAGCAACCAAATCAACAAAAAAAACAGTTATTGTTAAGATCAAAAGCCCCAAACAAGCAACCCAAACCAACAAAAAACTCGTTCAAAATCTCATCCTAAAGTTTTTGATTTATTTAAAATACATGAACATTAACCATTACTAGAACACTTTCAGCCCCCAAAAACATATTAACAAACCATTTCAACAAAAAATCAGTTGTGAAATGATATTTCAAGAACACTTACCGGATCTAGAACCGTCCGATGAACACGAAGAAGATCTTCAAACCTTCTTCTCTCACACACACTTGTGAGTGTGTCTTTGTGATAAAGATTATTGTTTCTCTATCTAAAACATCAACTCTCTCTCTCTAAAAACATTCATCGTGTCATCGTTCTCTCTCTACAACAACAAATTATAGAGACATTCAGACCCTTCATTTGCTTCTAAAGGTTGAAGCTTTTTGTAGAATTAAACGAGAGGAGAGAGATTGGCGTGGCTACGGTTGTTAGATGAGTTGAAAATGGAGGAGAGAGAGGGCCGGAGAAGAAGCCCGGTGACTTTCGCCAGAGGAGGTGGTTGCTGGTGGTGGTTGTTGTTTATTTCTTTTGATTTTGAAGATTGTTCATTCTTCGTCTTCAAGATTGGGGTGAAAAAATGGGAAAGAGAAGGAGGTAAGAGAAAGAGAAAGTGATATGATGATTTGATGGTTCTGGAAAGTCACTTTCAATGTTCAAAAGCACAAAAAGCACATTTTTCACTACCCAAATTGTCCTTTAGTTGTACTAGAAAGTAATATAATAATTATTTAAAAACTAATATTTACCTAAAAATAGGAGAACCATTGATCAATGTTTCTCTAAGTAGATCAATAGTTGCCCTTTAGTTGTACTAGAAAGTAATATAAGAATTATTTAAAAACTAATATTTACCTAAAACATTTTAGTTCTTATAAGTTATAAGTAGGAGTGTGAAAATGACATGTGACACCCCTTTTGTTTTCTAAAAAATACAATAAAATATATAGTACAAAAAATCTAGTACAAAAAAATATAGCACAAAAATCTAGTAAAAAAATTATAATACAAAAAAATATAGCACAAACAAATTCAACACAAAAAATCATCTAGCACAAAGAAAAATTAAAAAAAATTAAGACAAAAAATTTCAACAAAAAATATATAGCACAAAAATGTAGTAAAAAAATACAGCACAAAAAATGTTATATAACATAGAAATACAACATATTTTTGTGGGTTTTTTTAGTCGACATATTTTATCAGCAATATAGTACTCATATTAAAGATAAAAAAACGCTCAATTTTATGGTGAAATTTTTGTGAAAAAAATAATGTCGTATAAAAAAATTATGATCGTTTAAAAAATAGGGTGGAATATGCATGTGCATGCATATGAAGAGAGAAAGTCAATAAATAGGATTTTTCTAAGATACCTTCCATCCCTCTTTTTTCCTACATTTTCATCTTAGTCATTGATTTGAAAAATAAATAGTTAAGATTCTTTCTCATCTTATTTAGGCAAAATCATCTTTTTATTTGATCTTACCCCTATATATATTAGGAAAAGTGAATATGAGGTTGTTACACACCTAAGCTTAGATGTGAAACCTTTCAAAACTACGTAGTTTTGATTAATTATATCTCCAAACTAAAACTAAAATCAAATTAATTCATTAAAACTAACGTTGATTACTTCCATTATTGGAATTTGAAAAATAAGTCAACCATTATTAGTATAAGCCTAGCCCTAATAATGGTTCGTAGATCCAATTCCACTATAACTGTGAATATCTTTTAAGATTTAGGATTTCTATTTTACGTGTGGTCAGTAAATTCAATTGAGAAGTATTAAAAATTATTATGATTTAATAATTTCATTCCTACATTTGTGCGCAACCAATTCATGAATTGTAAACTATGAATATAATAGTGTGGGTTGGGATTGAATTCTATGACTGTGCGCGCAATATCTCCTATCCACTTAAACTAATATAGTGTTTGGTTTGCATCCCTTCAAACTAATCTAGGCTTTGGTTTGTAAATAATTCATTGTTTTTCAATGCCAATGCAAGCTTTGTACGTGATGCTTTTAGTCGATTTGGATACAAAGAAAGAAACATGTGCGATTCATAACGTAATTTGGAGATCCATTGGTAAAGTATGAACTTGGGAAGATTGATGGAGAGTAATTAAAGAAATAAAAAGATTTAAATTAGATATTAGATAAAATTAATCAAAACTACATAGGTTTGAGAGGTTTTACATCTAAGCTTAGGCGTGTAAGAGTCTCATATTCACTTTCTCATATATATATATATATATATATATTATGTATGTATGTATGTATGTAAGTATAGATGGATCCTGTAAAAAGGTCCAAAGTGTGAGAAGAGTAAGAAAGAATCTAAACCATTAGATCTTTAATCTAATGGTTGAGATCTTGATGGCAATCTTGTAAATAGTCTAACAAATAAAATAATTGATTTTCTAGATTAAAGGTATAAAGGTAAAATTAACATTTTTAATTTTAGAAGGTCACATGCAAGTTCCTCTTTTATTTTTTAAACGCCAATAACTTTTTACACGTAACTTGTTTTTTTTTTAAATTACACCATAATAACGAGTGTTTTCTAATCTTTAATATGAGTACCATATTATTATACTTATATACAGGAAAAAAAATTACGTTCAATCGAATGTTTCAGTTAATGGTTTTTTGTTTCAGTTCATGGCGTTATATAATTATTGAATGGTGTTATATACTTGTTAAATGGTGTTATATATGCGTTGAATGGTGTTATATAATTATTGGATGGTGTTTATATATTGAATGGTGTTATACTTATTGAATGGTGTTTGCGCTGAGTGGTTGTTGCAGTGTTATTCGTAGTGTTTTTATAGAGACCTTTAAAATTGTATTATATACTTATTGAGGGTGTTATATAATTATTGAATGGTGTTATATACGTGTTGAATGGTGTTTGCAGTGTTATTCGGTATTCCTATAAATTAGGGTGGCGGTTTATGGAAGTTATGAATTAATTAAATCGATGATAAAATTACTTGATTACCCTTTTCAATTAATTTAGATCTAATGGCTCGGATTCTTTCTTATCTTTCTCACACTTTTGGTTTTTTTTACAATAACTTTACCCTGTATATATATATATATATATATATATATATATATATATATAAGAGAGAGAGAGAGAGAGAGAGAGAGAAAAACTAGTTTAAATAAGAAAACCAAAAAACTAACTTAAAAAACCAAAAAACATATCAAATTTGTTTTTTATTAAAATTCGCTATATATATTATATAAAAAAAATTTAAAAAAATAAAAAAAAAGCATATAATAAAC
The DNA here is from genome assembly GCA_947069175.1 of Scalesia atractyloides. Lineage (NCBI taxonomy): Eukaryota > Viridiplantae > Streptophyta > Magnoliopsida > Asterales > Asteraceae > Scalesia > Scalesia atractyloides. The sequence goes on from CAMTDV010000006.1 coordinate 35,797,345, forward strand.
ATGTGCAACATAAACATGTAATGCTCATGTGTAGTACACATATAGTGCATATGTGCACTATAAGTTTTTTTTTTTTTGAAAAAAAAGTTTTTTTATACATAAAATGCAGCGATTTTTTATAAAAAAAAATTGTAAAAAAAATTGTAGTTTTTTATGCTTTTTTTTGCTTTTTGAGTTAGTTTTCTAGTTTTCTCTTTATATCTAGTTTTCTCATGATCTTCTCCCTATATATATATATATATATATATATATATATATATATATATATAATATAATAATTATGTCAAGGTTTTTTTTATATGTTAGCTTTTTCTTTAACATACAAAGTCATCTCAATCAAATATTCATTCCTTGATACCAGCTAGGTGCTAGCCGAGGCATGAAAACACCAAGTACACCGGTTAATTGATCAATATGTGCCATTTTACTTAGGGAGTTTATATTGGCTTGCCGGTTGAAATTTTATTCGAACCAATGGAAGACAGACAATTAGTTATTGAATACGTTACTAGTTGCCATGGTGGGGATAGGACCCATTTGGCGCTGCGGCAGTATGAAGGCAATTGGCATACGTTTGTTGTTTCATCTAATGGGGTTTTCTATGCGAGTAGACATACAGATGTTATTAGAATATAATTGTTTAGTCTAATGTAATGGTTGAAAACCCAGTTTTAAAATTGTATCGGTTAGACTCAGAAATGGTTTAACCGGTGAACCGGGTTAAATTGTATCGGGTTAGACTCAGAAATGGTTTAACCGGGTGAACCGGGTTGTACCGGACGGTCCAACCGGATTAACTAATTAACCCTACCATTTCAACTCAAAATCCAGAACTTTATCATTTCATAATAAAAAATATTACAAAAGTTAATAAATAATAATAAGGTACCTACAATTCACTATTAGTACTCTTTTGGGTGCTAGGTTTTACTAAAAAGGTAATTCGTCATATTTTTGGAGTCATAAAAGATTAAAAGTCTAAATTTTAAACTTTGACTTGGTACCAAAATACCGGTTTAAACCGATATAATCCAATTTACTGGCGGTATTATTCATGCCGGCTAAGCTTCCGGCATCCGGTTTAACGTTCAACTGGTCGGTATAAAACCAATTTTTAAAACCTTAGTCTATTATATTTATTATTTATCCTTTCATATTCTTTATCTTTTTATATAATACCATATCCTCTTATTTTAAGGCATTTAATCATTTCATAATTCAAAATGTGGTATAAGCCTAATTTGTTGGTTCCCCTCAATCTTCTCCCCTTCTGCGTCCCTCTCTCTTCATGTCATTCTTTTTTTCCCTTCCCTCTCCCTCTTGATTCTTCTACCTCCAAACAACCCTCTGCCATCTCCAAAATTCTCTTGCTCCTTCTTCCATCTTGCAATCATGGCATCCTCTTCCTCTGTTGCTACTATTGATCCCCTACGTATTGCCCATAAGTTGGCCATTAAATTATCATCAACCAACTATCTCTACTCGAAAACACAGAAGTTGCCTTTTGCTCACAATTCAACAGTTGTTTCCCCATATTGATGGTTCGTTGTCTGTCCCCCCTCCCCCTGCCCTCATAACTCATGGTGATACATAAGTTAGTAATCCTGACTTTGCTACCCGGGCAGCTGATGATCAACGTGCTATCATCCTTCTCAATGCCTCTCTCACAAAGGAGGTTGCTTCAGATATTATTGGCCTCTCTACTGCTAAGGTAAGTTGGGTTGCTCTTGAGGCAATAACAGCTTGTCTGTTGAAATGATTCAAAACCTAGATCAACTTCGATCCCATCTCAAATTCGCATTATCATTTCATATTGATTTCAATCATGTATTCAGTGAATTTGTTAGATTTCTTTGTTACTATTGGTAGTTAACTATGTCATAGCGGTTAGGGTAGGGTGATTCTTGTTACTTTGCATTGAATTGGTTGATTTTGTTATGAAAGTGTGTTTTTAGTAAGGTTTGCTTATGCTATTGTGATAGTGTAATCTTATGTTGAGTATTGATGTTCAAATAAGTTTGTGAGGATTATTCAGATACATTTTATGAAGTTATGCATATTAGATCTGCTTCGTTTAACATTATGCTATATATCGAACATTAGGTTCGGATGCTAGTAGGCAAAGGACAAACTTGTTTGGGTGTTGGTAATTAAAGGGTTGCCTTAAATTGAGTAGCCAAGATATAATTCGCTCGGTTTGTTAATCTATGGTTGCTACAATTATATAAGACTCATAGAACACAACGGATTAGTGAATGAGTTAGTTACTTAGAATCGGATAGTTGGGTGTGTCTATAGCCTGGTTATTTGGGGACACAGAGCTAATCTGAGAGGGCTCTAGCTTTTTAACACTACACCCTCATTACTATTGTCAACTATGGCTAGGTTTTCATGCGAAGCATAATCAACTGTTTTGCAAAGGTAATAAAATGATATTGAACCTAATTGGTTATTTTCTCATTACTATTCTCTAAACTTAACTAAATAGGTTGTTTAGTGATTTCTTGATCATTAAAAGGTATAAAGGTTAGATATTATAAAAGAGACAGGTTAACAGATCTTAGTGTCCATGGATTGATACTTCGTGTTGGGAATGAACCCTATGAAAGGAACAGATGATATAAAGCCAAATAACACTATCCGAGCTTTGGTTCAACTATCAGAGGTTACATCCTCTGATGCACTTACACTGCTTTCCATAAAGACTGCTCATCCTATCATCTGCCTTCACAAAGCTTCAAGGTCTGCCAGAGTTAACAAGAACAGAGGATAGGAATCAGAGTTTAGTTATTAGCTTAGTTAATTAATGTAACAGTGCCAAGCACTGATAGTTTAGTATTAGCAGTGTTTAGAGTTAGTTACATATTGTTTCCTGTCACTATCAACCCTGACGTCATCAAAGATGCTCAGAGGTTAGATAGTTTAGTATAAATAGGCAACTCTTGTAACCTTTAAACTTGTCTATTAAAAAGATCAACTTTCACATATCATCTTCTCTGCATTTTCTATTACCAAACTGTAATTGCAAAGCTGAGGGGGAGTTTGTGAATCACATGCAAGTTAATTAACTTGAAAGCATGATGATGATGAAAACAAACGACCATTGCTTGTAGTAAAAGTTTTCCATCTTATTCCGCTGCAAATCTCTTTTAATTCAATCATTTTCCATTTTGAAACAAAAACTACAAGTAATTCAAACTCAGATCCTAACAATTGGTATCAGAGCCTGATTCATCAAATTCGATCTAACAATCGATTTGGTTCGAACAGATCAGCTCTCTTGCTAATCAGTTTGGTTGTTTTTGTTTGATATTCAGAGTTTTTATTACGTTCAAATTTTTTTTAAAAACAAAATCTGAAAAAAATCAACTGAAAATGTCTCAAAACACACAGGATGCCAATTCTGGATCCTTGTTCAAACCGCCGATGCTCAAAAGAAATGAATATTTCATTTGGCAACGACGGATGGGCACATCCTTGCCCAGCAAAACACCGGTTGCTGGATATCTGTTGCTTATGGACCTCACGTTCCAATTGTTCCAAGCACAGAGGATCCAACCAAACAAGTGCCAAAAAATCCTGAAAACTTTTCGGAGCAGGATTTCCAGAAAATTGAATTGGATGCTAAGGCATTTAGCATAGTTGCTTCGGCCTTGCCCAATGAAATTTATGCTGGTCTACTCCATTGCAATAGTGCAAAGGAGTTATGGGATGCACTTAAGGAGCAATTCGGTGGAACTGAGGAAGTGATAGAAAGTAATAGAGAAGTTCTAAATCAGCAGTATGAAACGTTTTGTCACTTGAAAGGAGAGTCTCTAACACAACAATTTGAACGTTACAGCTGTCTCATCAGTGAACTTAGACTGGTTAACATGGTTTTTCCTAATTCGACTGTCAATAGTCGTTTCCTTAGATCGTTACCAGATAAGTGGGAGACGGTAGCTTATGTAACGCGAAAATCTGTTGGGTTTAAAGAAATGTCGTTGACACAACTTCATGGGATACTCCTCACTTATGAGAGAGAGTTAAACCAGAAAAAGAAGTTGCAAGATTCTGGCAAAATGACTGATGATTACTCATTGGGTAATACAGCTCTTTTTGGCCAAGAAGAGGGTACTGGTAGCAGTAAGGACCAAAGTTATGATCACTATATAGATATTACATCTGGTGGGAACTTTGGATCTGAAACATATGCACCCAACTATGCTTTTGCTGCTAGTGGGGAAAGCCAAACCTCTGACAATCTATCCTTTGAGTTGAATGACTTGCAACACATTGAACCTTCTGATCTTGAAGAAATGGATATTTTGCACCAACTGGCCTTATTGAGTGTTAGGGCTAGTAAGTTTTACAAGAGAACTGGTAGAAAATTCCCATGTTTGCATGGGGTTGAAGGTTGGGCTGGATAAATCAAAAGTCAAGTGTCATAAGTGTAATAGGCTAGGACACTTTGCCAGAGAATGCAGGTCTCAAAGTTCTGGACCAATAGTGACTCATCCTGGCCCTAGACCTCAGCACACACAAAACACTGCTTATTATTCCCAATATTCCCCTGCTCAACATGTTCAAAACACTGCCCACTTTGCACATCCTGCTACCACTGTTCCTGTGAATTATGTTCAATCCACTGCTCCACAAATTCATATGTTCAGCACCATCTCATCCTCAAGTGCTTGTTCAACAAGCACCCATTGTTACACAACCTAGTCAAACCACTGCTAGTCCAGCAGAGGTTGGTCAACAAAGCTTTTTCACACAAAGTTATGTTGACTGGAGCAGTTTGCCTGAGGATTTGACTGATGAGAACTTTGCTTTAATGGCCAAAAATGATGTTGAACAAGAATTTTGTTTAATAGCCTTAGAGACAATTGCTGAAGGTGTTGAATCTGTGGAGATAGTGTCAAAATCTGATGAAGTTCAAGTTTGTGATGAAACAGTGGTTTCAAGTGAAGAAAGAGAAAATGCTGCTGATAAGGAAAAGAACTCTCCTACTGACCCATGGAACATTGATGTGTGTGAAGATGAGTGTGACTGTGCTCTTATGGCTGCTACAAAGGTATCACCTCAGATCCTTAAAGATCTATGTTCTGACAAATGCATCATTGCTTTTGCAAACATCAAGGTGAATGAAAACCTGAGAAACAAAATTTTAGAAGATGAACTTAATTTTGAAAAACTGATTAAAGAGTTAAAATCAAAGTTAAATGAAAAAGATTCTGAAATGAGTAGCCTAAGACATGAATCAAGCATAATCAAGGACCAACTCCAAACTATGGTAGAAAAATACCAAGTTTGTAAAAAGGAGTTAGAAGAAACCCAAATCACTTGTGTAAAATGGGTTGAGTCCTGCAAAAGTTATGAAATTATGCTTGATGCTCAGATCAAGAGCAACATCAAGTTTGGTATAGGTTTTAGAGCCTATGACCAAAATGAGAAAAATGTTGCTGAAATTGATTCTGAGTTAGAAGAAACCCAAATCACTTGTGTAAAATGGGTTGAGTCCTGCAAAAGTTATGAAATTATGCTTGATGCTCAGATCAAGAGCAACATCAAGTTTGGTATAGGTTTTAGAGCCTATGACCAAAATGAGAAAAATGTTGCTGAAATTGATTCTGAGTTGGTTGAAGTTGTCCCTACAAATTTGGCTGGTGAAGAGATAAAAATCACAGATAAAGCTGGAAACAAAATTGTTTTGGAAAAACCAGAGGTTTCAACAAAAGATAAAGAAATTGAAAAATGTCAGTTTAAACCAACCTGGTCAGATGAATGTGATATCTTAGAAAACTTTAAGCCAATGGACTTCATAACCACTGATGGTATTAAAGCCCCAAAAGCACTGGTGATCCCTATCAAAGATGTGCCAGCAAGGTCACAACCACTGCTGAGAAAAATTCTGATAGGAAAAGAAGAGTAAAGATTAAAAACTTGTTTTGTGAATTTTGTGAAAAAAGAAATCATGTGGCTGCAAATTGTTTTCTTTTAAAAGCCTGTGACATTAACAAAACTTGTGTTATCAAAAACTCCTCAAAATGCACCATCTGCAGCAAAACAAAGCACTCAACTCAACAGTGTGCCTATCTCAAAAACTATGAACAAAAGGTAAAAGAGATCAAGGCAAAAGCACTTGAAAGAGAAAGTTCAAGTTCTGTTGGAAATAAATCCAAGCAAAGTTTTGAACCAATTGAAACATCTGTTACAAAAGCCTTAACCAAAACCTATGTTCAAAGAGAGGTGCAAGTGACAGATGCTCCACCATCAAACTCATTTCCAAGAGGGTATGGCCAACCTGCTTACAAAAAGGTTCCTCATGCTTATGAAGGCTACAAAAAGCCTTCAAATCAAAGAGTAAACAGGCACCCTTATGGATACAATCATCTGATAGGTAATGGTCAAGAGCAGATGTTACAAGAAAATTTCAAAACCACTGACCATTTTCCTTTGAGACTGGACCATCTGTGACCCCATCCAAAGCCATTTTGGCTTTGGAGACCAACCTTAACTGATCTATTTACTTGATGTGCAGGGACCCTCTACTTGCATTGATAACTTATGGTATGTAGATAGTGGAGGTTCCAGGCACATGACAGGATGTAGAGCCCTTCTCAAGGACTTCATGGCTCATGGGGGGTGATATATCTTTTGGTAATAACTCAAAGGGAAAGGTCTTAGGGTCTGGGTCGGTTCTGGATGGTAAACTCAAGTTTGAAAACGTGAATTTGATTGACAATCTGAAGTTAACCAGCTAAGTATCTTACAAATGAGTGATAGAGGATATGGATCCTTCTTCACTAAGAAAACTTGTCAAATTGTGGGACCAGAGGTTGTCAAAAGATTAATCAAATCATTGCTGAGGGCAAAGCACAACTCACTGCACACAGAAGTGGGAATGTGTATGTGGTAGATATGTTAAAAGATAATCCTATGTCTGGAACATGCCTATTCTCAGTTGCTTCTAGCAAAGAGACTGAGTTATGGCATAGAAGACTTGGACACACAAATCTTAAAACTATCACCACACTCTCAAAACAAAGTCTTGTAAGAGGCTTGCCTCACAAGCAATTTTCCTGTGATGAACATTGTGTTTCCTGTTTAAAAGCCAAACAACATAAAAGTTCTTTCAAATCAATTGAAGAGTCCAAAACAAGCCAGTGTTTACAACTTTTGCACATGGACTTGTTTGGCCCAGTGCAAATCATGAGCTTAAAACATAAAAGGTATTGCCTAGTGATAGTTGATAATTTCTCTAGGTTTACATGGACCTTCTTTCTTCATTCTAAGGATGAAACTGCAAGCATTTTTCAAAACTTTGTCAAACAAGTAGAAAAGCAATTTGATCTTCCAGTAAAAATCTTTAGAAGTGACAATGGAATAGAGTTTAAAAATAGGGAGTTGGATGCTTTTTGTGAGTCAAAAGGAATTGTTAGACAATATAGCATTCCAAGAACTCCAGAACAAAATGGGGTGGTTGAAAGGAAAAACAGGACCTTAATTGAATCAGCAAGAACTATGCTAGCAGATTCTGGTTTACCCCTATCTTTTTGGGCAGAGGCTGTAAACACTGCTTGCTATGTTCAAAACAGAGTTTTGATTAACCCAGACATCAAAAGACTTGCCTATGAGATTTTATATAAAATCAAACCTCTGATTTCATATTTTAAAATTTTTGGTTGTCCATGTTTCATTTTGAACTTAAAAGATTCTACATCTAAGTTTGCAGCCAAAATTGATTGTGGTTATTTTCTGGGATACTCAACCACTGCCAAAGCCTACAGAGTTTTTAACTTAGGACAAAGTGTGTTGAAGAAACTCTGAATGTGAAGTTCAATGAACTATCATCACTGAAAATCCCAGCAAATCCTGCATAGCTTTTTGATTTAGATAAATTCACATTTGCTGATGTTTCTATCAAGCTAGAATATGCAGGTACACCACAATCATCTAAAGAAGATCAAGATCAAGGATATGACTATGTGCTTCCACAAACAAAAGTCTATTCTTCAAATAGAGGATCAGGTGCTACAAGCTCTTGTGTAAACTCTGCCACTTCTGGGTCAACAGTGGTTGATCCTCAAACCTCTGCCAGTTCACAAAATCAAACATCTGTTGATAAAAGTCCTACATTTGGGCTCCAAAATCTTCAGAATGTTACCATATATACCCCCAATACCACCACCACCATTCTCATCCGTGGCTGACACTTCAATTTCACCAGCAGAGTTAGCTCAGATGATACACATTTGCAGCCATCACCTCAAAATGCTATTGTTCCATACCAAGGTGATTTGATTTATCTCAAAAGCCATCCAGCAGACCAAGTTATTGGCAACATCAAATCTGGGGTGCTCACACGAAGCCAATCCCAAAATATTTGTCTTTTTGCTGGTTTTCTATCACTCATACAGCCAGTCAAGTACGAAGAGGCACTGAAAGACAACAGCTGGGTAGAGGCCATGCAAGAAGAACTCCTTCAGTTCAAAAGACAACAAGTTTGGGAGCTTGTGCCACTGCCAAAAGATGCAAGTCCAATTGGCACAAAGTGGGTCTTCAAAAACAAAACTGATGAAAGGGGTATTGTTGTCAAAAACAAAGCAAGGCTCATAGTTCAAGGCTACAGACAGGAAGAAGGTATAGACTATGATGATACTTTTGCTCCTGTAGCAAGGTTGGAAGTTATTCACCTATTCTTAGCTTTTGCTGCTAACCACAACATCAAGGTGTTTCAAATGGATACAAAGAGTGCATTTTTGTATGGAAAAATCAAAGAAGAGGTGTATGTCTGTCAACCTCCAGGTTTTGAAGATGCATTCCATCCTGATCATGTCTACAGGCTCAACAAATCATTGTATGGCTTGAAACAAGCACCAAGAGCCTAGTATGAAACTCTATCCACTTTCTCTTATCCATAGGGTTTACTAGAGGCAAAATAGATAAAACCCTGTTTTTAAAATGGAAAGGAAAAGATTTGATGCTTATCCAAATTTATGTGGATGGCATCATTTTTGGATCCACAAGCACTGCTATGTGTGAAGAGTTTTGAAAACTCATGGCAGCAGAGTTTGAGATGAGTGCAATGGGTGAGCTCCAATGTTTTCTTGGTCTTCAAGTTAAACAATTGCACAATGGTACATTTATCCATCAAAACAAGTATGTGAAAGAACTGCTTAAAAAGTTTGATATGGATGATTGTAAACCATGTAGCACACCCATGGCAACTTCCAAGCTAGTCACCATTGATGGTAAAGATGACCTTGTTGATCAAACTCTTTATAGAAGCATGATTGGGTCTTTATTGTACCTAACTGCATCAAGGCCAGACATCATGTTTGCAACATGTGTTTGTGCCAGATCACAGGCATTACCTAGAAAGTCTGGCCTTATTGCTGTAAAAAGGATATTCAGATACATAAAAGGTGCTCCCACACTTAGTATCTAGTATCTAGCTAATGGGAATATTGAGCTTTCAGGTTTTTCAGATAGTGACTTTGCTGGTTGTAAAACTACAAGGAAGTCCACATCGGGAGGATGTCAATTCCTAGGTGATTGTCTAGTATCTTGGCAAAGCAAAAAGCAGGTTGCAGTTAATCCACTGCTGAGGCAGAGTATATTGCTGCTGCTAGCTGCACTGCTCAGCTCCCCTTGTGGCTTCAGAACCAGTTGTTGGATTTTGGTATCATTGCACTAAAGACTCCACTCAAATTGGACAGTCAAGCTGCTGAAAATATCATCAAAAATCCAGTTTCTCATTCAACTACAAAGCACATTGACATCAGACATCACTTTGTGAGAGATTGCTATGAAAAAGGTTTGATTTCTTTGCATCATGTTCATACTTCAGATCAATGGGCAGATGTTTTAACCAAGGCATTGGATACATCTAACTTTGAAAAATTGATCTCAAGGCTTGGTATGCTAAACATGGATTAAAAACAAGTTTTCTTGTAAATCCATGTGTACATAGCATCAAAATGTTTTCAGAAAATCAAAAATACCTTAAAAATAGTTAAAATTGAAGTTTTTCAATAAATCTTTAAAAGTCTGTTCATAACATCTGTTTGTTCAAAACCTCTGGTAGGCTTAAAAATCTTATCCACTGTTAAAGTGTATCCTCTGATTTCTATTTTTTACCATTTTTCAAAACACTGATAGCTATCCACTGATAGTGTTAAAAATCAGTTTTGTCCAAACCTCTGTCCTAAAACAGTGGTTTGGCACATCAACGGTTACTTTTCTCATCAGAGGTTACACTTGGTCAGATGTTAGCCATCCGATCTTGCAACAGATGCCACGTCATGTTCACTTTTTCAAAACCCTTATAAAACCCTTGTTTTATCTCACCAGTGGTTACCCTAAACTGTGTCGATTTCAAAATCTCAAAACAGTTTTTCTCTCAAACACCATGGCTCCCAAATCAAAATCTTCAAAATCCAAAGCTAAATCGCAAGAAGAACCTCCACCTTTCATTCTCATAATCAAAACCCACACAATTACATTGCCATACTTGAAGAAAACGACGCAATACTCGCTATCATCCAATGATTTGAATTTTGCAAAAGTCAAAATTCTTGCACATGTTAACCGTCAAAGCCCCCATTTACATTGATGCTCTTCGTGATTTTTGGAAAAATGCAAAGGTTCACTCATCTGCTGCTGGTGTTCCTTATGCAATAATTTCAAGAGTAGGGGGTGTTGATGCAAATTAGCCCCCAATCGATCTCTCAAGTTTTCAAGTTAAATGACATACAACACCCTATGTCATTTCCAATAAATGAGATCCAAGCAGAATTTCTGGAAAGAGGTTATATCGGCCAGATGAAAGGTATGACCATTTTTAAACCGAACTTTCCTGCTGAGATGAGATTTTTCTTTCACACCATTCTTACTTGTCTCTCAGCAAAATCCACTGCTTTCAATGAAATCCCATTGAACATGTAATATCTAGGGTATGCAATTTTAACTGAAATAGATTTTAACTACTCCCAGATATTGTTCAATGATCTGTAAATAATTTTAAAAATATTGAAAAAAGAAAAGCTTTTTTGATGCATCCATGTTTCTTGAGTGTTTACTTGCAGGATCAAATCAAAGGTCTTGAAAGTAAACAAGGCGCTGTGGTCAATCTAAACAAACCAATATAAGGTTGAGAAAACACAAGTAGAGGAGGTTGAGCAAGTTTTACCAGAACAAAATGTTCAATCTAAACCTCTTGCTACTGAGCCCACTGCTCTTGGTGATCAGGGCAACACAACCGTGGCCCTGAAATCCACACCAAAAATTTCCAAAAAGAAACCAAAACAATCTCCAAAAAGCCCACCAAACCCAAAAAGGGTCCTCTGGAAGATGAGATCCCAGAGGTTAACCCTGTGACAGCACCAAAGTCACAAACCACTGCTGCTACTTCTTCACAGCAGTTGGTTCAAAGATCTCCCACCGGCTTTGAAACTCCTCCTTCTTCCTCACAAAAGGAAAAGGTTGTAGACACAGGGACACCACTTTATGAAGCTCTAGATCCACTTGGGTCTATCTTCCATAGCCCCTCTCCCAGGGCAATGTCGCTTTCTACTCAACCACCTTCACCAATACCTTCACTTCCACCCACAATTGTACCTTTGCTGAATGCAATTGAATTGGTTCAGACACAAACCAGCACTTCTCAACAACCTATTATTAAGAATATACTTCATCCAATGGCTGGGTCTAATTCTTTATTCATTGCTAGCCCATCAGCAAATGAAGAGGCTACATCCCTTGGGTTACATGTAACCCTTGGTGATATTTCAACACAAGCAACCACTACAATTGTTGAACTCCTAGTTCTCAGTTGGACAGTGGTTTCATAAATAAGACTTGGTTGAAGGCAACCACTGTTGAGGCAACAACTGTTACCTCTATTGTGGGAAGTCCCCAGTACCAAGACAAAGGGGCATCTATGTTTGAAGCTGGTCCTAAAACCACTGCTCATGATAACATAGATATAACTGCCACCACTGGTAGGAGTTCAGATGATCCTATTAAATTAGGTAATGATCTAAAATACCGGGATTTGACGGAGAGAGTGACCAGAATAGAAAACTCTGTTGGTGAAATCAAAGATTTAATAAAGCATATGATAGCTACAAAAAGTCAACCCTCTGTTCTATCCAGTGCTGATCTCAAAAAAGCTCTTAACCCTCTGTTTCAACATCAACAACATTATTTGGATTTACAACACAAGCATCATGTGAATAATGTTTGAAACTTGTTTGAATCAAGGTATCAAGACACTGCAGCAGACATTAAAGCCACCAAAGCACATCTACTCACAACCACTGGCCATGCACCTCTAACGGTTATCTTTGTTACAACAGATGGAGCCAAAAAGGGGGAGAAACCTTTGGGTCCAAAGAAGTTAACAATAGATGATGATAAGTCCAGACCAACAGTAAATATCCCAAGGCCTGATGGTTCAAATAAGAATGATTTGACTGATGAACTTGTGGCCAAGGAAAGGGCTAGTCACAAGAAGAATGTGATTGAGGAGAACAGATTGTTGGTTGAGAAAAAGATTGATTAGCAAAAAGAAAAAGGAGAGGTTGGTACTTCTTCAAAAAGAGCTCCTGCTAGAAAAGCCAGGCAACCAACATCCACACCTCCTAAAACTAAGCCTGAAACCAATCCAACCATTAACACATCTGCCTCTCAAAAACCTATCACATCTTCAAAACCACAACCCACATCCACACAAGCAGATGTTACAGCAACTGTTGTGTCAACATCTGTTGATACAGCAGAGGTTGCAACAGATGCATCTCTATCCACTGCCATAATCACATTTCCCACATCAACTCAACCATTATCCACACCACCAAAAATCCCATAACCACCATCACCCACCTTAAGGTTTAAAAGGAGAAAAATCACAAAAGTGATAAATGATGATGAGATCTCTGCACCTCTTCCAATATCATCAACACCAGTGATCCCCATTCAGTGCTTACAACTTCTTCAACTCTTACAGTCACTCCTGCATCAAAAGTGTATCCTCTTGATTTACCGACAGTCAGGGAAGAGATCCTAAGTTTCTTTTCAGAGGATGACCCTGACAAAAGAACAATTCTATCCCTTGATGGCTATCCAAGACCAGCAAATGTTGATGCCTATCTAGATTTGAAAAAGAAGCAAGCAGAGGATATTGCCAAAAGAGAATCAGGTGGTAAAAATGATAGAGAAATACAGATCATCATGTCTTTTCAACTGAGTAAGGTCACCATTCTGCAAAACTTTGTCAAGGATCTGAGCAACCAGTTGTCAGTAAGGGAAGATAAGTTGCTCAAGAGTGAACTCATTGAGTATATCATGGAAAAGAAGATGTATAAGGCAACAAGGCCTCAGTTCAGGGATTGGAGCATAGATGAGCTGAGAGAAGAAATCAATAGAATGCAAGAAATGTTGAAAGACCCTCTCAAAAAGCCAACTCCTCCCAACTGGGATTCATACAAGAAAGATATCTCTGAAAATGTCTTGAAGTTGAAGAGAATGAAGCAAGAACTGATCCAAAATCATTATGGTTCCAAAAACCAAGTGATGAGATGGGGTGAGGTGAGGGTGATAGACACCTACAAAAGTTTGGTTGAGAGAAGGAAAAAGGATCCATCCATGCCTCCCAAGCCTGATTACTCAAAAGAAGATGCTATCCTCAGAGCTCAACTCTCCAAAAAGTCTAGCTCAACATCTGCCCATTCCACACTTGCCCTGCAACAGGAAAAAGCAAGGGGAGATGAATGAAAAGACTAACAAAGAGTTTGAGGATACATTTATCAAAGAAGGGATATAATTATCACACAGATGATACAAGTGCCAAGCTGGCTAAAGACTTGTCAAAGATGGCTCATTCACAAACCTCAGCAATAAAGGCTCCTTTAAGAAAACCATCAGACCCAAAAATTCTAAAATGGAAGGTCGACAAAGACACCCTGAATTGACATTGCTCAAATCTGATGGTGCAGCCACTAAACTATCCATGGAAGATGCTTATGAGCTTACAGTAGAAGACTTCCAAGAACTACTATGTTTAGAGCTGGTGAAGGATGCTGATGACATGGAATCTCTTAACTTTGAACTTCAATTCAAATGTCAAATAAGAGAATTCCTTCTGAGGAATAAAAACCAAGAATAAAGTGTTTTTGGCATCATCTGTTCCAGGGGGAGATTGTTGGGAATGAACCCTATGAAAGGAACAGATGATATAAAGCCAAATAACACTATCCGAGCTTTGGTTCAACTATCAGAGGTTACATCCTCTGATGCACTTACACTGCTTTCCATAAAGACTGCTCATCCTATCATCTGCCTTCACAAAGCTTCAAGGTCTGCCAGAGTTAACAAGGACAGAGGATAGGAATCAGAGTTTAGTTATTAGCTTAGTTAATTAATGTAACAGTGCCAAGCACTGATAGTTTAGTATTAACAGTGTTTAGAGTTAGTTACATATTGTTTCCTGTCACTATCAACTCTGACGTCATCAAAGATGCTCAGAGGTTAGATAGTTTAGTATAAATAGGCAACTCCTGTAACCTTTAAACTTGTCTATTAAAAAGATCAACTTTCACATATCATCTTCTCTGCATTTTCTTATTACCAAACTGTAATTGCAAAGGCTGAGGGGGAGTTTGTGACTCACATGCAAGTTAATTAACTTGAAAGCATGATGATGATGAAAACAAACGGCCATTGCTTGTAGTAAAAGTTTTCCATCTTATTCCGCTGCAAATCTCTTTTTTAATTCAATCATTTTCATTTTTGAAACAAAAACTACAAGTAATTCAAACTCAGATCCTAACACTTCGGTACTTACCTAGGCTATACTATATATTAATAGGTACGTTTTCCTAGAATGTGTGTGTTTAGTATTAGTGTGTTTATCCTTAAAACTCGGTTGTGTTGTGTGTCAATTTTACTGTTACTATCCAAACACGTCAATATTCTTACTGCTAGAGCATACATATTAAAGAAATCAATTAATTCTTTCTGTCTAAAACCTTGTAATACCAAATGGGCTTTAAATTTATCAATGTTTCCATCGACTTTCATTTTCCTTTTTAAAATCCATTTACACCCTAATGTTTACATCGAGGAGGTAGATCAATCAGTTTCCAAGTTTTATTATGCATGATAGACTCTGTTTCATCTTGAATAGCTTCCATCTAAAAGTAAGCATCCCTTGAAGCCATTGCTTCACTGGAAATTTTTGGATCTTCTTCAATATTAAAACAATACTGACATTGATATTCAATTTATCTCTTGTTCTTTCAACCAAGTAAAGTTGGAAATTATCACCAAAGGACTTGGTTTTTCTAATCCTAATACTTTTATGGGTTTAGTACTAGTGGAAGGTACATCTTTTGTATTAGCAGAGTTTTGACCAAAATCTTTTAGACTCTAAGGCATATCTTTTAGTCTCGCAACAGAGGAGAACCTATCCTTATTCCCAAAATCTTCATCTCTCGACTCAATTACAGTGTGAACAAACACATAATCATTTAGTTATGTCACATGGAACCTACGAATAGAACCTATGAATAGGAGAATGTTTAGCTTATCTAATGTGTATACCATCAATGCCTCTCTCACCTAAAGTTCTCATTTTAGGTTTAGTGAACCTTACTACATAAAATTAAGGTGACTTTTGCCTTTTATTTGAGACTCTATTCAATAAATAACACGTTGTTAGCATACCCCGCCCCGAAATCCTTCACTCGAACCTGAATAGGACAACATAAAATGAACCATTTCTTTCAATGTCCTATCTTTCTTCTCTGATACACCATGGTATATAAGGAGAAGTGGTTTGATGTATAATATTAGTTGGAAATAAAATGGGTCATAAAATTCAATACCTCTATTAGTACAAAGATTCTTAATCAATTCATTTTGAGGTAATTCTACCTCTTGTTTATATATTTTAAATTTGTCTAAAGTTTCATCTTTTATATGTAACAAGTAGATATAATAAAAGCTAGGGGCATCATCAATAAAAGAAACATATTTCTTATTTCCAAATAAGGGAATACATGAAAATAACATAAATCAAAATGAATGACTTCTAATATCTTAATCTCTCTTTTGACATCTTTAAATGGTTTCCTTGTAATCTTAGTTAACTTACAAGTGTGACATTTATTAATATGCATATCAAAAGTGGGTATGCGACTCGTTTATCTTTCATTCTGTTATAATTAACATGACTTAATCTAGCATGCCATAAATCAGAGACATTATCTATTTTGCTATTAGTTAAGAAAACAATGCATACTTATTAATTTTCAAATAGAACACAAACATTTAACTTAAACATACTAGTAGATAAATACCCAAATCCAACAAAGGTCCATGTCTTGACAAGACAAACTTTTCAGCCTCATTGTCCTGTTTGAATCCATTATTATTTAATACAATACCAAACAATAGGTTTTTCGTATACCCGAAACATACAATACATAATATAGTAATAATTGTTTTCAAGAAGTAAATACTAGTCTAACTTGCCTGACTCCTTTAATAAGCTTGGTTACCACATTTCCTATTAGTAATTCTGATCCATCATCAATAGGTTTGCTTTCCTCGAACCACCTTAGATTTTTGCACACGTGTTGTAGCACTCAAGTCTACCTACCATGCAAATGCATCATCTTGGCCACAAAATGATTCGGTAATGAAGGGAACATAATTCACAATCAGGAATTTTTAAGTTTACAATGTAATTCGAATTAATGAGATTTTCCGTTAACCGAGAAGTAATCGGGCCACAATCATTGTCACTTGTTGCACTTAAAGTTAGGGCCACAAACCGATTTTTATTAACAATCAAGTTATGGCCCATTGGCCAACTTTTATCCAATTCCGATCCATTTGATAATAATTCCACAAACCGTTTTCTTTGGGCTTTGAACACCTTTTTGTTTATTGGACCCGCCAGAATCTACAACATGTGCATTTTAAGAATAGCCCAATTCGGTTGCATTAATTGCGCCAAAATGATTCATTCATTCAGTTTAATGCATGGCCCATTGACATTTCCTTGGTAGACTCGCAACCCATTTGTAACTTCCCAATTGGGCTTAGACCATGTGGACTTTTAGAATTAATTCTATTAGAGTTTTGAATTGTAAAATCATTACCAGTAGGTATATCCCGAACCATAACTTTATTATTTTCTAAAGAATTTAAAAATGTTTCAGAAAGCATACCAGTTCGTGCAAGAGGGTCCTTGGACCCACTTGGTCCGAGTCGACCCGAACTCTTGGAGGAGACTCTTGTATCCTCATGAAACTTTCACATAATCGTCCCTTTTAAAATGTCCCACTTTACTAGACCTCCAACTATTTAGTTTCACCTTTTTATTTGGTTGTTTATCATCACGATTAAATTTTCATTTCTAATTCTTGAATTTGGTAAACTTCCCGGGTTTACCATCATGTTCAACAACATTAACCGATGATGAGGCTTGTGTTTTACCTTTGGTTTTGTCATCTTCTTGAACCTAGAGTGACTCCTCAATACGGATGTGACTACCCAATTGAACCAAAGATAACTCTTCCTTCTAATGTTTAAGGGTATGTTTAAAATCTTTCCACAAAGGTGGACATATGTCAATTATTATAGAAACAACAATTGACTCATCCATTTTCATATCATGTTGTAAAAACTGACCTAAAATATGTAACAACTCAATATGTTATACGTCTTCGGCCATATATTTAGATTCAAGTGAATCCCAAAGCCAAAGTTGCTTTGCTAATTTAGTGTTTCGATAGACATCAAATGATGCATCCGATATTCCATTAAATATGTGACCCCATCAAACATGATGCAGGCCCAAGTGTAGAAGACCGGGTCATGACATTTTTGGAGGCCCATGACCAGGCTACCAAAGGGGCTTCACTAAAATGGCTCTAAGTTGGACTACGGGGGTCCGTTTTGGGCGTGTGACTAGGCGAAACGATCGTGAAAGCAAGGCCCATCTTTTGGCAAACCGCGTGGGTCATCGTTCGGGCCCAAAAACGCTTATTTCTATGAGTTATTTATCACTTTGTGTTTTTGGTGCTTTTCGTGGACTTTTATTTCGTTCTAGTTTTTGGCCCAAGTGTGTTTTGAGGCCCATTTCGAATTTCGGTTTCTATTTATATGTTTCTAATGTAATGTGGATAGTCAGACTTGAATTTTGAGAAAACAACTTTTCACTTCAAATTCCGTGCCCTTTGGGTTGAATTTTAGGGTTGGGACAAGATCATCACGGGTATTCGCAGAATCAACGTGTTCTTCTTTATCTTTTATTCAGCTACATCAAAATATAATCATCATTTTCCCACTTGAATTGTTTCCTTGTGTGGTCAATTGTTTCATCCACAGCCTTTTCTAAAAATGAAGTTGAAAGCGCACAAGCAACCTTCAAAGTTGTAAGTAGAAAATGCATCTTCTTTCTCCATCCCCTGAAGTCATGACCTTAAAACTTTTCCAACTTGGCGAATTTAGTTGACATGTTACTACCAAAATCACTTGAAGTCATGAAAATAGTTTGTTCTTTGTTGGTTAGATCGGTGAATAGGATCAAGATAATACAAGAGAAACTTGAATTAAACAAAGAGTTGTGAATCACAACCAGAACAAACTAGTTGATGGTACAATCAAAAGTTTGAATGATTCAGTTTTGCTTGTCAAGAATGAGATTTGTTAAATTTTTGGGTGAAATTGCGATGTACCATAAATGATTCGAAAATTTTCATATTTTGTCCCTTTATCATGCCACAGTTTCTTGGGTGGTTATCTCCAAAACCTTCACGATCTGTTTTTCCTTAAAATTAGGATATCCATCTATTAATTAAAATTTATCCATTCTATTTAGTTAGAGGTGCACAAATCGGGTATTTTTAATAATCGGTTCCGATTATGGAACAGGTTTCGTTTTCTCATTTTGAGGGTTGAAACCGGTTATTGCTATAACCGGTTCGGTTCCGGTTCCGGTTATTTGACCAGAAAACCATACCATATGTGCCCGGTTCCGAGTAGGGTTCGGTTCCGGTTCTTAAGAAACCGGGTATTAAAATGCCCTATTTTCGGGTTTTTTATACCCTATTTACGCTGTTTTTAGCTCTATATTTTCGGTTTTTTTAATACTCTATTGCTTTTTATTACCCTATTTTCTCGTATTTTTGTTTATTATTATTAAATATGCATTGTATAATGTAAGAAAACTAAAATAATTACATTAACATAAATTTAAAAGAAAGATATGAGAATCATGTATCGGGTATAGCCGGTATAATCGGTTCCGGTTCCGGTTCTTGTCCGGTTTCAGGTATTAATCGGGTATGATCGGTTCCAGTTCCGGTTCCAAGTATTGAGATCGAAATGCATACCCTATCTATACCCTACGGGTAGGGTCGGCTCCGGTTTCGGGTACCGAATACCCGGGTATTAAAAAAACCAGTTCCAGGTTTCTTTACCGGTTCCGGTTCCAAGTACGGTTTTTTTGTGCACCTCTATATTTAGTCATGTAAATCCCGTAACAATCATACCAAATCGGATCTTTATTGGACCAAAGTCACAAGCCCACATAATGACCACTAGGGTTGGTGGTCTAGTGGCAAGGCAAAGATTTTTTTTTAACACTTAAATGTGGGGTCTTAGGTTCAAGCCTCACTTGAAACAAGAAATTTGTTTAAAAAAAGTTCGGCCCAAGTTTATTATTTGAAGTACAATTTGATGGGCCCAAACAAGCATATAACCAGCTGAGCTCATTGTCAAATATACATATACTTATTTTAACTAACCGAGTCCGCATCTCTCCATAACCTAACTCAATTAGTAAATAAGATTGAACTTATCAACAAGGTAATCCAATACCACTAATCATGTTGATAACACTAGAATTACCATTAGAATGGAATGTGTATTTTAATTTTTTTCAAACAAAATTTTACTTGTATTCACAATAGCGACCATTTGTGCAACTGATTAGTTTTTGGTCGCAACTTTGCAACGATTTAGTGACGTTGCTGATCCGGTTTTTAATTTTGCTATTTTTGTCGTCCCAGTTTTTGGTCCCGTTTGCTTTTAATTATTATTAATGATAATAACTATAATTTCAAAGTTTTGGGTTGTTTTTTTTTTTTTTTTTTTTTACTTTTAGCCTTTTCGGCCATAGGTTGCATTGACTATCCCGTAGAATCCACAATGTATATCATGTATGAATGAGTTGGAAGTGAAATTATAGCAGTTGTTAGGCAGGCCATTTCAGTTCTGATAAATATAATTTATGAGATCAGTTATCTTAAAATATTATTTTTAGCTTTATATCTTTGACTACTGCAGAAATATATAATATATCAAGCAATTACTGATAACGCCATATTGAACTAAATCCTTAATAAATAAGAACATAATTATATTATCTTTTTATGAGCTTAGAACTAAATCCTTAATAAATAAGAACATAATTATATTATCTTTTTATGAGCTTAGATGACTTTTAGATGGATATGTGGTAGGTATTGTTATAATTATGATAAATAAAACAGTAATGTCTGTAGCAGTCAATATGTCAATATTAGCACTGATAATACGTAAATGTAATTCGTTGTTCAAACAACATTCAGAGTTCCTACTTCCTAGAGCTAGATGGACATTTAAACACGGTTAGGTATTGTTATAATTATGATAAATAAATAAAACATTTATGTTTGTAGCCGTATAACATCACTACGTACCACTCTCTCACTATATCTTACAAAAAAGATACAAACGAGAATTTTTTACTTAAAGTTGGTTATGTATTGGACACGTCTTTACTTCCACTTGGCCAAATTTCATACTTGATTTTCTAAGTTTTGAAATAGTTTAATCCTTATTTTTTGACAAAGTATAATTATCTTATATAAGTATCAGGGATTATGACATATTATCTTTTGTCAAAGATTCTTGTAGAAAGAAAAATACGGTATTGACAAAGGCATTTGTTGACCTTATAACTCTCTTTTGAACCTTGATATAGTTTTTTTTTTATTTGTAAGACTTATCATTGTCATTCAAACATACTAAATATTATTTATATTTATTTCTAGCGTCTACAAATATGAAATATTAAAGGGTGTTACTGATTTTTCTTTCTTTAAACAGCTTATTTTTTTTCCTGTTGTTTACGGATTGCTAGGAACAAAGCTTTCATGTGGAGGCGGAAATCTTAACCAAGTTATCGGGAAACATCAACGTCAAAGATCCTTTAGCGAAACATGAATTTGCACAACTCGTTATGTCATTATCTTCCCTGGTGAATGCTCATTTCCCTATTAATTCATCAAAAGTTCTTCCACGTTTGCTACAAGTGCTTAAATCGGATTCAAGCGTCAACACCAAAATGTTGTGTGTGGGCACAATGTATAATCTATCGGCTATGATAGATAATGTTGGACCTTTAGCGAAGGATGAAGTGGTACAGACTCTTGAATTTGTCACATTGGGAAATCTTGATGTAACTTCAATGGGGAAGAAGGCCTTGGAACGTAGCCGAAAGGTGCCCAAATGTTTTATAGAGATGTTAATGTGGGATGATAAGTCAAAATCTCAAGAGTTATCCGCGTACATTTTTATGATATTAGCTCATCAGGGTTCATTACAAAGAACGAAATGGAGGGAGGAATCGTGCCTATTCTTCTTCAAGTTGCCTTGTTAGGAAGCCCACTCACACAAAAGAGGGCTCTAAAACTTATTGCATGGTTCAAAGACGAGAGACAAATGAAGATGGGACCTAATTTGGAGCCACAATCAAGATTATTATCCTTTGGTTCATCAACAAACCAAGAGATCAACATTCAAGAGGTGTGGCTATCGAATATTCATGAGCTTTAGTTTTAGAACCGTCAAGCTCATGGGCTTCTAGACCCAAAAACTAAGTTGTTCAGTGTGTGTGTATCAAATCGCATATTCATCATTGATATTAAACGGTAATATTAAAAATTAGTTAAAATCTCAAGTTAAACATGTAGTGTACTTGATATCATCTTTCTAGAGAACATTCAAGAGGTGGCTATAGAATAACCGGATCAAAGTTGCAACTTCACTTAAGCTAATTAAATAAGTTGCAACCAACCTTTAACATATATTGTGTTGCCTCATTCAAGTGCGAGCGCTTGATCTGGATACTAAGGTGTTCATTATTCATAAAAAACACTGGATCTGTTCCGCTCGGTTTGGAATATTTTGTGAGAACCTATATATAAAATATAGAACTTTTAATGAAAACCTATATAGGAACTCACGGAAAAGATATTGTTGGGCGTAATTCCCGTACTCAGGCGTATGATGTGGGTTGGGCCTATCTCGAGATCGGGCGGTTGAGGTTGGTCGGACTAATACGAGTTGTGGATTAGTATGGTTATTTGGCTAAGTTAATTAGAAATAAATTAAATGAGTTATATTTAATTTATTATAGATATAGCGTAAGATTCATTGGATAACACTAAAAAAGTGGGGAATTGTGAAACACTTTTAGAAATTTCACTTAACATGTTAAAAATCAATTTTTTTAAAACATTTTTCGGCGCTTATCCTTATATATACTTGTAGAAGCATTTTTTAATAAAAAAATCAAAAACTTGAAATATAAAAAAACAGTTAAAAAAAGGCAAAAAAATTACAAAAAATATTCTTTTTATTTTAAATAGTTTCTACTCATTTTTAGAAGGAAAAGCGCTGAAAAAAATTTTAGAAAAAATTGATTTATAACATGTTAAGTTAATTTTATAAGATATATATTTTACTAACTTTTTTTAAAGATTTTTAGTTTTTAATTTTTTTATTAAAAATGTTTCTATATGTATTTATAAGAAAAAGCGCTGAAAAAATTTAGAAAAAAAATAATTTTTAACATGTTAAGTATAATTTTAAGAGCGTTCCCCGGTTCCCCACTTTTTTAGTGTTCCCAATGAACCCTACCCTATAGTTATATTACATAAACATATGGTTTATTCTATTATTTTCTAATTAGGAAGTTGAGTCATACTTTAATTGTAAACAAGGCATGTCCGGTATAACCCGATCAAAGTTGTGATTAAGGTTAAGAGAAGAGCCCATGGTTGTATAGTCTAGTGGCATCTTGGGGGTGAGATATGGTTTTGGGCACTAATTCAGGAGAAAACCCAAGAAATATAGGAAAAACCCCCTGCTTTTAGACCTGTAGGTCTTGGGTTCGATTCCCACAAGACAGGGGATATGATCAGGTGGTTCCGCTGAATTAGTGTAAGGCATTATGCCTAGCGAAGATGAATATGATCGAGTGGTTCCGCTGGTGGCACGATGATACTACAATGGTCCGCTACTGATCCAAATTTGTCATTCAAAAAAAAGTTTAAGAAATGAGCAATCAGTTTCTTAAATATGTTCTTCTACTTTTCTATTCGGTTTGATTATCAATTGAGACTTGAATAAAAAGAGTCGAACGAGTTTGTTCAAGTATTGTGTTTTTTGTTCAATCAAGGGTCTAATGTAAAAAAATATGGATCCGCCACTAAATATTATGATGTTAGAAATGTAAACCATATCTAATAAGCGAACAACCAATCCAGAGTTCTCATGTCGCTAATCCATTCAAGCTAGATAAATTGGATAGTGTATATGTTAAATAATCGATTAGCAACAAAATTATCGTGTGTGTAGGTTACTCGCATGAGTGAATTTACCATATCTAAAACTAATTACATTATTACAAGCAAGAATTTCTTTGTCAAGACACAATCAGTTATTGCTATTAACCATAAACCACCTTTGTTTTTGTCAACCTAAGTGATATGAACGAAGAGAATCTAGAGAGAAAGAGAAGGTTTCATTATCATCAAGCTAATCAACTACTACAGTTACATCCGTTATTATACCTCTAACTAACAACTACCTTCTAACAACTAACTAACTAGACATTTACCATTCTGGTCCCTCCACAATATACTCATTTACACTCTTGACTTTACTAGCAATATTACATTTTAACCCTTTGTCTATCTTATTCGTAACAATACATCCCCCCTTTTGAAAATCTTGTCCTCAAGATTCAAAGTCAGGATAACGAGCTTGTATCTCACTCCAATCCTCCCAGCTTGCTTCAGTAACTAGTAACTGGTAGATCTTTCCAATGGATTAAAACCTTTACGCTCATTCGTCACCCTTTTTGTAAATCTTACGATCTAGAATTGCCCTGGCATCAACGGTTTATAGCTCAATTGAGGAATTTGTTAGGATCTGAGTTTGATTTACTTGTAGTTTTTGTTTCACAAATAGAAATATGATTAAATTGAAAAGTAAATGCAGCGGAATAAGATGGAAAACTTTTACTACAAGTAAAGGTCTTTTTTTCATTATCATCATGCTTTTAAGTTGATAAACTTTGCATGTGATTCACAAACTCCCCCTCAGCTAATTACAACAGTTTGATAGTACAGAAAACTCAGAGAAGATGATTGGTGAATGATCTTTTAATAGACAAGTTCAATTGTTACAACGATTCACCTATTTATACTAACTATCTAACCACTGAGCATATTTTGATGCGTCAGGGTTGATAGTGACATTTAACAACTAAATAACTAACTCAAACATCTGATCACAAAACACTGTCAGTGCAATGCACTGTTACATTGATTATTAAACTAATAAAAGTAAAACACTGATGGCAATCCTCTGCTTCTTATCTTCTAGCAGACCTTTGGCAAATTGTTATGACAGATGATGTAAAGGTAGCAGATCTTAGGAAAACAGAGTTTAGCTGATCAGTGGTTGTAACCTCTGATAGTTGGACCAAACCATGAATAGTGTATTTGGCTTTATATCATATGTTCCTTTGTATAGGGTTCAATCTCAACAATATCCCCCTGGAACAGATGATGCCAAAAGCACTTATTTATTCTTGGTCTTTATTCCTCAACAGAAATTCTCTGATTTGTCCTTTAAATTGCAATTCAAAGTTCAGAGACACTTCATTATCATCATCCTTTTCGAGTACCATATCTATAAGATCTTGGAGGTCTTCTGCACACAACTCATATGCATCCTGCATTCTCATCTTGGTAGCATTGCCATTAGATTTGAGCAAAGTCAATTCGTGGGAGTTTTTGTGAACTCTTCACTTTAGAATTTTTTGGTCTGATGGCTTTCTAGGATGGCATTTTATTGTTGAGGTTGGTTGAGTTGGTAGAGTTGATTGATGAGACATCTTTGAAAGATCTGCTATAAGCTTTTGACTGGCATCATCAGTATGATAATCAATCATGCACTGGATTCCTTCTTTGATGTGTTCATACACTCTTTGATCTTCTTCAGCCATTTCCTTTTGCCTTTTTAATTGATTTAAGGCAAGTGTGGAAGGGGCAGATGTTGAGACAGATCTTTTAGAGTGTTGAGCTTTATGAACCACATCCTCTGATGAATAATCAGGCTTAGGAGACATGCTTGGATCTTTCTTCCTTCTTTCTTCCAAATTTTTGTAAGTATCAAGCACTCTCAACTCTCCCCATCCAATAACCTGATTTCTTGATCCATGAATTATTCTGTATCAACTCTTCCTTCTCTTTTAAGCTTCAAAGCTCTGTTAGACAAATCTTTCTTGTATTTCTTCCAGTCTGGAGGAGTTGGCTTTTTGTGATGATCTTTTAGCATTTCTTGCATTCTCTATATTTCTTCTCTTAGATCACTCACAGTCCAATCCGTGAACTATTCCCTGATAGCTTTGTACTTCTTATTCGTCATTATGTGCTCAATGTAGTCTTGTTTTAGACTTTGATCTTCCATTTCAGACAGCTTCTTGCACAAGTCTTTAACATAATCTTCCAAAACTCTGACTTTGCTCAGCTGGAACTGCATATAGTTCTGCACTTCTTTATCACTTTTACCTGTTGTATCTCTCTTGGCTATATCCTCTGCTTGTCTAGCTTTAAGTAGTAAATATTCATCAATGTTTGCTGGTCTAGGATAGCCATCCAGAGATTGGATGAGTCTTTTCTCAGGATTTTCTTCAGAGTAGAAAGACTTAATTTCTTCCTTTACAGCTGGCAAATCAAGAGGAAACTTTACTGCTACAGGAACTACTTTCAATGGTTCATCGGTTGTTTGAATGGAAGATTGAGGAACAGATGTTGTAGCGGTCAGAGGTTGTGCTGACAATGGAAATGGAGCAGGAATGATCTCATCTTCATTTATGACCTTTGTAACCTTTCTCCTTTTGAACCTGAGTGCAGGTGATGGTGGATGATCAGGAATTCTTGTAGGTGTTGGTATTGGTTGGGTGGATGTAGGAAAAATGATTAAAACAATGGATGGGTTAACATCTGCTATAACCTCTGTTGTGTCAACAGATGTTATAACATCTGTTGTGGTGGAAATAGGTTTAGCTTTTGGAGGAGGTGTAAGAGATTTTGTGGGAGCAAGAGCAACAGACTGAGTTTTAGAAGGTGTGGTTGTTGGTAGCCTGGTTTTTCTAACTGGTCTCTTCTTTGTGGAAGTACCAACCTCTTCTTTTTCTCTTTGTAAAGCTATCTTTTTCTCAAACAATACTTTGCCCTCATCTTGTTCTTCATCTTTTCCCTAGCCAAGAAATTTTATGCTTCATCAACTTTCTTAGATCCATCTGGCTTAGGGATATCCACTGTTGGTCATGCATCTCTTTTAAGTGTTAGCACTTCTTTCTGTAAAGGTTTCTCCCCCTTTTTGGCATCATCAGTGTTTACTAGGATTAATGTAAAAGGAGTGGTACCAGTGGTTTGAAGGATGTGAGCCTTGATTGCCTTGATATCTGCAACTGTATCCATGTATCTGGCATCAACCATGTTTCTCAATTATTGCATTTGATGTTTATGTTGGAGGTCAGCAAAATATATTTGTTGTTGAAACAGAGGGTCTAAGGCTTGTTTGAGATCATCAAGGTTATGACAGAGGGTTGGATCTTAGTAGCTATTGCTTTAATAGATCTTTGATTTCAAGCACAGATGATTCAATGTTAGATACTCTCTCCGTCAAATCTTAATATTTTAGATCATCACCTAATTTAATAGGATCATCTGAACTCCTACCAAATGTGGTAGTTGTATCTACATCATCATGAACAAGGGTCTCAACCCCTGTTTCAAACATAGATGCCCCTTGATCTTGGGATTGGGGACTTCCCACTGGAACAGAGGTTACCTTGGTAGCCTCAGAAGTGGTTGCTTTCAAAAGAGTCTTATATATGTAACCACTGTCCAATTGAAAACTTGGTAGTTTAGCAATTGTAGTAGCTGCTCTTGTTGAACTATCACCAAGGGTTACTTGTAACCCAAGGGATGTATCCTTTTCACTTGCTGATGGGCTAGCAATGAGTAAGGAATCAGACCCAGTCACTTGATGAATTATATTCTCATTAGTAGGTTGGTGAGAAGAACTGGTTAATGTCTGTTCCAACTCTATTGCATTCAGCAAAGGCAAAATGGCAGGTGGTAGTGATTTTGTTGGTAAAGGGTGTGGTGTAGAAAGAGACATTGCCCTGGGAGATGAGTTGTGGAAGATAGAACCAAGTGGTCCTAAGGCTTCATAGTTTGGTGTCCCTGTGTTTACAACATTTTCCTTTTGTGAGGAAGAAGGAGGAGTTTCAAAGCCAGGTGGAGATCTTTCTAACATCTTCTATGAAGAAGTAGCATCAGTGTTTGTGGTGACTTTTGTGTTGTCACTGGGTTAACCTCTGGATCTCATCTTCCAGAGGACCCTTTTTGGGTTTGGTGACTTTTTGGGAATTTTCTTTGGTTTCTTTTTGGAGATTTTTGGTGTGGGTTTCAGGGCAGTGGTTGTAGTGCCCTGATCACCAAGAGCAGTAAGCTCAGTAACAAGAGGTTGAGATTAAACATTTTGTTCTGGTAAAACTTGCTATTCCTCTTCTACATGTGTTTTTGAAACTTTATCTTGATTTGTTATTCTTGTAAAAGTTTCATGAGTTAGGTTGCCTGCTTTAGTCACAACGCCTTGTTTAACATCACTATCAGGTAACTGATTATGAAGATAAACACTCAAAAACCTTGGGTGCATCAAGAAAGCTTTTTCTTTTTTAATATTATTGAAATTTGCCACAAGATCATTGAACAGTATCTGGGAAAAGTTAAAATCTGATCCAGTTAAAATAGCATAGCCAGATACTGGATGTTCAATGGGATTTCATTAAAAGTTGTGGTCTTGGCTGAGAGGCAAGTTAAGAGAGTATGAAAGAAAAATCTCATCTCAGCAGGAAAATTGGGTTTGAAAATTGCCATACCTTTAAGTTGCCCAATATAACCTCTTTCCAGAAATTCGGCATGCATCTCGTTGATGGGAAATGACACAGGATGTGACATATCATTTAATTCGAACACTTGTGAGATTGATTGAGGGGTAATCTTCATCAGTGTTTTGCCCACTCTAGATAATATGACATAAGGAACATCTTTTTGAGAATGAACCTCTGCATTTGCCCAAAATTTTCGTTGTGCATCTTGATAAATTGGTGCTTTGACGGTTAACATGTGCTTAAATTTCGATTCTTTCAAGATTTTTATCATCGGATGATATTTTGTATTTGAATCGATTTCTTCAAAAATTGTGTATAGCTGTGAGGGTTTTGATGATGAGAGTAAATGGGGGTCTTTATAGCTTGGATTTTGTATTGGATTTCGCTTTTGATTTGGTTTTGGGAGCCATGATTGAGAGAAAATCGTTTTGAGAATTTTCAATTTGACACGATAAAGTGGAAACTCTGTTATGGATAGAACAGGGTTTTTATAGGGTTTTGAAAAAGTGATGATGACGTGGCATCTAATGCAAATGACTGTCGAATAACGTCTGTCCATGTGTATCCTCTGTTTGAGAATGGAAAACATTGTTTGGAAGCCTGTTTGAGAGTATAGGCAGTGGATGTGAACAGTGTTTGACACTATCAGAGGATACACTTTTGGCAGTGGATAGACTTTTCTAAACGACCAGTGTTTTAATGCTATCAGTGGTTTGAACAGACTTTGAGGATTTATTGAAATATTCAATTTTAGAGCTATTTTTAAGGATGAGATTTTGATTTTCTGAAAACATTTTTATGCTATTTACACATAGAATACCCAAAAAATTGTTTTTAATCCATGTTTAGCATTCCAATTCTAGAGATCAAGCTTTCAAAGGTAGATGTATCCAAAGCTTTTGTTAGAACATCTGCCAGCTGATCCTTAGTATGGACATGTTGAAAAGAAATCACACTTTTTTCATAGCAATCCCTCACAAAGTGATGTCTGATGTCAATGTGTTTTGTTGTGGAGTGAGAGACAGGATTTTTGATGATATTTTCTACTGCTTAACTATCAATTTTGAGTGGAGTCTTTAAAGCAGTGCTACCAAAATCCAAAAGTTGATTTTGAAGCCACATGATTTGAGTAGTGCAACTTGCAGCAGCTATATACTTTGCCTCAGCAGTGGATATGGAAACTGCAACTTGCTTTTTTCTTTGCCAAGACACTAGGCAAGCACCTAGGAATTGGACACCTCCTGATGTGGACTTCCTTGTTGTCTTGCATCCAACAAAGTCACTATCTGAATAACCTGAAAGCTCAATGTTCCCATTAGCAGGATACCAGATACCAAGTGTGGGAGCACCTTTTATGTATCTGAATATTCTTTTCAAAGCAATAAGATCAGACTTTCTAGGTAATGACTGTGATCTGGCCACAAACACATGTAGCAAACATGATGTCTGGCCTTGAGGCAATAAAGACCCAATCATGCTTCTGTAAAGTGTTTGATCAACAAGATCATCTTTACCATCAATAGTGACTAGCTTGGAGGTTGCCATGGGTGTGCTGCAAGGTTTACAATCATCCATATCAAACTTTTTAAGTAGTTCTTTGACATACTTATTTTGATGGATGAAAGTGCCATTGTGCATTTGTTTGACTTGTAAACCAAGAAAACATTGCAACTCACCCATTGCACTCATTTCAAACTCTGTTGCCATGAGTTTTTGAACTCTTCACACATAGCAGTGCATGTGGATCCAAAAATGATGTCATCTACATAAATTTGGACAAGCATCAAATCTTTTCCTTTCCATTTTAAAAACAAGGTTTTATCAATTTTACCTCTTGAAAAAACTATGGATAAGAGAAAAGTGGATAGAGTTTCATACAAGGCTCTCGGTTCTTGTTTTAGACCATACAGTGCTTTGTTTAACCTGTAAACATGATCAGGATGAAATGCATATTCAAATCCAGGAGGTTGACACACATACACTTCTTCCTTGATCTTTCCATACAGGAATGCACTTTTGATGTCCATTTGAAACACTTTTGTGGTTAGCAGCAAAAGCTAAGAACAGTCTGATGGCCTCTAGCCTTGCTACAGGAGCAAAGGTTTCATCATAGTCAATGCCTTCTTCCTGTCTGTAGCCTTGAACCACAAGCCTTGCTTTGTTCTTGACAACAATACCCCTTTCATCTGTTTTGTTCTTGAAGACCCACTTTGTGCCAATTGGACTGACATCCTTAGGCAGTGGTACAAGTTCCCAAACTTGTTGTCTTTTAAACTGAAGGAGCTCCCCTTGCATAGCTTCTACCCAACTATTGTCTTTTAGTGCCTCTTGGTACTTGACAGGTTGTGTGAGTGATAGAAAGCCAGCAAACAGGCAAATGTTTTGGGATTGGCTTCTTGTTAGCACACCCTCATTTATGTTGCCAATAACTTGATCCAATGGATGGCTTTTGAGGAAAATCAAATCACCTTGATATGGTACAATGGCATTTTAAGGTGAAGCTTGCAAATGTGTATCATCTGAGCTAACCTCTGCTGGTGAATTTGATGGTCCAGCCTCTGATTGGAATGGAGGTGGTGGTATGGGTGGTATGGTTGGAATGTTTGTTGATTTTTATCCACATTTGATGGATTTTTATCAACAATGTTTTGATTTTGAGAGCAGGCAGAAGATTGAGTATTGACCACTGTTGAACCAGCAGAGCTTTCACCATTGTTACTAACATCTGCTCCTCTGCTTGAAGGACTGATCTTGTTTGGAAGTATGCAATCATATCCTTGCTCTTGTGTTGTTGATTTTGGTGTACCTGCATGGTTAGTCTTGACAGACACATCTTCAAATGTAAATTTATCTAAATCAAACAGTTCAGCAGGATTTGTAGGGATTTTCAAAGATGAGAGTTCATTGAACTTCACATTCAAAGTTTCTTCAAGACACTTGGTCCTAGAGTTAAAAACTCTGTAGGCTTTAGCAGTAGTTGAGTATCCCAGGAAATAACCACAATCAACTTTGGCTACAAACTTAGAGATCCCGAATCTTTTAAGTTCAAAATGAAACAAGGACAACCAAAAACTTTGAAATATGAGATCAGAGGTTTGATTTTGTAAAGCAATTCATAAGCAGTCTTTTGATGCCTAGGGTTAATCAAAACTCTGTTCTAAACATAGAAAGCAGTGTTTACAGCCTCTGCCCAAAAAGACAATGGTAAACAAGAGTCTGCTAGCATAGTTCTTGCAGATTCAACTAAAGTCATGCTTTTCCTTTCAACCACCCCATTTTGTTCTGGAGTTCTTGGGACACTAAATTGCCTAGCAATACCTTTTGACTCACAAAGGCATCCAACCCCTTGTTTCTAAACTCTGTCCCATTGTCACTCCTAAAGATTTTTACTGGAAGGTCATATTGCTTTTCAACTTGTTTGACAAAGTTTTGCAATATACCAGCAGTTTCATCCTTGGAGTGTAAAAAGAATGTCCATGTAAACCTTGAGAAATCATCAACTATGACTAAACAAAAACTTTTCTTCATTAAGCTCATGACTTTTACAGGGCCAA
Source organism: Scalesia atractyloides (assembly GCA_947069175.1). Classification (NCBI taxonomy): domain Eukaryota; kingdom Viridiplantae; phylum Streptophyta; class Magnoliopsida; order Asterales; family Asteraceae; genus Scalesia; species Scalesia atractyloides. The sequence goes on from CAMTDV010000006.1 coordinate 35,829,202, forward strand.
ACAAATCCATGTGCAGCAATTGCAAGCATTGGGTTATTTTGGACTCTTCAATTGACTTGTAAGAACTTTTATGTTGTTTACCTTTTAAACAGGAAACACAATGTTCTTCACAAGTAAATTGCTTTTGTGGTAAACCTCTTACAAGACATTGTTTAGAGAGAGTGGTGATAGTTTTCAGATTTGTGTGCTCAAGTCTTCTGTGCCATAACTCTGTCTCTTTGCTGGAAGCAATTGAGAACAGACATGCATTGGACATAGAGTTATCTTTCAAAATATCAACCACATACACATTTCCACTCCTATGAGCAACAAGTTGTGCTTTACTCTCAGCAATGATTTGATCAATCTTTTTAACAACCTCTGGTCCTATAATTTGACATGTTTTCTTTGTAAAGAAGGATCCATATCCTTTGTCACTCATTTGTGAGACATTCAGATGATTGAATTTTAAATTGTCAATTAAGTTAACATTTTCAAATTTGAGATTCTCAGCCTGAACACACCTTGACCCCAACACCTTCCCTTTTGAATTGTTACCAGAAGAGATATCATCCCCTCCATGAGCCGAGAAATCTTTGAGAAGAGCTCTACATCCTATCATGTGCCTGGAGCCTCCACTATCTACATACCAAAAACTATCAAGGCAAGTAGAAGCTCCATGCACATAAGTAAACAATTAGTTTAGATGAGAATCCAAAGCCAGAATGGCTTTGGATGGGTTTTTTGTAACCTTCATAGCTAGGAACCTTTTGATAAACAGGTTGTCCATGTCCTCTTGGGTACTTGTTTGCAGGCAGAGCATCTGTCACCTGCACCTCTCTGGGAACAGAGGTTTTGTTCAATGCTTTTGTGACATATATTTCAACAAGTTCTAAGGTCTGCTTAGATTTATTTCTAGCAGAGCTTGAACTTTCTCTCTCAAGAGCTTTTGCCTTGATCTCTTTTATCTTTTGATCATAAGTTTGAAGATAGGCACACTCATGAGTTAAGTGATTGGTTTTACCACAAACAAAACATTTTGAATCATTTGGGATCACATGTGTCTATTTATGTCATATGCTTTTAAAAGAAAACAGTTTTCAGTTACATGATTTCTTTTGTTGCAAAATTCACAGAACAGACGTTTGATCTTTTCCCTTTTCTTTTTTTTGATTTCTTCTCAACAGATGCTGTAACCTCTGCTGGAAGATCTTTGATGGGAATGATTCTAGCCTTTAGTGCCTTGACACCTTCAATGGTTGAGAAGTCCATTGGCTTGAAATTTTCAAGAATATCACATTCATCTGACCGTGTGGGTTTGAATTGGTATTTCTCAATTTCTTTAAAAGTTGAAGACTCTTCATGTTTTTCAGAGAAATTTTGTTACCATTTTTATCAGTGATTTTTATATCATTCCCAGCCAAATTCTTTGGAACCACTTCAACATTTTCAGAATCAATTTTTGTAACATTTTCAGTGGCTTGTTCTTCATCTTGAAAACCAATGCCAAACTTTATGTTACTCTTGATCTGTTTGTCTAGCATAATTTCAAAACCTTTGGAAGACTCTACCCATTTTTCACATGTGATATGGGTAGCTTCTAACTCCTTTTTGCAAACTTGGTATTTGTCTACCATAGTTTAGAGTTGGTCCTTGGTTATGCTAGCTTCATGCTTTAGGCTACTTATCTCAAAATCTTTTGAAATCAATTTTGTTTTTAACTCTTTGATAAGTTTTTCAAAATTTAGTTCATCTTCTAAGATTTTGTTCCTAAGGTTTTCATTCACCTGCTTAATGTTAGCAAAAGCTATTATACATTTTACTGAACAGAGGTTCTCAAGAATCTAAGGTGATACCTTGGAAGCAGCCATAAGAGTACAATCACAATCGTCTTCACACACATCTGTATCCCATGGATCAGATAGAGAGGTCTTTTCTTCATCAACAGTGTTTTGAGAAACCACTGGTGTAACCACTGCTTCATCACAACTTTGAACCTCATCAGATTTTGACACTTGTTCCTCAGACTCATCACCTTCAACTATGATCTCTAAGCCATTAAACAAATACTTTCATTATCAAAATCATTTTTAGCCATTAGAGCAAAGTTTTCATCTGATAAATCCTCAGGCAAACTACTCCAGTCAACAAAGTCTTGTGTAAAGAAGCTCTGTTGGTTAACCTCTGCCGGAGCAGTGGTTTGAGTAGTTTGAGTGACATGTGGAGCTTGTTGCACATGCACTTGAGGTGGTGCCTGGATATACTGAATCTGTGGAGCAGGTGCTTGGACATAATGGATAGGAACTAGTAGTAGCAGGATGTGCAAAGTGTGCAGTGTTTTGCATTTGTGGTGCAGGGGTATATTGGGAATATTGGACAGTGCTTTGAGGTCTGTTGCCAGGGTGTGTTACAATTGATCCTGCAGTTTGAGATCTGCATTCCCTAGCAAAGTGACCTAACTTGTTGAACTTGTAACATTTAATTTTAGATTCATCCAACCCAACTTTCAACCCCCCATGCAATCCTGGAAATCTCCTACCAGTCCTTTTGTAAAATTTGCTTGCTCTAACACTCAAGAGTGCTAGCTGATGTAATATATCCATTTCTTCCAGATTAGTGGTTCAAAATGTTGCAAGTCATTCATCTCAAAAGATACATTGTCAGAGTTTTGGCTTTCCCCATTTGCAGCAAAAGCAAAATTGGGTGTGTAAGGATCAGAAGTAAAATTGTTTCCAAAAGTTATATCAATATAATGATCATAACCCTGATCCTTTCCACTGCCAGAACCCTCTTCCTGACTATAAAGAGCAGTATTACCCAAGGTATAGTCGTCAGTTGCTTTCCCTGACTCTTTAACTTCTTGTTCTGGTTCAACTCTCTCTCATAAGTGAGAAGTCGACCATGAAGTTAAGTAAGCGTCATTTCTTTAAACCCAACAGATGTTCGAGTAAGTAAGCTACAGTCTCCCATTTTTCTGGTAACGATCTTAAGAAAAGACTATTGACAGTCGAATTAGGAAATTCCACGTTAACCAGTTTCAATTCACTGATGAGACAGCTAAAACGTTCAAACAGTTGTGTTAACGACTGACCTTTTACGTGACAAAATGTCTCATACTGTTGATTCAGAACTTCTCTATTATTTTCAATCACCTCCTCAGTTCCACTGAATTGTTCTTTCAGTGCATCCCACAACTCTTTTGCACTATTGCAGTGGAGCAATCCAGCATAGATTTCGTTGGGTAGCGCGGAAGCAACAATGCTAAACGCTTTTGTATCCAACTCTATTTTCTGGAAATCCTGCTCAGAGTAGTTTCAGGATTTTTTGGCACTTGAGTGTTGGCATCCTCTGTGCTTGGAACCAATGGAATATGTGGTCCAAACACAACGGATCGCCAACATCCGGTGTTTTGCTGAGCTAAGATATGACCCATCCGACGTTGCCATATGAAATATTCATTTTGTTTCAACATCGGTGGTTTGAACATAGATCCAATGTTGGAATCTGATGTGTTTTGAGACATTTTTGCTTGTTTTCAACATATTTGTGTTTTAAAAGTTTTGAACGTAATAAAACTTTGTATTCAAGTAAAACTATCAAACTAATTATCAAGGAGAGCTGATCTTTCAAATCAAATTTAATTTAATCACATTTTGATTGACCAAGCTCTGATACCAATTGGTAGGATCTGAGTTTGATTTACTTGTAGTTTTTGTTTCAAAAACGGAAATATGATTGAATTGAGAAGTAAATGCAGCGGAATAAGATGGAAAACTTTTACTACAGGTAAAGGTCTTTGTTTTCATTATCATCATGCGTTTAAGTTGATAAACTTTGCATGCGATTGGCAAACTCCCCCTCAGCCAATTACAACAGTTTGATAGTACATAAAACTCAGAGAAGATGATTGGTGAATGATCTTTTAATAGACAAGTTCAATTGTTACAACGATTCACACACCACTGAGCATATTTTGATGACGTAAGGGTTGATAGTGACATTTAACAACTAAATAACTAACTCAACATCTGATCACAAAACAATGTCAGTGCAATGCACTGTTACATTGATTATTAAACTAATAAAAGTAAAACGTTGATGGCAACCCTCTACTTCTTATCTTCTAGCAGACCTTTGGAAAATTGTTATGACAGATGATTTAAAGGTAGCAGATCTTAGGAAGATAGAGTTTAGCTGATCAGTGGTTGTATCCTCTGATAGTTGGACCAAACCACGGATAGTGTATTTGGCTTTATAGCATTTGTTCCTTTGTATAGGGTTCAATCTCAATAGAATTGGTGTAATTTCCTGAGGTTGACCCGGTGCAGACTTCAATAAAGACACATGGAAAGTCAGATGAAGTTGAGAGTCTGCTGGTAAATCCAGACGGTATGCAACTACGCCTACTCTCTCCAGAATCAGGTAAGAACCAAAATACTTTGGCCCTAATTTTTGGTTATGATGCTTGCGTGGTGTTGTCTGAACATAAGGCTGAAGCTTAACATATACCCAATTGCCCGTTTTAAATTCCCTTTCTGATCTGTGTTTATCTACAATCTGTTTCATTCTGTTCTTAGCTTTAGCCAAATTAGCTTTTAGAGATACCAATTTAGCTTCTCTTAACTGGAACCATTCCTCTATAGAAGCTATGTTAGTGTCATTTGGAATGTAAGGAATGTGAATAGGAGGTGGAATCCCATAGAGTGCTTCAAACGGGACATAATAATGGCTGAATGATAAGTGGTGTTGTACCACCACTCTGCAAGAGTTAACCACTTAGGCCATTGTTTGGGTTCATCCATAACCATGCACCTCAAATATGTCTCAAGACATCTATTGAGAACCTCAGTCTGTCCGTCACTCTGTGGGTGATAGGTAGTAGAAAAATTGAGCTGCACTCCTTGTAGCTTCATGAAGTCCTTCCAAAATTTACTTAGAAAGATTGGATCCCTATCAGTTAGAATAGTTGAAGGGCACCCATGTAGTTTAAAAACAGTATCAAACATCAGAGGAGCTATGGTTGAAGCTGAATAGGGATGGTTTAGGGATAGGAAGTGATCATATTTGGTTAGTCTGTCAACAACTACCAAAATTGCACCTTTACCAGAAGCTTTAGGCAATCCTGTGATAAAATACATAGAGATGTCTGAAAAAACAGAAGTATGAGTGGATAGTGGTTATAAAAGAACTGGGTAAGCAGCTCTGTCATACTTAGCTCGGTGGCAAGTTTCACAATCTTTGAGCCATTGCTTGACATCACTGTCACATTTCTTCCAATAAAATAGCTGCTTCAATCGTTTTAAGGTGGCATAGTACCCTGAATGAACTCCAGTTGCAGAAGAGTGACATATGTGCAGAATGTCCTTCCTTAATTGATCATCATGACCAACTACCACCTTGTTCTTTCTTTTCAACATCTTACCATCCCATGACCAATGCTTGACCTTAGAAGTATGTTGCAACCGAAGAATAATAGCCTGTAATTGAGCATCAGTTCCCAACTCTTGATAATTCTAGGCCATAGACAGGGTTTAATAGAGCTTAAACCCATTTCAAACAAGGCTAAACCTTCCATTCTTGATAAAGCATCAGCTACTTGATTATTAATGCCTTCCTTATACATGATTTCATAATCATAACCCAAAAGCTTTGCCAACCATTCTGTTGTAGAGGTGTACTAATCTTTTGATCTAAGAGATATTTCAGACTTCTTTGATCAGTCTTAATGATAAAGTGCTTGACAATTAGATAATGGTGCCAAACAGCCATTAGTATTGCCAATAACTTTTTCTCATGCACAGATAAAGATTGTTGCTTTATAGAAATACCTCTGCTAACATAAGCTAATGGGTGTCCTTCTTGCATTAGGACAGCCCCAGTCCTTTTGCAGATGCATCTGTTTCTATAATGAAGACCTTTGAAAAATCAGGCAGAGACAAAACTGGTGTAGTAGTTAAGGCCTCCTTCAATTGATCAAAAGCCAATTGGGCCTCTGTAATCCAACTAAAAGCATCCTTTTTGAGCAAATTGTGCAGTGGTCTTGCTATGCCCCCATAGGATTTAATAAACCTGCTATAGTACCCAGATAAACCCAAGAACCCTCTGAGTTGTTTAACTGTTGTAGGGATTGGCCAATTTTTCACAGCTTCAATCTTAGAAGGGTCTGTACTAACAACCTTAGAAGATATACTATGGCCCAAATATTCAACTTGGGACCCTGCAAATGTGCATTTTGATCTTTTGGCTAACAGAGAATTAGCCATGAATAGGTTTAAGACTGCCTCTAAATCCAATAAGTGTTGTTCCATAGAAGAACTATACACTAGGATGTCATCAAAAAAGACTAAAGCACATTTCCTCAACAAGGGTTTGAAAGTTGCATTCATTAAAGCTTGAAATGTAGCTGGTGCATTAGTGAGCCCGAAGGGTAACACTAGAAACTCAAAGTGACCCTGGTGAGTTCTGAATGCAGTTTTATGTATGTCTTCATCATGCATTCTTACCTAGTGGTAGCCAGATCTTAAATCCAACTTAGAGAACATTGAAGAACCTCCAAGTTCATCTAATAAATCATCAATGAGAGGAACTGGGAAGCTACTTTTCACTGTAGCTTCATTCAGTTTCCTGTAATCCACACACATGCGCCAAGAACCATCCTTTTTTAACTAACACCACAGGAGCTGCAAAGGCACTTGTGCTTTCTCGTACAATTCCCAAATCCAATAATTCTTGTGTCATTTTTTCAATAACATCTTTCTGAGCAGCAGGATATCGGTAAGGCTTCTGTGCCACCACTTGAGCATCATCTTTTAATATAATTCTATGGTCACATGATCTCTTAGGAGGTAATGATGTTGGTGTTTTAGAAATAGGTTCAAATCTACCCAAAAGGTCATCTAATTGAGTTAAACTTGAGTTCCCTTGTACTAAGGGTACATGGATCAATTCTTCTGTTTTCATACTAATTAAATGCCCTTGAGCCAACCCTTTTGAACCACAGGAGTTGCAAAGGCACTTGTGCTTTCTCGTACAATTCCCAAATCCAATAATTCTTGTGTCATTTTTTCAATAACATCTTTCTGAGCAGCAGGATATCGGTAAGGCTTCTGTGCCACCACTTGAGCATCATCTTTTAATATAATTCTATGGTCACATGATCTCTTAGGAGGTAATGATGTTGGTGTTTTAAAAATAGGTTCAAATCTACCCAAAAGGTCATCTAATTGAGTTAAACTTGAGTTCCCTTGTACTAAGGGTACATGGATCAATTCTTCTGTTTTCATACTAATTAAATGCCCTTGAGCCAACCCTTTTGAACCACAGGAGCTGCAAAGGCACTTGTGCTTTCTCGTACAGTTCCCAAATCCAATAATTCTTGTGTCATTTTTTCAATAACATCTTTCTGAGCAGCAGGATATCGGTAAGGCTTCTGTGCCACCACTTGAGCATCATCTTTTAATATAATTCTATGGTCACATGATCTCTTAGGAGGTAATGATGTTGGTGTTTTAAAAATAGGTTCAAATCTACCCAAAAGGTCATCTAATTGAGTTAAACTTGAGTTCCCTTGTACTAAGGGTACGTGGATCAATTCTTCTGTTTTCATACTAATTAAATGCCCTTGAGCCAACCCTTTTGGACTGCTAAACATGCAATCCATTCTTTCACTTGAACACAAAGTAATATCATTTGTTTCTTTAGCACCTTTTAATTCAATTACCTTGCCCTGCATCTTGAATTTTATTGTAAGGTCCTTAAAGTTCCATGTAACATCTGCCAAACTCTGCAGCCATTGGATGCCTAAAACCATGTCATAATTAGGAAATGGAACTAGTAACACATCAGTTTTAAACCAATAGCCTTGCATCATCCATTGGACTTCTTCACAGGCCTTTGTACAGGACATTACATTGCCATCAGCAATTGTAATTTTCATAGGAGGTAGATCTTTAAAAGGACATTTCATCTTGGATGCAATATTTACATCCAAGAAATTGTGTGTTGATCCCAAATCAATTAGAATATATAACTTCTTAGTGCCAATAGAACCTGTCACTCTCATTGTAGAATAAGATGTGACACCCATTATAGCATTCAGTGAGATCTGTGGGTCAAGGATTTCCGTGTAATATGGGTCACCCTCTTCAGTGTCTTCATCATCTTCCCAAACTTGTATAGAAAATAATTGTTTGGCCTTACATTTGTGAGTTAAAGAATACTTTTCATTGCATCCGAAACACTCTCCTCTTGCTCGTTTGTCAGCTATTTCCTTGGTTGTTAAAGTTTTGGTAATAGGATTTTTTGTTTTAAAAGGTGGTGCGGAAGAAGAGGTAGGTTGGTAGAAGTGAGTGGTGTTGGGTTGTAAACTGTTTTAGAAGTTGAATCATTGGTTCGATAAGGTTTATAGGTAGGTTTTGAGTAGGGAGATGGTGTAATAAGCTTGAGGTTATCATCTTGTTGTCTAGCCAACATATATGCCTCAGGTAAACTAAAAATTCAGAGTAATTTTAAGGGATTACCGATTTCTGGTTTTAATGCTTTCAAGAATAGGCTAATTGCATATTCTTCACAAAGAGATACCCCTAAATCAAATTCTTGACACACCTCTTGCACAGTTCCCGTTTGTGTAATAGAGGCTAATGAACTCATAGCATTTTGACCCATTATGATTGCAAATCGGTTAGCTATTGCCCTTTATACTCAAACCAAGGCATACCATCAATGTTTCCCCCTTTAGATCTAACGAACGATCGATGCCATAACAGAGCAGCTTCTTCAAGATGAATAATAGCAAGTCTAACCTTAGCATGTTCAGGAGTGTTGTCAACTGAAAAGAAGTGTTCCACCTTACACAGCCACCCTTCAACGTTCGTCCCATTGAACTTAGGAAATTCGATTTTGCCTAGACGACTAAAACAATAGTGATTATAGTGTTAAAATCCCTGGTTGTTCATCTCTTTTTGCTGAATATTGATATTAGGACCTTCGTGTTGTGAATTAGGGAGACTATCTTTAATCGACTGAATTAACTGCATCAACGCATCTGATTAGAATCGATTTTTGTTTCCAATCTGATGAAATTGGCATCGTGATCAGTGAGTCTCTATTCTAATGACTGATTTCCGATTGCCGCCATTGGATCAATTGATCGAAACAATGATCAATTGAAGGAATTAGAAACGAAATTGAAGGATAAACGAACTGAAATTGATCGAACAAATGATTAATTTCAAACTTTCAAACGAATGAACGAAATCGGAAGCGATGATCGAACTGAAAAATTAACGGAATGCCGACGGAGAGCTACCGAGTAACGGTGGCTCTAATACCACTTGATAAGAACGAAGAGAATCTTGAGTGAAAGAGAAGGTTTCATTATCATTAAGCTAATCAACTGCTACAGTTACATCCGTTATTATACGTCTAACTAACAACTAACTTCTAACAACTAACTAACTAGACATTTACCATTCTGGTCCCTCCACAATAGACTCATTTACACTCTTGACTTTACTAGCAATATTACATTTTAACCCTTTGTCTATCTTATTCATAACACTAAGTTTAATCATTATCAACGTACCAATAAATAGGATTCAAAGTATCCTTACACCATATACGATAGGATTACCAATATTAGAAATAAAAGCGGAATTAACTTGTAAAATGCATAGTTTTATGAGAATACAGTAGTCATAGTGAGTTACGGGTTTCTGAAAACCATTGAGTGTCGAGTTTTTAATAGAATTACATACAAAAAATCTAAAGGGAACCTATAAAAGAATCTGAAGTGAAGTCATATACAAAATGAAGAGTTGCTCCGCCGGTTAAGGCACTGGATATAAGCAAGTGATCACTAGTTCAAGTTTCCTTTGTGTCACTTTTTGTAATATCTTTTTTTAACCAAAACTCATGCACTTGGATGTATGGAGATTTCTACTTTTCTAGTGACAAAATAGCCAAAAATAACGAACCAAATAAATAAAACATGCATTATCAAAAACAAAAGACATCAATACACATCCAAATTGTCCTTGAGATTATTAAAGACTTAAGACATCATTGATAGAGCTCTAGAGGGGTCAGTTTTAGAGTGCTGATGTTAATTTTTCAAAAACTTTAATTTAATTTCAAAAAAGAATGAACACACATTAGAGTTAATTACGTTTTTCGTCCCTGGTCAAAAATCACTATTTTAGTCCATTAGCTAAAATTTGCCAAAACAGTCCCTGTGATTTCACTTTCGTAGCTATTACAGTTCACCCTCACTAACGTCATCCAGTTATTCTGTTAGCTTGTTTGAAATGACCATAATGCCCTTGTTCATAAAATTAAAATACATAGTTAGTTACGTTTTTCGTTCCTGTGATTTGTTAAAAATAACCATTACAGTCCATTAGTTCTAAACATTGCCAAAACAGTACAAGTATTCTTTACTTTACTTTTCACTATCTTCGTTTCTTCAGATCCAGCCACCTAATTTTCCCCATCATAATCGACGTCAGCAGGAAAACTTAAGACATGCCTGAAAAACTTGAGGGGTGGAGATGAAGTATGCACGGTGCCCTGTGTAGTTGTCGAAGTTGATAGAATTCATCGGTAGAAAAGAAGTTGGCCGATGATTTGTTTGAAGAGAATGACCATGGGTGTGGGGGTAGGGGTAAGGGTGGGTGGTAGTTTGATGACGATGGTGGGCATAATGGGTGGTTGAGGTGGTCATCGTTCAGGTATGGGTCTGTGGTGGTGGAAGATATTGAAGATGGATGAAGTGGAGAGGGTGTGAAGCCGAAGTAGGTGATCTTCCGGCTGGATTTGTGGAAACAGAGATAGTGAATAGTAGAGTAAAGGATAGTATAAAGATGAAGCCGTTAACCGCCATGGTTGATGAATTAAAGGTGGAAGTTGTGAAAGTATTAGTACTGTTTTGGTAATTTTTAGAAGTAATGGATTGTAATGGTTTTAACAAATCACAGGGATGAAAAACATAACTAACTCTTTATTTTAATTTTAATTTTAATAATAGAGGCATTATGATCATTTCAAATAAACTAACAGAATAACTGAATGGCGTTTGGTGAGGGTGGACTGTAATAGTTACGAAAGTGAAACCACAGGGACTGTTTCAACAATTTTTAAACTAATGTACTGAAAGAGTGATTTTTGACAAAACACATGGATAGAAAACATAATTAACTCTACACATTAATTTAAGAAACTATATTTTGCACTATTTGGAATCAATAATGGTCCTCAACTTGGACATTAAGATGTGATTTTTTTTATGGTTTTTTTGTTGGAGTTGCAATTGAGTGTTGTGTTGTATTGTGATCTAACTAGTGGAAAATACTGTAGTTAAAAAAACAATTACATTAATTTATTCCTTGTCTATCCCTTCTATACAAACGTGGGCTTTGAAAAGTAAAACTATCAAGTGCATATATCTTAAAGATGTAAGAGAAGCTTTAGATCACCGTACATAAAAATGTAATTGGAGAGGTCTTTCTTTCCATCTTCTTGCTACCATCTACTGTAATTTTTCACCTGACCCGTTTAGATATGGCCCAATTTCCGCTCACAAAAGATTTAACGTCTGGTTGTAAGAAATTTATCCCGACCCAACCTGACCCAATCTGAAAATTTTAACGTGTGGTTGTGCAACTGAAAGAAGTGAACATGTATGAAAAAAAATCTTGGATCCGCCACTGTACATGCATTAAGGGTCCTTATCCATGTAATTTGATGCAAAATCTCAAAGACGCCTAGATATAGGAGAATTCACTTTGATTGTAGAACTCTTCTGGTGATCATTATAAGTCATACAACAACATAATGAACTTTGCAGTTTGCACATCCGTACTTGCTTCCTTCTTTTATTCTCTTCACCCTTAGGATTCTCATGCCTTTGTGATAAAATTTGAAGCATGTAGGTAAACAGGCCTACATGCTTATGTAATTGATGTGCTGATTCTGATTCACATTGGTGTGCACTTGGAATTCTTCTTATTACTTCACTTATTTTCATCAGCATAAGCCAAATAATACTTCTACCGAAACACATCTGATTAGTTTAATTAGAATATCTTGCAAAATAGGCCAAAATGAGTTGTTTTAAGAGTGTCACAAAATAATTTACCCTGTACAATCCAAATCAAGTTATGATTGATTTTATACTATTTTTTCAAGAATGGCACAATCTAGATACAAGCACACAGCCTCAACCTCTTGCTTGAACTTAAAATTCCATTACAACCATATCATAAAAATAAAAATCGTACAATCCAAATCAAGTTATGATTGATTTTAAACTATTTTTTCAAGAATGGCACAATCTAGATACAAGCACACAACCTCAACCTCTTGCTTGAACTTAAAACTCCATTACAACCATATCATAAAAATAAAAATCAAATTACAGCAGTTTTTATACTAGAGAGCGGGCAATCATCTTGCATGGCTATGCAGTGCAACTAAGGCTAAGCTTATTTAAGTCAAAAAGGACTTTTTGTGAAAATGACTTATTGACTTATTTTTTTGAAAAGAAGTTTTTAAAAAAGTGTTTGGATTAGCTTATGGGGTGGGAACATCCAATAAGTTAATAAGTTGTTTTTCAAAAAGTGTTTGACTTAGCTTTTTCATGTAAAATTACTAAAAAACTCCAAAAAGCCACAAAATTCTGGCTTTTCAAAAGTGACTTTTTTCTTCCTATTAAAAAGTTGTTTTGAAAAGTCTTTTTCAATTACCCAAACAATATTTTAACTTATTGGCTTTTTTGAAAAAACCAATAAGTCAATAAGCTGGTTCAAAAAGCTTAGCCAAACATGCCCTAACAAATTTTGTTCACTTTTCAAGATCCATGATTTATAACCGATATTGTCTTATAACCTCCACCTCAATTAACACACTAACGTTCTCTCTTTTGTTATTATCCACTACATTGTTACAGTGTGTGGATTTAGAGAGGCGTGTCTCATATGTTTTGTTAATGTGTTGAGTCGACTTTACGATACATATGAAACATAAATAACAACAAAAAAAATGTAATCTAACAACACTTCAAAGGTTGGAAAGAGTTGAAAACACTTGACAATCTTTCTTGTAATCCAACTCAATAGCCAACATATACGGCCGCATTAACTATGTAGCAGTTATCATCCTTGTCTCCCATTTCTTCCACATGCACACCACTTGAGCATATCAATCCACCAACGACCACTTCAACATTCTCTATTTTCCCACTATCACATACAACAAATCAGATACAAATAAGGATCCGACTCGCTTATCATATACTTCATATCAGCTTGCTAGAAACAAGAATTTAGCATAACTTAAACGACCTCAAATACAAGCTTCACGTACAAAGCTTGACTAGGCTCGCAAGCCTATTATTTATATTGGTGTATTAATTTTTCTTTTATATAACGAATATGTAATTACCCAATATAGTATTAGATAAAAATATGTAAATAATAATAGACTTACTAAGGGAAAACAGACTTCACTTTCTCGATATCCAAAGTAGGCTGAAGAGATCGAGGAACTCCGAGTTTTATTTGAAGTTTCATTTGGTCAAATGAAATGCCCGGTATGGACCCTACAAAGATTGTGTACACTCATAAATAAGAAAGAACAAAGCCTAAAACTGAAATTATATAAAATCCGTTACTGTTGAAAATGTAACTTGCAATAACTAAAAGGCAGAAGATAAAATAAAGAACATGATAGAGTACATAACTAACCCGCACACGCCCTTCAGTGCAACGATATTTCTGTTTAGTCTTCCAACTTTTGAGAACTTACATCTGACCCATTAGTTAAGCTTCTAAAATTCAACCATGGAGTTCATAGCTCCATTTTCATGTTTTTGGGATATTGTACTACCAATATTAATATGCCTAATTGACCTTGCAGCATGTCGGCTTCACATATAAAAAGTACAACTAATTGTCATACAATAATGTGTCAAATCCAAAGATTGTTTGGAGGTGTATGATTAGGAATTTTGCATAAGCATGACACGTAAGTAGTTAGAACTCAAGGTTAACATAGGCATGCACACTTAAATAAAATGTGATTGTATACCAATTATGAAGAGTTTGATAAAGGTTTTACTATAACGAACACGCATGCGTTGCAGCACATTGTCACTGAGTGATTTCTTCTACTCTAGTGTGGCCTTAGATTGTGATCTAAGTAAGCCTTCTTGTCCAAGAACGAAGGTACTTTGCAGCAGAAGTCTTCAAAGGGAACGTTAGATCACAGGTACATTGCTTGTAAATACTTGATTACATGTTTACTATTAAAAATGTTTTGTATTACTTTAAAAGATTTTCAAAGATGCTAGATGTTTATAAGGGTTGGAGTGATTTCCAAATGATTGATCTAATTCATATTTATAGTAGTTTGGGGTTGTTCTATATCCACCTCATTCTATAAATATTCAGTTCTAGAGAAGCGGATGAAAATAATAAGTTTTGCAAGGTCTTTCATGACTATTCTAGAACGTTCTCTCGCTGAATATTTGTGGTTGATTTGTGCATCCCCTTATAGGCTTTTCTATTGCCTTCTTGGTCCCATCTTGATCCTTCCACGAGCCCCAAGCTGTCCAGAATTTTAGGGGTTGTCCTGGAGTGTTCCTAACGGCCTTTAATGCCTGCAAATTGTTTCAGAATCATCCAGAACTTGAGTATAACAGTCCGATTTTGTGCAGGAAGTGACAACATGATACTTATTTGATCAGTTACAAGGTTTCAGCCTTAGTTCCTTGCCCGGCACAAGTTATGTTTTACTTCAATCTCACTGGTTAGCAAGGTATTGATGGATTCATGGTTTATAATGATGCCTCATAGCAAGGATCAAGATGTGTGATGAATCAGGGAGAAAAGTCATGGCTTTTGCATTGAGGAGATAAAAAGATTATTAAAGAAAGCATCCCAACTAGAAAACAAAATGTTATCGTTGAGAAAACAAAAGGTTATAACTCTCCTTTGCGGGATGAATATGAAGCAATTGACAGTTGACACTGGTTGATATCTGCGAGTGAAATACAATTCAAGATTGTAATGTTTAAACATCTTCATCACTTGATGAAGTTTAACAACCTGTGAGGAAGGTGGAGTTTGGAATTGTTGTGTGTTTTGTGGTGATGGTTCGACCCTGAGTCCGTCCATTCTTGTAGAACCACTGTCATCTCTACTCCCTAAGGGGGACCTCGAAGCTACTAACTGAGTACTTTAGGAAGAGGATTTTGGGAGGGGGATCCTTTCCAGCCATAAAAAGATGATAACTTAGGAACAGGGATTGAAACTACAAGAGCAAACAGTTGTAAGTAGTGACAGCACCACAATGGATGCCACTTGTTAAAACAATAAGAGTATGGCTAGCTTAAGGTTCTAAATCCTCCTTAGCTCAGAGCTTCACGGGTATCTGTAAACAAGGAATCATCGTTAGCCTTAATGCAGGAGGGGGCCTTCTGCGTTTGGACTCTGGCCTCAGAATCAGTGTTGGGTTTTCAGGACTTAATAAGCATAGAGAGAATAAGAGTATTGAGAATTCCAGAGGGAGATTAAATACCTTTGTGAGATGTGTCAAGACATCCTTTTATACGCAAGAGTTCTCCCCCCCCCCCCCCCCCCCCCCCCAACAAGCACCTCCAAACAGCTCACTTTCTATTCATAGTCCCGGTAAAGCTTATCCTCAATGGTGTTACTTGTGTAAGTGGCCTTGCCTTTTGGTATAAGTACCAAATTTGTGTGTCTCAAAGAGTGCTTTATGTGCTTTTAGGTTAATGTCACATCACTTTGACTTTTCAATCTAGGTAATTGTGATGTTTATTGTATGTGTTGTTAAGCTCCAAGCTTCCGTTGCCTACGTTCCTAACTCCTAGTTCCCACTTGTCGTTTCCATCTTCGTTAAAAATGGGAGTTTTCGTGAACCCACGTCATTTGTTATAATGCTGAAAGCTCCTAGCTTTTTTACATTTGTCACTACGCCCAACGCCATAAACATTTTATTGTACTTGCTGAGAAGCATGATACGCCTCAAGGATGGGAATTCAAGTGAATTTTTCAACTGTTGTTGGCTTATCAGTACCTAGGATTGTCGGGCAGGGCTCAAGAATTTCAAGTGTATCCAGCCTTACTCTATCTAATATTTCGTATACATGTGTATCAGTTTCGGTCATATGACATCAGCTAATGTAACCAACCAATGAGACTTGGAAGGTAGTGTTAACCGTAGGGACCATCAAAAACGAGCCATCAAGACCTCAATTTCTCTTGCGGGGTCTTTGTCAAACGAGGAGAGAATTGCCCCGGCTTAACCAAACTTTTTCGAGAAGACTTTTTAGCTTCATGTTAACCATTTCTCCCTAACCGGCCTGGCATTAATAAGAATTTCTTCCACATCTGTTGATAAATTGTCGAGGCTAACCACCACACTTTGACCCTTAACCAATGTGCCCAAGTGCACCCTGCCGCTAACATGTCCAGATAAGCCATGAACAACAACACGTAATGCATTGTTTTGTTTTGATAGATGCCTCAAGTTGTAAATCACATGTCAATGTTTAAAAAAATATTTGTTTGAATATAAATAGATATTGTCACAACTTATTTCATGAAATTAAGTTTAACTTTCTTTTAAAATAATTGTGTGAAAGATTGTGTATTAACTAAGGAAAAAACATTTTGAGGATGAAAGGTAAACATATACTGAGTTAAATTTTTTTAATAACTGTGTGAAAGAACGTGTAATAACTAAAGAATAAACATTTTAAGGATAATAGGTAAACATCTTCTAATCACCAACATATGACGAGCAAAGTTGATGAACGTTATAAATATAATGCTCGTTTAGCCTCTACGAAACATGTAGAAAATAAGTTGTAAATGATATCTACGAAAGTCGGAAAAAATAGTATTTTATACATTATTCTAGGAATCATTATGAAAGTCAGAAGTGCAGTTAATGTCAAAAGCAAATGCATACAAATATTTCCCCATAGTGAAATTGTCATGGTAGGGGCTTACATTTCATTTGGCCCCTACAAAACTTTGAGAGTACATAATTAGATAAAGAAACTCCAATAAACCATTTTTCAAAACTTGACAAGATATTAGGATGTAGTAAATACATAAGTTCATGTAATCTAGCTATTCCATAAACCCTCACTCTTTCATTGCTCAAAGCAATCATTCTTGTTAATCCTAAATAGAAAACTATCTTCTGGATCGCATGAAGATTTTAACATTGAGTTACCACAAGGTGCAAGAAAACAGATTGATTATTTGTTAAAAATATATGTAGGAACAACATAATGGAAATTTATAGGCCCAAGTTAAGATCGTCTATCTACTTTTAATGATGATTGTGCTCACATAGGGGTCGGTTCAAATGAGAGCTTTTAATAAGAACCATCTGATTCACGAGTTCACTATCTGTGTAATCATTAGGCACTAGAGTGAATACATGCAGTTATCGGAATAGACTATTTTTGGCACTGTAGTGCCCTCAGCAGTAAATCCGTGTATTCACCGGGTGAATAAATGATTCTTGATGGTTCCTAAATGTTAGTGGTTCTGATTTGAACGCATCACTATGCTCAGATGTTTAACTTAAGTTTAAAATTAGAGCTTTCCAAACACAATATTGTTGCAAGTTTAATGTGACAAAGAATGCCATTTTATAATAACAAAATAGAAGCCCAAAGAACCCGAACCAGCCTTTCACCACAACAAAGATTTTATTTAGTATTCCAACTAATGGGAACGGACATGGCCCATGACTGATATATTTTTGTGAATTTAACCCCAAATTTCATGATTTTTGGAATATTGTACTAGTAAAAGTAATATGCCTAATTGGTTATGGATTTAAAAATCAAGAATAAAAAAATAATTCAAGAATAAAAAAATAAAAATAAATACAACCAACACTCATCATATAGGAGTGTGCTAATTCCAAAAATATTTTGGAAAGTGTGTGATAATTAGGAGAAGGATGTATAGCATACTTCACTCATGTTATTAATATGTGAAAGTATGAGATAGATTTATATATATATTACATACGGTTAGAGAGCTCCAAAGTGTTTCCCAAAGAATTACCTGGGTTTCTTCCTTGGTTTAAAAAAGTGTGCCGTAAGCGCGAAGCGACCCTAGGCGCAAAGAGTTGCGCCTTGTGTGACATAAGGCGAGCTCTGTACAAAAAGCGAGTTTTTTTGGAAAAAAAAGATCCTACTGAGGCGTTCGCTTCTTGTACAGAAGGTGTTTTTGTGCTTTAAACTGTTATACATGTAGCTAAAATTGTTGTACATTTAAGTGATTTATATATTAAATCATATATAAACCTTATTTATAACTATATTTTGGGTAAGGGATGCTAAAAAACTATAGGATATATAAAAAATATATATAAGCACCTTGCGCCTCGCGTATGAAAAGCCTCCGCTTTTGCGATTTGCGCTTTGATTTTAGACCTTGTTGCTCTTGTGCGCTTCACGCTTTTCTTAAACCAAGGTTTCTTCGCAACTAGCTAGTTAAGATGGGCTTGGCTAAAAGCTTAAATTGACCCTAGCTTAAATGAGTTTGAGCTTAAATTAGAGCTCACTGAACTTTATATGCTGAGCTTGACAGGATTAGCGAGCCTAAATGTTCCTATTATTTCTAAAATTTAATATTTTTTATTTAATATAATAAACTTTATTATACATATAAGTATCATAAAAAGCTAGTAAATAATATATATTATGATATATGCAATTAGACGTGGTAAAATATATATATATATATAATGTGTTGATTATATATATATATAACAATATATATATTAATAAAATTACAAAGAAGAAATTATTTCCATCCCGCTCAATAAAGGTGCACATTCTCTACTTACAGATGAACACTCTCTACATGATTTTGGGAAGTAATCAACTGTGGCAAGTAGAAACTTGCATCATAATAACATGTGGGAGGGAACTAAATTAAACAGGATGCACAGTTTACTTCCATGAGAAAAAAAGGCGTGATTGTGCGAGGTACAGCACTCTATAGATGTTTTTAAGTGTAGACGTAATGAAAAAACTGAAATTTAAACAGCTTTTGAATGATTTTCAAATCAAGAACGTAAAACAGTTGACTTTTTGTCAAACTAGTTGATTTCTTTTTTTTCAACGGCACCTCAACTCTAGATAGAAAGTTGATTTCTATATGTAAAGTGAAATACAATTGATGGTTGAAATAACATCTTCAAGGAAGGTTACTGACGCAACACAAATAGGTACGGATTTTTACAAAGAATATTACCATTTTCTCATCCTCTTAAGGTTCAGGCTGTTCAACTTATTAATATCAACAAAACTGCAGAGACATTGATATTCTAGTCTCAGGGCTTACATAGCACATGCTCTGTATCATCACATAAATAAGGATACTGCAAACTGCAGTTCGGTCCAGACCTAGTAGCTAGCAATCAATTTTCCATCAAGTTAATAATTACAAGATACTTTTTTACTGCCTCGAGTTATAACGCACGTGTCAGGAAAATTGAGTGTCAATAAATATTATAAATAACCATGGGAAAGATCATGTATTAACTGGAGAACAAATATTATGAGGATACAAGGTAAACACTTTTTGGACGCTAATCATGTGACAAGCAGAATCGATGATTGTGAGAAGAAACTCTTTATGGAAAGAAAATATAATTCTCGTTTAGCCTCTATGTGTAGAAAATGTGAATTTAGAAAGATAAGTTGTAAATATTAGGAAAAAGTAGTATTTTACTATACAGTTAATATCGGTGATACATCAGTCCCCTATTAAAATATGGGTGCCAAATATCGGACCGATAATATCGGGATATTGACCGATATATCACCGATATTGACCGATATATCACTGAATTATTAGTGTTAAATTGCTATATATATAAATTCTGCATTATATTAAAATTACCGATATCTCACCGAGATAACCTATATCTCAATTATCGGCCCTTGACCGATATCCGATATTTTACCGCATTAACTACACAGGTATTTTACACATGTTCTTGGGATCAAATTGAAGTCAGAAGTGCAGTTAATATACACATGGAGCAATACATCAACCTCCCAGTGAATTTGTCATGGTAGGGGCTGACATTTCATTTGGCCCCTACAAACTTTTGAGAAAAACATTCACTTCACTACATTAAGCATTTCCAATGAACCATTTTCCAAAACTTGACGATATGCATACCTATGATTTCCTATATAACATACAGAAAGATATCAGAATATAGTAAGTACTAGCCAGTAACCACATAAGTTCAATTTAACCGCCTAGTATTTCCAAAAGCTACAGGCTTGATCGCATTTCTTAAATCAATCATTCTGTTGATCCTAAGTGTGTAAAGAAGAGAAAACTATGGCCTCGATCGCGCGAAAATTGCGAGATCGAGATTTGTCAAATATCTATGATAAAAATGATGAATATTTCTAGGCCAAAAATTAACTTATAACATACCAAGGCATATCACAAAACAAAAGCCCTAAACAAGTTATTCAATGAGTTAAATGTCATGTTTGTCCCTGTGGTTTGTTCAATTATGCAGTCCAAGCCAAATTTCAAATTTGTATCATTTATGTCCCAGACATTCTTGAACCATGCCAATTCCATCAATAAAACTAAGGTTGAATCGAAGAATTGAACAAACCACAGGGACGAAAATGGCAATTAACTCATGGTTCTTTTTGGACGAAACTGACATGTTTCAAGAGTGTCTGGACAAAAATGGTACAAATTTGAAATTTGACCTGAAACTAACATAATTGAACAAACCAACGAGCAAAAATGACAATTAACTCTTATTCAATCTTCAAATTCATCATAATATATAATAAAATCACAAACAACCAGTACCTTTACGGAAAGCAGGAATCGAATTGGAAGAAATCGCATCCCTACAAGCCTTCATTGCGGCTTTCGTAACATCCTGCCTGTTCCAAATCAAATTACCATATATCAATCAATAAAACCCTAATCCAAATAAGGTGTGTGGTGTATATATATATTACAAATATATATTCAACTGACCCGTGCTGATCGTAACCGACTCCCATTTCAACAAACAATAGTGTAAGAGAAGAGTTCGGTACAGACGATTGAGCTGCGGTGGCAGTTAGTGACGTGGATTTTCCGGCACCGGCGGTTGCCATGGAAATCGGTGGTTTTGGGGAGGTGGAAAGTGGAAATTGGGGATGAAATTGTGGAGATTTGCGAGTTGTTTGGAGATTTAGTGGGAATTTGATTGTGAGAAATGAAGTGTTGATGATCATTGTTTGTTAGGGTTTTAAGTTGTTAGTCCGATGGAAATTGATTTTACATCCATTTCTGGTTGACAGGAGTTCGATACACTCGATGTTTTTGGTGTGATACAATTTTTATTATGTTTTGAAACATAGAAATCGGTATATACACAAAACATACAGTTTAAGATTAAGATTGGTATTAAGCTTAATTCCCCTAGAAACATACATATTTGCTAACGGCATTCCCTCGGAAACAATATCACCCACTGCCAATGGCAGGGGCTTGCGCTGCCATAAGAGATAATCTTTCTGGCGTAATGCATGATAGACTGGTCTTCATTGTCTTTATCCACCAAATATGACATTAGTGGGGATTGATTATCCACCAAATATGACACTAGTGGGGATTCAACTTGAGTCTCCACGGAGAACCCAAATCTTTCCAACCACAAGTGATGGATAAATGTAATGTAATGTTATATGATTAATAATAAAAAATATATGCATTGCACGGTTGAGTTATAATTGAATAAAGTATAAAGTATAATGTAATTTGTTAACATATAGTATTGTCAAGATATGTATATAAGAAAATGAACATTCACGTGGCAAAATAAGTTTTGTTAAGTTTATTTTTTTAAACATTTACTACCGATTTTTAATACTATTTGTAATAATAAGGTAAAAAAGAATCAAAAATATTTTTCAATACCATTAATGTTAGGATGAAAGACCACAAGAGGTCAACACCCAACAACTGATTATTCAAATATTTGGAAGTCGTCATCTTCCTCCTCCTACAAGCTCATAACCAGAAGCGAGACATAGTTGTTGCAACTTATCAGAAATTCTCGTATCGGTCCTTTACTCAGAGATACAAACAAAAGTGGTTAAACATGGAAAAATAATTATATTTGTCGTTGAGATGAATTAAACGTACCCCTTGTTATCTGTCATGCCCTCTCCCTAAAAAAATCATTGTAAAAGTTGTTAAATTTCCCCCTTAAAAATCTTAATTTTAATAGGTTTTGCTAAAATAAAAATCCTTGAAAACATGACAAGACTTTGGTGATAAAATTAGGATTTTCCTGTATGAAAATAATATGCATAAACTTTGGCTATAGAATTAAGATTATCATATAATGAATACAGAATTATAACTTACATAATTTTCGAAATCAAAAGGGGTTCCCATCAACTCGTACATGTTAATTATTATTATTATTATTATGAGTCCGGTAATAGTTCAATATATAACTAATAAAACAAAAGTGGTTAAACATGGAAAAGTAATTACAACTAATAAAAAATAAATAAGAGTGGTTATCTACAACTTATTGAAAAAAATAAGAGTGGTTATCTACAACTTATTGAAAAAAAAATAAGAATGATTATCTACAATTTATTGAAATTTTTAAATTTCTAATCATATCAATATGCAATCTTTCATAACCAACTTAAAAGGAAAGAAAATTAATATACACTTAAATAAAATAATAAATCATAATCACCATTTTTCTATCTAATTTTTATCCTTGTCGCCACTAACAAATTCACCACATTAGTAGATTGATTTAAGCGGGAAAACAAATTAAAGAGTGTCTGAGGAAGTGTCATGTATCCATAAAGAGGTTTCTTTTATTATATCTAATTCTAATAAAAAATATCAATTAATGCCACATGGCATTTTCTTATTCAAAATTTCTTTCAACTAATGTTACATGATATTTTCTTCTTCAAATCATTAATAATATTATTAATTAATATCTAACTCTAATTAATGATTATTACTAAAATTATGTTATTAAAATTAATTAAATTCAAGATTGATGATTAAAAACATACTTAAAGTTTTTATTAAAAGAATACTTCAACTTTTCTTTAAAAAAATTTAGCGACAATTATCTATAATTTTAAAATCTATGATTTTAATACTTTTTAAAATGAATAATTATGCTTAATTTTTTTCATATATTTAGTAAATTCATATTCCACAAAGTTGTGCTTTACGATTTATTCTTGTATTTCAAGATAATTTATGTTTAAGGTAAATATTATGAATAGGGGTGTTCAAAAAATCCGGATCGGAAACTAAATCTGAAATATCCAAAAATCGGTAACCGAAAACTAATTTTTTTTTATAAATATATATAGTATATGAGCATTATATATAGGTCGAAATATAGTAAAATAGTAAATATCGAACTCGGATGTGAATTTTTGAATATTTTTAGGTTTCAATGTTGGAAATTCAGAATATCGAATACAGGTTTAGTTTTAATCTATGCACGAAACACATTTTTTAATTAATTCGGATATCCGTTTGGATATCTGAATCCGAATCCGAAATTTTGGATACATACGGATTCGGATATTAATATTCACTATCTGAAATTTTCGGATATCCGAATACCGGATAATCCGATATTGAACACCTCTAATTATGAATTACTCAGGTCAATCACATATTTGTAATAGGATATTTGTTTCTTTTTTATTGGGAAGTGTTTGAATCTTATTTATCCTTCTTTTCAAATTGCAATGGGTTCAATAAAAAATGTGGATTTTTAACTGGTCAAAAGGACTTGAGTCATGTTAGGCCAACGTTTAAACACCTTTTGTGCATTCGATTTTTTTATATATACACATTTTGTAATGTGATTGTTTATGAGTAGCGAAAACATATAATCAAAAGTATGACATAAGATTTCTTTTTAATAAAACGATGAAGAACATTTTAAGCATTCAAATACTTTTGATACATTTAGTTATTTCATGTTTTTATTTTTTTAAGCATTCAAATACATTTGGTTATTTCATGTTTTTGTTTTTTTTTTAAAGAAACATGTTACTGAGTTGAATCTTCCCGACAAAACATGACTCTAATTGATCATGTCCACTATCATATGTAAAAGTGTAATTCAAGTCTTATGATGTATTTGGAGATTTATAACTTATATAATATATATAGTAGAGTTCATGCGAGAACCACATTTATTGCAAGAACTAACGTGAACAAAACAAAATAATCTCACTACACCACCATCCAAAACCCAAACACCCACCCCTACCCCACCACCATCCAAAAATCTAAACCCCCCACCCCCACCCCCAAAAAAAACATAACCTCACCCTCCCCCCGAAAAAAAAAAAACCTAACCCCTACCTCCCCCCTCCCAAGCTAAATGCTAAAAACAAAATCATAAAGCTAAACCTCTCAAAAACCTAAAAAAAACACACAATTTTTTTTATAAAAAAACTTTAAAGTTTTTTTTTATGTTTTTTAGATTTTTTAGGTAATTTTTGTTGTGTTCACATTGGTTATCGCGGTTCACGCAATAAAAGGTTGTTCCTAACGGATCTTTCTCATTTATATATATATATATAATATGATTCGGTTCAAATGCAAAACCACCACGAGTTGCGAGAACCATGACAACTATATATATATATATATATATATATATATATATATATATATATATATATATATATATATATATATATATATATGATTCGGTTCAAATGAAAACCACCACGAGTTGCGAGAACCATGACAACTTTATGATTCGGGGCAGTTAGGCCAAAAAAAATTTGCACAAACGTAGATGAATATATTATAAACACATATGTAAAAAAAGGTTAAAAAAAATTGTCGGGTCGATAGTTTTGGCCACCACAAGTTTTTTTACGCCTGACGTAAATTTAAATTAAGTTTTACGCCAAGCGTAAAAAAACTTGCATCAGTTAAAACTACCAACTCGATATTTTTTTTTCAAATTTTTATTTTACAGATGTGTTTATAATATATTCGTCTACGTTTGTGTAAAAAAATTTGGCCAAACTCGCCCCAGATAAAAAATTTCTCGTGGTTCTCGCAACTCGTGGTGGTTTTCATTTTAACTCATCCCTCTATAGGAGAAAACGATTTGATGTTGGAAAATGGTGAGAACGGTTTTCAACCAGAAGATCTTTTATGATTTGTGGTTGAGATTGATGGAGTTTGATTTTTGTAAAATAGTAGAAACTTTAGAACTAACAGGAGAGGTAATATGGGAAGATCTAAATAAAGGTGCACATGCTAATCACATGTCATTTTCCCCTGTCATAGTTAAACGACAATAACTTTTTTATACCTGATTATTTTTAAAAAAAATTACACCATAAAATTATACCATAATATGTTAAGAAAAAAATTTAAACACAACTACGTATATAAATTTTTAGAAAAAAATTTATAAATGTAAATTATATCGATAAATTATTATATACTCTAAAAAAGAGGAAAAAATATTACAAAAATGGTAAAGGAAATAGATGGTTTGTAAAAAGGAAAAAAATTAAAAATATATTATTAAAAGTAAATATAAAAATAAACTATTATAGTATGATAAATAAAATAACAATAATAAAAAGCTATATTATTATAAAAATAAAGTTATTATTCATTGCCTTTTATCCCAATTATATATATTCGATAATATATATATGATTCGATTTAAGAAAGAACACCGCTAATTACGAGAACCGAAACAATATTCACAAATGAGATGATGACACCTCATCAACTCAACTTCTTATACTACCTAGACAATTAAGATTTCATTTCTCTCTCCACTGTCAATCATAAAAGCATATCACTTCTGTCAATTCTCATATATTTTCTCTCTTTCATTTCCATTCATATTAACCCCCACATTCAACCTTCTCTAAACAATCAATACAAAGAGAGAGAGAGAGAGAGTGATATAGAGAGGTTATGAAGACTGAGCTTTTTCAGTTCCAGCGATAGGAGACAAAGAATTGGTGCCATTGCCAGCGTCTTTTGCGGCGTCGCTCACCTTGGCCGGATTTCACTGTGCATGGGCTAGGGTTTCCGACGACCAGAGTTTAGAAAATGATGAATGGCGTCCCCATTTCATTCCAGATCCGATGTTAGATTCTACGGCGTCGTCAACAACCATCAGCCCCGTCAACAACCATCAGCCTCTGTTCCAGATCCGACCTTCACACAACGTTCCGTCAACAACCACCACTTCGATAACCCCTCTCAGATCTGGGTTTACAGCCGCAAAGAGGTAACGTTGATAACCCTAAGAAAGCTTTTGTTTGGACTGGTTGTATGTTAAATGCTTGAAGGAATATAAATTGTTTTGTTATGTTTTTTATTTAGTGGTTTTTGAAGAGTGTCTTTTTTTTTAAGAAATTTTGCTGGGTTTTTTTTTGAAGCAGAGCTTCGAAAAAGGTAAGGAAACTTTATGGGCTTTTTGATATTTTTTTTGGCTAAGATTTTAAATCTGTAACTAGTTTAAAAACTGATGTTTAAGGGCTAGCCGTGTTTAAGAGTCAATTTTTTTATTACTTTGTTCAGGTTAAAGAACATGGTTATCAATCAGATGTTTATTTTTTTAAGTATACTAATTGTTCTTAAGGCTGAGCAAGACACGATTCCGAACCGTGAGAACCGGGGAACCGAAACCGAACTGCTAGATCCGAACCGTATTCTTGTATGTAGGGTCCGGTTCCGGGTCTTAATTCGGTTCAGAAACGTCGGGTCCGTATAAAGAACCGGGTTGGGTTTAAACTTTAAATATTATATATAATATTACTAGTGCATGATTTAGTAGTTATAAATTTATGTAAACTTGGCACTATGATGAATTGAGATTTCGAGATATCTTCCAATCCACATCTTATCGTGGTTTATAATCAAAGAGTTTTCCTTTCTTTATTTCTTTGGATGGAGTCATGTGTACCGTCATTTATGTTTGTTTTACAAATCTAACTATCTAGAAGTCTACGTTTTCTAAAGCTTGTTAACTGATGCTAAATTGTTAATATACACATGCAGTAGGTTGCCAATTGTTATTGATGCTAAATATAAAAAAAAATGTATTTTGGTCTTTATAGCTATTAGTCTCATCATATATAAAGATCAAGTAACAGAAAGAATTAGTTTAGTAAGTCCATCACCTTCATACTCCATATCTTGGTCTTATAGCTATTAGTTTCATCATATATAAAGATAAGTAACAAAAAGTATTATTTTAGTAAGTCCATCACTTTCATGCTCCTTAACCATCAGTGTTAATTATATGTTTTAAATGGGTTTGATTTTTTTTATTTAGTTGTTAATTTTGGGATTAGTTGTCAACCGGTTCTAGCAAGAACCATTTACATGAGAACCGTTTAACTCAGTTCTGAACCGAACCGAACCCGTTTTTAAACGGTCCCGTTCGGTTCTTATATTCAGCATTAAATGGTTTCCGGTTCGGTTCGGTTCGATTCGATCCGGTTCTGAACCGTTGCACAATTTGTTCTTGACTCCAAGGTATAAACTGTTTTTGATTTTTTTTACCTACATTTGTTGATTTTTAAATGTGTTTTAGGTATAAACCAATCGAATATTATGATCTCTAATTTAAAATTGGGTATCGTGTGACTTTTCAGGAGGATTTTTAACCTTATGAAGAAGATGAACAAGTCGAGACACTTTTTCAGTCTACTCATGGTGTTTAACATGCTATTGCAGGTGTGTTCTCTTTCCTCCATTACATTACAATATAATTACAATGTTTCTTTTTTAATTTACTTTTCGCATAATTGAATGTTTTACATTGTGTGTAAAAAACATTGATAACAGAATTAAGGCGTACCCCCAAAAAAACGTTTACATTCGTATTGTATACTAAATAAACATTCGACATTTTAATGTGGCAATTCTAGTTTTTGATGAGTCACATTTGTGTAATATAATTTACAACCGGGGCGTAAAAAAGTTTACTTTTACTTTTTTTAACAGGGGCGTAAAAAGGTTTTTTTTCATGTTTCTAACCATATGTTGTTTTTTTTAATGAAATCCTCGTAGAAATTTTGAGGGAAAGCACCTTGGTTATTAGGGATGGAACAGATCCTTCAAATATGGATAACAATCACACATTTTTAACCGGTTAGGAGTCAAACATGTAAGTTTTCAACACACGTGGTAAAAGTCGATGTAATTTTTTTTTTTGTAAAAGTCAATGTAAGAGTATTTTCACATTCGATGTAAAAAATATCATTCGATGAAACTTTTTTTTTGTAAAAGTTAATATAAAAATATATTACATTCGATGTAAAAAATTCACATCCGAGGCGTAAAAAAAGTTTACAACCGGGGCTTAAAAAATTTAAATCGGAGCGTAAAAAAAGGTTTAATTTTTTTAACACGTGCGTAAAAAATTCACAGCCGGGTTTTAAAAAGTTTACATCCGTAAAAAGTTCACTCGCGACACCGTGCGTAAATTTTTTGGATGGTTTTGACGGACGTAAAAACTGTGTATTCATTCAAAGTTAAAATAAGCTCGAAAAAACTCCACGTAAAAAACTTTGTATACTCAACCGCATGCATAAAGTTGTTGCAAACCTTTACGCAACTCGTAAAAACTATACGTTAAAACTTTTTTATACCCAACCGCATGCTTAAAACTGTTTTTAGTTTTTATGTATGTTTAAAAAATATTTTTACATAAAAAAATTTGCGCACGGTCTCGAAAAGTAAAAAATGTTTTTTTTGCATGCGACAGAAAAATGTTTTTTACGCCCCTAAATGCCCGCCCGAGCTCCTCTAAAACGTCACGTTTGTGGAATGTAAACGCTCTATTTTTTTTGTGCCCGCCCTTTTAACCGTACTTTATTGTTTTTGACATTTTTACATTAGACGTAAAATATCAATATCCTGACACTCGTTTTTCTTTATGCCGATAATTGTTGGCCCTTTTTTATCCAAAAAGATATTTTAACCGTACTTTGTTGTTTTTGACATTTTTACACTAGACGTAAAAAATGTTTTTTACGCCTTTGATCGTCGGCAGCGTAAAATA
Organism: Scalesia atractyloides; assembly: GCA_947069175.1. NCBI lineage: Eukaryota > Viridiplantae > Streptophyta > Magnoliopsida > Asterales > Asteraceae > Scalesia > Scalesia atractyloides. The sequence continues at coordinate 35,858,335 of CAMTDV010000006.1, forward strand.
CATCAGCGTACTTTATTGTTTTTGACATTAAAAATGTTTTTGTTGTGTTCATAGTTGTTGGCGACGGTGTTGGTGGTGGTGGCGTTGGGGTTTGGCGGCGGCGATGGGGTTTGGTGGGGTAGAGGTGGGGTGATGGTTTCCGTTTGTTGGGTTGGCGGCTGCGGCATCTCCGGCGGCTTCTTCGGCCTCACTTTCCTCTCCGCCATCTCCCTTGTGACTGATGTTTGGTGGTGGTGGTGGTGGTGGGTAGAGGGGTGATTGCTTAAATGGTTTTTGCTAGGTTTCTTTTATGAAATGGTTTGATGGGTTTGTTGGGTGACGATGTGGGGCAAAGAGAGAAAGAGAGACAGTAGAAAGAGAGAGAGAGGATGCAGAGGTGGGTGATGCCGGGGGCGCTGATGGTCTTTGTTTCATCCCGGTGGTGCTGGTGGGCCCGGTGTTGCCGGTGGTATCGGCTGTGCCTATTTTCTTACATCATCGGTAAATTGCCATTCTTTAGTTTTTTTTTATTTTTTAAAACTGTATTTTTTGTTCTTTGTTTTTGTTATTGATCTTTTTGTGTTGAAATAAAGTTTTGGGTTGAGTTGCCGGTGGCCGGCCCCTGGCTGTCGTCTGCCGCCGCGACGAGTACTGAGTTGGAGTTGATCTGTTTTGCATAAAGTGATTCTGGTTTGCATAAAGTGATTCTGTTTTTGGATTCTCCGGTGATTGATTTGTATTTTTGATAAGGGGGGTTGAGTTGGCAGTGATAGTTCGAAACAATTTTTCAGACAATTTATGACGATGGCTCGGCGAGGATGGCGGAGGGTTGGTTTTCGAACCTGCAACCCCCCTTTTGTAGCCATTATTTATTTGAAATTCTGAGCCAAACTCCATTTTTTTTCAAGATCCACACATCGTTTTGATTTTTGTTGTTGGTTTTTATATTGTTTTTCAGTCGATGATGATAAGTATCAACAACCTATCTAAGACATCTATTTGAGTCGTGATTTTTGGGTGAGTTTAAACTAAGTGAAAAAAGTTTAAACCGGAAAAAATGTTTCAAAAACCGGGACGTAAAAAATGTTTCAAAACCGGGGTGTATACAAAGTTTAAAACCGCGCGTAAAAAGAGTTTTAAAACCACGCGTAAAAGTTTAAAACGGATGTAAAAGAATTTTCTATACTGGCGCCTAAAAAAAGTTTAAACCCTTGCGTAAAAGAAGTTTCTATACTGGCGCGTAAAAAAGGTTTAAAACCGCGCGTAAAAAAGCTTCTATACCGGCGCGTAAAAAAGTTTGAAATCGCCGTAAAAAAAGTTTTAAACGGCGCGTAAAAAACATAAAACAGCGCGTAAAAAACTTTTAGACCGGTGCGTAAAAAAAGTTTAAAATCGCGGGTGAAAAAAATTTTATAACAGCGTGTAAAAAAGTTTAAAACCGCGCGTGAAAAAAGTTTTATACCGGCGCGTAAGAAAAGTTTAAAACCGCCGTAAAAAAAGCTTAAAACGACACGTAAAAAAAGTAAAAAACAGTGCGTTAAAAACGGCCTGTAAAACCGGGCATAAAAAATGGCGCGCAAAACGTCTGCGTAAAAAACGTTTTTTTTTTTAAATCTTGAAAATTTTTTTTATCAAAAAATGTGATTTTAAAATTTTGTTTAATAAAAAAATCTGATTTTCATAAAGAATAATTAATATAATAAGACCAAAAAGGGATAAAAAAATATAAGTGTAATAAGACAAAAAAAAAGCAAATTTGCTTAAATACACTTTTGACATTAAAATGGTAAAAACATAATAAGACAGAATTTTATAATGATTTAGTTACTTTTAATCTCATCTATCCATCTTCAAGATCTAACGGTTGGAAACTGGTTTTCACGGTTCTCACAACTCAAGGTGATTCTCATTTTACCCATCCTCTCTCTATATATATATATATAGGACAAGAATCCGTTAGGAACCACCCTTTATTGCGAGAACCACTGTGAACACAAACAGTAATACCTAAAAAAATACCAAATTTTTTGTTTTTTTTTAATATTTTTTTTTGAAAAGACGCTATATTTACTCAACAATAAAAAAAATTTCAAAAATTTTTTTTTGAGTACCAAAAACTATCCATGCATATGTGCATTTTCGTCATTTCTTTGACAAATTCCATAATACATTACAAATATTAGACAATTGTACTTTCATTTACATTACCATATGTAACACACTATTTTTACGTTACCAATATTAGCAATGCACATTGTATCTATATATATATCAACATGAAATAAGGTGTTTTGGTACACTAATTTGAATACATTTTCTCTTTATCTATCATACCATTATAATACACTACCATGCACATGTGCATTTTCATCATTTCTTTGACAAATTCATAATACATTACAAACATTAGACAATTATACTTTCATTTACACTACCATATGTAAAAACACTACTTTTTACATTACCAATATAAGAAATGCTCATGTGCATTTATATGTATCAATATGAAATAAGGTGTTTTGGACACACTACTTTGAATACACTTTTTCTTTCATCTATCATACCATCCATAATACACTTCCATTACCTCCTACCATCCATAATACAATACCATTACCTCCTACCATTTATAATACAATACCAATACAAATATTTTCACTTTATTACGTGTATATCAACACTGTTTATACCATCCAATCAACATATTACATCATAAAGTGACAACTATAATGAACCCATCAACCATTGGATTAACTAACCAAAAAACATATATATGAGTCTACTTCATTATTCAAAATCACAAACTTTTTGTACCAAAACATGGTATATAATTGTTATACATAATGATGCACATGTGCATTTAATGTAAAATTGAGTGTTTATGGATAGTATTGTAAATTAAAGTGCAATTGTTCTACTAGTGATAAGTATTACTGAATTTGTCGAAGTTATGATGCATGTGCATGGTAACTGTTACTCGAAAAAAAAAGTTTTTTTTTTGTAACGAAATATAACGATTTTTATTAAATTAAAAAAAAATTTGTGTTTTTTTGATTTTTTTAGATTTTATTTTGCAATAAAGATGGTTCTCGCGATTCTCACAATAAAGGTGTTTCTCGCATGAACCTTACCAATTATATATATATATATATATACATATATATATAAATATATATATATATATGGTAAATGTGGAGTTAGCAAAAAGTCATTTTTTTTCCTACAAAGTGTAAAAAGTCATAAAACACCATAATGTTAACCATAATATACACTCAAAACCCACAAATAACAAAGTGAAGACTACTAAAACGCCATATTTGTGGGTTTTGTGTTGTGATTTGGATGATAAGGATTGATTATCGAATGACTAACATTAGTGTGTTTTATGTTGATTATTATTTGTGTTTTATATCCATAGTTCTACGGTGGTGTGTTTGAAGTTTTTATGGACTGTTAGGGTTTAGATATTGTGTTTTAGTGATCTTCACTCTGTTATTTGTGGGTTTTGAGTGTGTTTTATGCTGAAATTATAGTATTTTACGACTTTGTACACTTTGTAGGAAAATGGACTTTATAGCCAAACCCTACTATATGATATAATATTGCGAAATTGCCTGTAATAATCTCACCTAGACCTTATTAGGCCATTAATAATACCACCTAAGAATATTCCCACACCGAGTCCCACCTTTCACCTATTTTTCCTACAATGGTCCCCCGTTAAAAAAACTTAACGGAGTTAAGCTTTTTTTTTCCAAATTACAAACAGAATTTTTAGGGGTTTTGATTAGAGCGACGATACGAGTCCATTGATGTAAAACTTGCCTGAAACGGTGCTCCAAACGATGAAAACGGCGCTGCAATTTGGGTGTTTAAATTTCCAATTAACCAAAATCAAGTCACTTGGAGTACCATTTCGAAGTAAGTTTTACATCAATGGACTCGTATCATCATTATGATCAAAAGCCCTAAAAAATCTGTTTAAAATTTGGAAAAAAGCTTAACTCCGTTAAGTTTTTTTAACGGGGGACCATTTTAGGAAAAATAGGTGAAAGGTGAGACTGGTGGGGGGAATATTCTGAGGTGGGATTATTAATGGCCAATAAGGTCTAGGTATGATTATTACAGACGAATTCCCCTATAATATAATATCAGTGAACATACATATATATAATTACATGATTGGTGTATTTACCATTGTAGAGCTCAAGAATACTATATAATGTTACTCCTCATGTAAAATACTTCAGTCTCTAACTAATGGCATAAATACTATTTCAGTCTCTTAATGGCATGTGTGGTTTATGCATGAAAGGTTGTATAAAGAATGGTTTTTAAATGGTGGTAATGTTAGAAATAACCCGTTAATGTGGTGTAATCGGTCATTTGAGTAACGTTACTAATATGACATAATTAGTTACCGATAATTATTTGATGATAGTAATTATAAATATTGATTAGTTCAATGGGCAAATATGATTTCCCTTTAAGTACCTTTAATATAGAATGCATACAACTTTCAAACCGATCACTAATTATGATCATTACAAATTGATCTTTACACTATTGATTATAAGTGCTGAAAAACTCCTCAAAAACACCATACTAAAAGTTCTCTCTAACGTGATCCATCAACACCGTGTACTATAACGGGGACCATGACTTCGTCTTTCTCTTCAAATATAAACATCCATACAATATGTATTCCTAATTCGACATTCATGTTTATGTATTTGATTGATTGATTATGTTTGGGGTTCTATAATTTTAAACCATGTTTAGAGATACAATCAACATGTGATATTAAAGCAATGTTGATTATTATCAATTCATGTTTCAATCACCAGTTAATCACTAGTTTTCCTAAATCGGTTCTATTGGAATTAAAAATCAGTTTTGCGATAAACCTCGTTTAAATACCCTGAATTGATTTTAATGATGAGGGTTTGATTTTGTTGCTAAAAAATTTCTCAGTTTTCGATGGTTTAGTAATATTTTGGTAAAGCCCATCCATATTCTCATCATGTGGCAAATTTGAATTGCTTTCAAATAAAAAGGCCTTTCCTAGATTAGATAAGGGTTAGAATGCGAATGAACTTCAAGCTCAAATGGTGGGAGGACTTAAATCTTATGTGAATACTTAAGTTGGATTCTCATTTGGTAAAAAAATGAGTGATGTGCTGGTGGGTAATGGTAGGAGATCCAGGAAAACCTGGGTTTGATCCTTGAGCAAAACGGTTTACTGATAATTTCACCGCGTGCCTAGGGGCGAGTGGGTAACCGGGTTTTCCCGGAAGTGGTGGTGGACGACTCGGGTTACTTCGGAGTACTCCGTTTGTCCAGTGTTGTCCTGAGAGTACTTGGGATTGATTTGTTGGCCGTAACAAAAAATAAGGGTTAGAATAATTGTTAGTTTATAACACAAAATTATTGTTCTTTACGATGGTATGGCGAATGATCAAACCTTTCAGATTACCTTAGTTGCTTTATTAAAGGAATTAAATATGTCATAATTTTCAGATTCCATTGAATCTGACACCTTACCTTAGTTTCTTTTTAAGGTAATTAAATATGTCATAATTATTTAAAAGACACTTATAAATTATTAAATTGTGTTGTACTATAGCTTCATATAAGATAATTATATATATTTAAATTAAATAATTGTGTTGTACTATAGCATTGAAGTAGATTCAGTTCCCACAAATTTTTTGTGGTTGTCATTGTAATTTGTAATGGCGTTTAATCAGTTATTGAATTTCAGTTGTCTTTGAATTGCATAATATATTTTGCAATGATAATGGTTCATGTAAATTCGTTTATTTTAAATATGTTTCCAAAATTGCTACATCATGGATAGAATCATAGAAATTGAAATTAAATCCGTGATATGTTTATTTAGAAAGATGATGAAACAGGAAGTATAATTTAGATAGGAATGATAGAAGCAATAAGGTCATGACATGTGACAAAATTGAAAAATAAATGAGAATAGTATTTTAGTCAATCTTATCCTATTTTTTCATTTTTTTCTCTGTAACTTCAAAAACTACCATTTTTAAAACCGCCATCTTCAACATTTTCTTCACTTTCTATCTCAATAATCATACATCAAGTACGATTTTCGTCATCAATCAATGATTCAAACGTCCAATCAACGTGTTCTTCAACTTTTTTTAAGACACTCATTTAATTTCATACAATTTCTCATTTTTACTGTGATTTTGAAGCAAATCACTCAATTTGTTCGATTCGATCGCTGATAAGTGTTTCTAGTATTCAAATTTCGTTAATCGTTGAAGAAATCGGCTTCGATTGTGTAAGAAATTTTTGAATTGCGTTTTACGATCTGATTTTTGAATTAAGTCATTGCGTTTCACAAAGAAATGAAAAAACACTTTTTTTATGTTTTCAGTCTATTGCGTTTTAGAAACAACACATTTCTTTGTTTTTTTAGTCCATTGTATTTTAGAAAAAAAAACATTTCTTTGTGTTTTTAGTTCATTGCGTTTTAGAAAAAAAAGACATTTCTTTGTGTTTTAGTCTATTACGTTTTAGAAACAACACATTTCTTTTGTGTTTTTTGTCCATTGTGTTTTATAACACACTGAAAAATATATTTGTTTTATGTTTTTAATCTATTGAGTTTTATAACACAATGAAAAAACACATTATGGTTTGTTTTTAGCCCATTGCGTTTTAGATCTAGAGTGTGCTGGAGTGGAGTGTGGAGTGTGGTGTTGGAACATAAACATGAACATGTGAAACCTTGTTGCGTTTTGGACTTGTAGATCACTAAACTAACATGATCATGTTAAAACAGAAACATGAGCATGTTGTGAAAGGTTGTGCTTTAGACCTGGAAGGTGAGGTACATAAACTGACATGATCATGTAATACAGAAACATGGTCATGTTGTAAAACCCAACCCATTGCGTTTTAGACTTTACACTAAACTGACATGATCATGTTAAACAGAAACATGCTCATGTTGTGAAAGGTTGCGTTTTAGACCTGGAAGGTGAGGTACACTAAACTACTAAACTGACATGATCATGTTAAAACAAAAACATGATCATTTTATGCAACCCATTGTGTTTTAGACCTGTACACTAAATTGACATGATCATGTTAAAACAGAAATATGATCATGTTGTGAAAGGTTGCGTTAGACCTAAAATGACAGGAATCATGTTAAAACAGGAACTGATCATGTTGTGAAAGGTTGCATTTTAGACCTCATTTGTGTCACGCCCTGCAAAATCAGAGTTGGTGTGATCTGACTGTTATCTTAATGCATGGAGACTTCTAGAAAGTGAACGCCTGCAAGTACTCGAATCCCCATGGGTTTTCCTATTCCAACTGTGCCATAATTTGAAAGTGTACCTGAGAAAGAACATGCGAAAAATCAACATAAAGTTGGCGAGTTCATAGTTTGTTTGGAAAAGATTTAAAATACCTTTTTGATAATAAAACCATTTTTCTCGGCATGTCAATTGAAAACTTTGTATTTGTAAATCTTGTATAACCATCGTTGTCCGCGTACAAAAAAGACAACATGCCCGCATGAGCCTATAACCAACCTCGAGCTAGGAAGTGCCTCGCCAAACCGTTTACTCAAGACGGTAGACTAGCAGGCGGTTATAGTTCTGATATGTAGCGAGGACTTGATTATACAGTTTTAAGAACCATATGACTCTTACAGATGAGTAGAGTACAATCCAGTCCTTGAGTCTGTAAGCAGGACCAACCAGTCCTCTTATTCGTATGCAGGACAACCCAGTCCTTGAGTCTGTAAGCAGGACCAACTAGTCCTCTTATTCGTATGCAGGACAACCCAGTCCTTGAGTCTGTAAGTAGGACCAACCAGTCCCTTTATTTGTATTATTTGTATGCAGGACAAACTAGTCCCGTTGTAACTAGGATAATCCCGTCACTAGTCATGAAACTCATGCATGTTTCGAAATACGTGTGTGTTTGTAAAACCAGTATGTTTAGCATAAACATTTCGTAAACCATTTGTAATAGTTGGAATTCGTTTGTAACATGGTTTAGAAATTTGTTGTTTTTAATCATTGAAATATCGTATGCTTTTGCAAAACTTGCATGTCTTCCACCCCCGAAAACATTTATAAAAATGTAAAATCGTAAAAAAGTGGGGGTTATGAACTCATCTCGATATCCAATGCAAAGCTAGCATAATATATGATCCATAATGTCGTTTCCAAAACGTAAACTTGCTTTCTTGAAATCTAGAACATTCCTATCAAGGAATAAATTTATAAGTTTCTATTAAAATGTAGCTAAACTACGTGTCATCGAGCTCTCCCGAATTTCTAACCAAATGATTCCATGGGAAGATGCAAATTTGATGGAAACGAATAAGATATACTTATTTAGCTCCATTTGTAGTCGGTGATAAATACTAAGTTTTGGAAGCACTTAGTTTCCGAGAAGTTTAAAATGTATATTTATATATATATTTGTATAACAATAGAAATATATTTATGGGAATCGTATTAGTCATCCCGATTGGTCTTGCGTGTACTAAAACAAGTGTTTGTATAAAAAGTAATACACGCTATAGACTCGTATAGTGTATTCGTGCGTTTTCTGAATTGTTGTCATACATGTCGATGGATAGTATTACGGCTCGTCATAGTGTTTCATAAGAGGTAGACATATGTATATATGTATATATATAAACGTAAATACATATGTACACAAATGTCGCGTAGCCGAAATAATAAACTCTTGTCTCGTGGATAATTATCAAATAATTTTGTCGTACGCTTGTTAGGATCAACTTCGTTGGTTTGTTATCAAAATGATCCGGGTAATAAGGTATGTGAAAATCGTACGGTAACACGTCCTATTTCGTTTAGCCGTTTGGAATAAATATAACTAATTATATTTATTTATAAACTTTTCGAGTTGGACGTTTGAAATAAATATATATGATTATATTTATTTTATACAATTGTCGAATTCTAAACATTTGAAACGAATATACATAACTATATCCATTTTATATAAAATTCCGAGTTCTAGACGCTTGAAATAAATATAAATAATTATATTTATTTTATAAAGATTTCAGAGTTCCATTAACTTGTAAACCGCGTTCGTTGAAACGTTATAAACATGTTTTATGAGTTCTAAAAAGTCGTCAAAATAAATATATTCTTATATTTATTTTTAAAAATACCTTGAATCCCGGTAGGTTTCGCTTTTAGGATAAAACATGTTTCGTGTTACGGATTTTTACGAAAAACGGGTAGAGTTTCCTCTATCTTTGGACGATCCCAACAATACAAGTTGTCGTTATATTTTCAAAACTCAACACATAATGTAACAACAGTAATATAGTTTATCCGTCCCAATGTGCAAAACCTCAATTGTCGAATATTATTCTAACATACATATTTATATATTTATGATGTCGCCATACGTCGGTTTGGTCTTTGACTAAAATATATACATATGTACGCAAGATATATAAACAAAATCATGTACAAGTCCAAGAGTTCTATTTTCTTAATGATTTTGTTAGTTGGTTCGGGTTAGAGCTCGATGTCGCGTTAAAATGAAAATTTAAGTAATTATTTAATAACTTTGCGTTAATATTTTTTCCAAGACTCGCGTTGACCGGGTTTGACCCGAACCCAAATCTGAGTTGACCCTTAGTTGACCGTGTTGACCACGTTGACTGAGTTTGACTTGTTGACCCTAACCCGAATTGAGAGACTGAACTGAAACTACCCGTTGACTGTTGTTGACATGTCGAACCAAACCGAGTTGAACCAAACACCCGAACCGGAATGAATCTGATGTCGACCTTGACCAAACCCAACTTGAATCTGACCGGAACCCGAAGAAAAACACCACTACCACTCGCCTTCGTCGGTTCCGACGGTTTCACCGCCGTCGTGAACCACCATTGTTGCCGCACCGTTACTACCGTGAACCACCACCATCGTACCGCACCCCCACCTGAAAGAACAAGCAGTGGGGAGAGAAACGTGGATCTTGAAGAAAAAGAAAGGTTAAAAGTGGGTTACTGGAGTGGGACTTCGAACCGCGGCTGCCGGAGCTAGAACTGCTATCATCGGTGCTCGAATAGGAAAATGGACCCTGACTAACAGAACCCTAACACCGTTAGTCTCCGGTCGCCAGAAAAACGTTTTTGGCCGGAAAACTCAACAATTTCGTCTCAAACCTCTTTATAACCTCATTACGGACCTTTGGGAACCTTAGGTAACATTTTTTTCAAGTAAAAGCCCCAATTATTGAAGTAGCCGAAAAACTCCTTTTTCGCCGGAAAACTTATTTGTGGCCGGAAAACTCAACTTTTTGGCCGAAAAGCTCAACATTGTCATCCCAAACCTTCTTGTAACCTTAGATCAGACTTTTAGAAACCTTTTTCTGGTAAAAAAACGGGTTTTCGGCGATCGGAGACTAACGACGTTAGGGTTTTGTTAGTCAGGGTCCATTGGTGGCCAACATGTCAATAGTTGGGACTTCCAGTGCTTATTTTTGAAGCTGAGACTATTGGCGGCCAACGGCGAATATTTGTGATTATTAAAATCCAATATTCCTAACTTGGTTAAATAGCAACGTAGTTTCAGGAAGGTTCCAATTAAATCACTTAGGCTGTGCGGTGTGGGGAACGGCCTACGGCCGGCTCGGTGCGGCGCCGGCCTGCACACCGCCCCCTAGGCCCGTCCCCGTCTTTTTCTCGACGTCCAAGCCAGGCCAAAATTTCAAAAATATAACCGTTAATTAACGACTATTTCCTATAAAACATATGTATTCTTTATAAATATATACCATTTATCCCCAATTTTAATCCAAATCTTTCCAATCTCTCTCACTTTTTAATACACTACTTTAAATTTTATAAAATTTAGCCATGTCCTCTTCATTATGGTGTTCATCATCTTCGGGTGAGGGCGATTTGTTTTCTACAAATCCTGAAAATACGCCTAACGGGAATTCTGTTCCGGTAAGTGTAGAACAACAAGATTTAATGGTTCTCCTTACGTAACGAGTACACACATCAAACATTCAAGCGGACTTGGTGGAATACATTTGGAACAACACACAAAACGAACCCAATGACGACATGCCGAATGAAGACTAGTAGTTTTTTTTTAAGTTTAGGTTGTTTTTTAATGTAATCTAAGAATTAATATTTATTTTAGAGTTTAACTCAATTTTACTTATATATATATATATATATATATATAATTATATATATAAAAGATGGGGTTCATGAGTGAACCACATCCTTGTTTGTGAACCAATCTGAGTCATTGATCATTTTTTTAGATGTAAAGGATATGATGGTAATTAATCAATTTAAATAAGGAAGTTATAACATATAACTAACTACCCCTGACGATCTTTATAAATCGTTATTTTATTGCCTTTTTTATAACCGTCCATCTCAAATAGATCAATGATTGAGAATGGTTCTCACGGTTCACAAATAACATAAGATTCACTCTAGAACCCTATCCTCTCTCTCTTATATATATATTACACATTTTACTTGCAAAAATTAAAAAAAAAAATAACCAAAGGGAGGAAGCCCATTCTCTACATCCCTGGTCCATCCTTGGAGGGGCATATTCCTTGGGTGTTGACATGACGGGTGACGTGGAGGGTCATCCTCAAAGGAGAGGCTCCTCCACACCCCATAGTCGTACAAAATATTTTGTTGCAATCAGGTTCTTAAAGTTTAGTTTATGTTTCAATCATAAATATATATCTAAATAGAAGGTCATCCATCCTACATGATTTTTTCCCGACATGGCTTATAAACGTGAACATGGATTAAAATTGCAAAACATTATTTAAAAATTGCGAAAAACATTAACTAATTGCAAAAAGAAATTAAAAATGACCAAAAAAATTAAAATTTTGTGCAATAATTTTGTCCTTTTATACAATTTGTTTTTATTTTCTTTAACTTGGCAGAGGTTGGAAAATAAAAAACCCACTTAAAGTTGAATGGTTTTGACCAAAATTGATGGAGTAAAACAAAACTCACTTCAAAGATGAGGTTTTTATTGGAATTGACGAATAGTTTAAAAATCTACGAAAACAAAAACACACTTAATGTTGGAGTTTTGATTAAACTAATTGAGTGTGTGAGAATCAAACTTGTAAAACAAAAACCCACTTCATTGCTGGAGAATTTGACCGAAGCTACTTTCAACCTTAAGCCTTATGGTTTTGTAACGAGTGTACTCATCAAATCTTATGATCTTATTCATCACACACCAATGTTTTCAGAACCAGATTGGACGTTAAACCGGTCTTCTTACCGGTTCAATGGTCTGAGCGGTCTAACCGGTCGACCGGACGTACGAACCGAAATGTGTCGTAAATATTATAAAAATTAATAGGGTTAAATTTGAAAAAATATATAAAAAACCGGCCCAACCCTTCTAAAAACCGGTCCGACCGGCCGGTTTCCCGGTCCAACCGCCACGTCGCCAGTTCACTCCGGTTCAATGCATTTCCGGCCCGATACCATGACCCGGACCGGCTCAACCTCCGGTTCCCGGTCCGGGTCTGAAAACACTGCACACCACAGACCCAATCGTATCACAACCCATAGGTACCAGGTTGGAATGATTGTGCAAGTAGGGGTAAGCAGAGAACCGAAATAACCGAACCGTAACCGAAATAACCGACAAAACCGAACCGAAATAACCGAACCAAAACAAAAACCGACGGTTAGGTTTTTGGATTTTTAATAACCAAAAGGCTTTTGGTTCGGTTTTCGGATAACCATTTTCAATAACCAAAAATAACCGAACCGAACGAACGATAGGTTATAATATAGGCCAAATTTTATATATTTCTATGTTTAAGTTTAAGTGTTTAACCCATTCTACTAAGAATTATTAATTTTATTCTTGATTGTTAAATATTTATGATAAGAACACTAACATGTTTATTTATAATTGAAATGATTTATCCATTGTTTACAGAAATAGCAAAATTTAACATATAAATTAAATGATTTTCAAAGTATATCAAAGAAAATGTCTTAATAAAAAGTTTAAAGAAACATTAAAATAGATTAGAAGGTTAGGTTTATGTGAACAATATTAATTAATAATCCTAAATATATTAACTTAAATGTAAACATTTAAAAAAGATGCTTAAACTTTAAATTATACTTTTTACTTTTGAATCTTACGTAACTTGTTTCAAAAACCGAAAAACCGAACCGAACTACTACTAAAACCGAAATAACCGAAACCGAGAAAACCGAAACCGAACGGTTTTTAAAAACCAGAAACCGAACTTTCGGTTACTGTTTCGGTTTTACCAAAAAACGAACCGAACCGTGCACACCCCTAGTGCCAAGGTTTGTACCAGATTGGAATGATCGTGCGAAGGGTTGCAAATTTCGACAGGACAGAGAACGAGCGGGTGTTGCGACGGCGATGGGTGTTGCGACGGTGATGGGTGCTACAACAATGGGTGATGGCAGTGGCGCATCTAGAAGAAAAAATTAGGGTATACCAATTTTTTTTACCTATGGCCGTCACTAAGAATTTGAGGCTCTTAGGGGCCTGTGCGCGTACTAAAAATGGGTCCAAAAAAAATTACTTTTACCTTGGGCCATCACTGAGAATTCAAGTACCATTAGGGGATTTGTATGCCGAGTATATATTATTACTAGCTTACAAACCCGTGTATTATACGAGTTGAATAAAAAATATTAAACACTTAATAATAAGATTTGGAAATTATTATATGATATTTGAAGATTAGATATAACTAAAATTACGTAGTAATTGTATAAATACGTGTGTTAATCAACATTTCTTAATCCATATTTTTCAATATAGAGTCATTCTCTAATAAAGTGAGAGAATGAAAACAATTTAACCATAGGATCTAAATATAATTTTATTCCAATATTGGATTTTAGTAAATTTAATTATTCACCGTTGGCCGCCAACAGTCCCAACTTAAAACACTGCAATCCTAACTATAACATATGACCTTCAATGGACACTGACTAACAAACCCTAATGACGTTAGTCTCCGGTGCCGGAAAAACGTTTTTGCGGAAAACTTAACATTTTCGTCCCAAACCCTTTGTAACCTTATTACGGACCTTTAGGAACCTTTTTCTAGTAAAATCCCCAATTATTGAAGTCGCCGGAAAACTCATTTTTTTCGCCAGAAAAATTCTTTTTGGTCGGAAAACTCAAGTTTTACTGGAAAACTTAACATCTTCATCCCAAACCTCTTTATAACCTTAGATCGGACCTTTAAAAACCTTTTTCTTTTTGCCAAAAACAGTTTTCCAGCGACCGGAGACTAACGATGTTAGGGTTCTGTTAGTCAGGGTCCATTGGTGGCCAATATATCAATAATTGGAACTCCAGTTGTTATTTTTAAGTTGGGACTGTTGATGGCCAACAACGAATAGTTGTGATTATTAAAATCCAATGTTTCAATTTTATTTGTTCCAATAAGCATATGTTATGTATCACTTTTTATTAATCAGTGTACTACACAAGAGAACGTTATCAAACAGTTAACTATAACACTTTAAATATTATTTAGAAGTCTTTTATAAATAATATTTTAGTTTATAATAAAAACATCTTCAACAACAAAAAACTGAAAACTTATTAACAAGTCAAGCTAATACTAAATAAAAGTGATAAATAAACAAAGTTAGTAATTAATGAAAGCTCCATTGTATATTCACCCTTTATCTGTTGAGAAAACAAAATACAAAAAATGTTTGCGATCAATAAAATAAATAAGATCCCCCTCTCTCTAACTGCATACCAACTTTCTCTCTCTTTGAATTATGAAATATTAAATAAAATTTGGCTATTGACAAATGTTACTTTTTACTTTTGTAGACTGTCTTTCCTCTTCATTCCTGTTGATTGTTTCCAATGCTTATATTAACTGATTAATATATAAGTTCATTCATCTTCTCCAACTAATTATCTTTATCGCTGCAACTTTCCGTCGACAGGAAATTTTCGTTTTGGTCAACCGGAAAATTCATTTTACCTCATCTTCATCTACACTTAGGGGTATCCTAATGTTAGCTCAGGGATATTCTTGATAAATAAAATAGAGATAAAAAAGAAAACTGCACTTCGCCAAGAACGTTGAGGGGTATCTCGGGCTACCCCTCGCACCCACATAGATCCGCCCCAGGGTGGTGGTGCGAACAATGGTTTGTTCATGATGGTAATGGTTTGATTATGGAACATGAATAGACAATTTGTATTTGAATGTCTAATTCGATTTTCTAATAAAAAAACTAAATACATACCACATGGAATTTTACCTTTTTTTAATGGCTAATTTCGACAATTTCTTGTCGTTTGTGGGAATTGAACCCAAGACCTCTCTTTCCCAACCCAAGTGTCTTAAAGGCTTTGCCTTTGTCAATGGACTGCTATTCAGGTAAAGCATATAAGATTAGAAAAAAAAAATAAACTTTAATGGTTTATTAGAACAAAAATTTATATAAGTTACCTGACTAAAACACTACTAAAACTTAGTTATCATTATGTGAATATTACTAAATGGATGCCGTATCTTAATAAACTTTTGCATAAACTTTTGCGTTACACATACGTTTAAAATGTACATATTCAACTTTAATGGAAACTTTAATGAAATATCAGACTTTTGATCGGAGTGTTGCGGTTTGGTCAAAGATAAATTTATATGTCCTAATTACATCAAAAAATAGTAAGTGGCAGTCAGGGTGTCGAACCACGAAGAGTTTATGGTCCGTGTCAAAACTCGAATGCTTATTGATTTTACTTATGAAGCTTTCTATTTTAATTGTTTGTTGTATGTTGATTGAAAAGATGTCAGGATGAACCGACAGTTTGTTACTAATTATTATAACGATCTTTAACTACGATTGTAAAAACTAAACAATTGGTTGTAAACGATAATTTTGAAACAAGGCTAACACCCGATTCGAAATTGTAAGACCTAGGGTTCCTACAAGTTTTAAAATTAATCCAAATCACAAATTAGTTGTTAACGGGTTTAGTGTTTCGAGCCTTAGGTGTGGAGAGCTATCAACGTCACAAGACGGACAAAAATGCACTTTGTTACACAAGTACATATAAACACTACTCTTTACCAAAGCACAATTGTATGAAATCTTTTCACGAAGTCAAGGGTGCGAGAATATTTCGACAATCCGTGAATTCATAAAAAAAATACAATACAATTGGTATAATATTCAAACTTTCAAACGTGATCAACACAGATTAAAAACCAAAATTTTAAACCTAGAAATCTTACAAAGTTTACACTGGGGTGAAACCCTAGGAGATTAGCCACTCATGGTATGCAAAGCTTGTAATATAGATCTTGAATATGAAGAACACGTGTTCAATCTTGGATTATTGATGTTTTTGATGATGATATGATTTTGGGATGATGGAAGATGATCTAATGATTGGAAGAATGAGAAATGGATTGATCCTGATGATTGGTATCATAAAAGTTCTGTTGTGGAATGTTTGAATTAAGAATAGTATCATGTGTAGCCCCCCAAACTCGTTCAAATAAAAAACAAAAAGATCTGAATTCCTTGCGCTTTTGACCGCTTTACGATGGGTTGACTTTGGTAGCGCATCGACAACGCGAGTTATCCCATAGCCGACGTCATTCCATCTCTAATGTAGCAAGTTGCTGCCCACGAGGGACCTGACGTGAGGCTAAGGCATTGGCGGCTATATGGGCCGTAGCTGACGCGGTCACAACCCAAACGTGCCGAAATCTTCGTTTCTCGCAGCTGATACTTCCTAGCTCTAATCTGAAGCCTCATTAAGCTCCCAAGATGCTCCTTAAACTTCTCTAGGCCTGCAAAACACAAAGCGTATCAAAATAGATCACTCGAAACTCAATTCACATAAAAACACAAGTTTAAACACGATAACAACGAATTTTCGACCACATATCAGTGATTGAACCAACACGATATCAATTGATTAAATATTGAAGCTTAATTTATGCCATTTTATGTAGTTATGTGTATTGTTTTACAATAAATCCAAAGGCTAATTGGTCGATGATACACATAATGGATGGTTCGCCTAATTTACAACAACCCTTAAAGGAAGGGCCAAAAAGGGGCAATGGATAGGAGAAATGGAGGTTTGGGCTTTAGAAGGGTTTGGCATTGCTTATATTTTACAAGAATGCTTACTTATAAATCTGATCATATTAGAGTTCGCCAGGAAGTACTTGGTACTATAGTCTTTTGAGGAAGAATACCGACTCCTGAGGTTGCTCCAGAATCTTTTCGGTTGTTGGTTCAAGAACTACAATCTTTAGCTCTGGAACTGAATCATTTTCTTGTATCTGAGAAGACTTTCCAACTTAATAGGAAGGAAGCTTAATCGATAGGAAAGAAGCTTAATCGGAATGAAGCAGAAGTTTTCTTCTATGATCGATCAATATACACATCAACAACTCCAAAACGGATTAGTTTCTCCTCAATAAGTACTTGGTCCAAAAAAATCCTTCCTAATGACGAGATTGTTGGAGAAGTGACAAAACCTTATACCGTTCATTGCTAAACCAATAAACCAGAAAAAGATAGATTATTTTGTGAAAAAAATTTTGGGCTTATCAAAAGTGGAATTTGTGCTTGTGGAAATTATCGAGTAACTGGAGATGAAAAGGACGACCCGCAATTTTGTGAACAATGCGGAGTTGAGTTTGTTGATTCGCATACCCGGTAATGCATGTGTGGTATTTGAGACGTCTTCCTCGTTATTTTGTGAATCTTTTAGATAAACCTCATAATGAATTAGAAGACCTAGTATACTACGGTAGGTGATTTGATCGAAATTCTGATTTTACAGATTCGAAATGTGAATCTATCATCCCATTTAATCCAATCGGGATGCCCTTACCCGACATGTTTCTTGGTAGCAGTAACATGAAGCTCAGAATTAGGGATGTATTCAAAACACTCCCCAAAAAAGGAATTGATCTATGGTTGATTTCATAGGAATTTATTGTTATACTTATACCTCCTAAAAAAAGACTTTTTTTTTGTAGAACTAAGCAGTTCCTTTTTGTAGAAAGAAAATTCAAGTAAGCAAATCGAAAAGATGTCATGGTTACAAGAGTCCATGTATAGCATATAGACTTTAATCATGGCCTAATCGTCAAGGTGAAGTCCGGACCTTAGGGTATGTTTGGTATGGGGTAATGGAATGGATGAGGTAATGGAATTAATCATTTCCATTCCATGTCTTGCTTGGTTACCACGTGAGAATGGAATGAGCCATTACTTTTTGTTGTTTAGTATGCGAGAAAAGACGAAGGAATAAAATCGGACGGCGGTGGTCAGTGATAGGCGGTGATGGTGGGTGGTGATAGGTGGCACTTGTAACGGCGACGGTGATTGGCGTGGTGGTAGGTGGAGACTGCGGCAGGTGTGTGACAGCGGTGGTGGGTGACGGTGGAGGTGGGTGGCAGCGGTGGCGATGGTGGTGGCGGCGATGGTGGTGGCGGCGATGGTTGGAGGTGGTAGAGCGGCGATGGTGATCGTAGGTGGTATCGACGGTGGCGGTGGGGTGGTGGTGGTTGATAGCGGTGGCGGAGGTGGGTAGCGATGGCGGTGGTGATCAGAGGTGGATGGTGATGGTGAACGGAGGTAGCAGCGGCGAAGTCGGTGGTGGGGACGAGGTGGGTGGTGGCGGTAGGTGGTGGCAACGGTGGTGGGTTGTGGTGTTTTTAATGAAGGGAGAAGAGGGAATGGAATTGAAGAAAAACAATGGAGACAGATAGAATGATTTTGAGGGAATAGAATGCATTTTGAAATGGGCGATTCCATTCCATCGACCAACCAAACACTCTTTTCTTCATTCCCTCACAATGTCTATACCGTTATACCTCTCTTTCCTATATACCAAAAGCTACCTAAAAGATCGAATGGAACAATACATAGACAAGTAATTTCCTTATGAATTCCAAGGCACTCTCTTTAATTAAGAATTACGGGACTCATCATTTGAGAGGAAATAAACTACTAAAAAATCTAAACAAAAATAATAAGAAAGACAAAATCAATGAAGTTACTTGATTTTCACTGAAAACTTGAGTAAGGAGTAGATCTTTTTGGAGTTCTCTAGAATCTGAAAAAGCGAGAACTCCCTTCTTTTTCTTTATTTGACCTACTTTAGCCGGATGAAAGGAAACTTTCGTGTCCAAATTTTAGGGGTGGAGATCCTATCCCAATTTTTATTATTCTAGGCCCATAGATAAAAAACCCAGATATATCATTTCTTGCCTAAAGGTGTTATGTTATATTTATGCTTTACCTTATTATTTATGTACGTTCATAATACATGAATTTTGGTCAAAGCCAAAGTTCATGTAGAACATTGAGACACTTTATATTTATGTATATTCATAATACATGAATTTTGGTCAAAGCTAAAGTGAAGCCAAAGTTCATGTAAAATATTAAAGGCGTCTATTATTTATATCACTCATCATGCCTAAATTTTGGTTAAAGCAAAGTCAAAATTCAGGCAGAACATTAAGTTGGTTTTATTTACGTATCCTCGCTGACTGAAGTTGAAATGGATATTGAAAAGTTTACTGATCCTACCTCTTTTAATCAATCCATCAACATCAATCAATATTCTAAAGGGAATAATAACTTTTTCTAGCAAAACTGTTTTTTTTGTGTTAGAATAATATTTGGGGTTTGGTTAGACTAAATCCGAATGAAAACGTTAAGTCAATAAGAAGTACAATTGATTGCTAAAGTTATACTCAAAAGTGAATTAACATTAAAACGTTAGGATCATTATTGTTCTAGTAGCTTATAATCATTTAGAGCTACATTAAATAAACAATAAAATAACTTTCTCTAATCAAAGACTTACATGTTCATGAAACGACCTGAAAGTCCTAAATTGAAGATCAAGAATACTTCCTTTGTATATTAACGAAATACATGTATGGGTTGAAGCAAACATCAAAATGCGATGAAAACACAATGCAATTCTTCTCATCAAGAATCAAGTGGATTAATATAACTACTTCAAGATAAGTGGGAGAAACTAATGTAAACTTGTCCTAATATAGATGGCATCAATTTGACAAGTATGTGTTACATAAGTCAAAGCATTGTTCACAGATATTTTGATATGATGAATCTCAGAGATACCTCTTACGTGATAGATATCAAAATATACCAAGATTGACCCAACATAACATTAGTTTTCGTTCCATGAGCTTTACTCTAAAGCAGGTCCTTACACATGTAACAAACAACATTGCTCTCCTTTAGAGGGTAAAAGGATAAATAAGATTATTTCCTTATGCTTATTGATTAGAAACCTCATGTAGGTTCAAATATATACTCGTTTAGATATTGCTTACATTGTTGAACAATAGACCAAAGCATTTGATAATATCTTTAAGAAGCAAGAGACTATAATTTAAAGAAGAAGTGAGAACTCAAACCGATTGATTGCTCTAAATTTTTATATTAAAAGGAAGCAAAAATGATAATTTCGAGGTATATCCTTATGTCAGCATACAGAACTATCTCATGGAGGAGTCATAAGAAATTGATAAATAAAACCTAAATTATAATGAGATAATATGTTGTTAATTAACAATTGTCATTAAATGTTGTTGAAAATTTAGCAGTAGACTTATAAACTTATTAACTCAACATAAATACTATATTGAAGATTTATTGTGAAACGTCAGTTACCCTATTTCCTTGAACGGTAATAATTCGAGAGGTGCTGCATTAAATTTCGATACAAAATTATTGTTTGTTTATGAACAAGTAGAGGAAACTAAATATTTGTATCAAACACATTTACATTCATGATATGCTTGCGGATCCCATAACTAAGGTCTACCACCCAAAGTCTATTAAGAGCTCATAATAAAGAAGAGTTTTCCTAAAGCCTTACAAAATAGCATATCATACTTATACTTATGAATGGTTAGTTATTAAATTTCCTCAGTTAATTAATGTGTTTGTCTATAACTACGTATATGTGCACTTAATAACGTACAAACAAGAATTATACAAATTAATTTTAAAGGGCTTATCTATTTTGGTCTAAATTTTACTCATGTTTTGATTTGGGGTTGTAGCATGGTTAATAGGGGTTGACGTGTGCGTGTATATACGCATTTTTACAATGAATTTTACACACGATTCGGTTTTAAATTTATAAAAATGATTTATACCTCAACATTAAAACACACACGAAAGGGCAAGTGTACCCCGTCATATATGTAGTAAAGTATCGGTAAGAACCAAGTATCGATCCAAGAATGCGGGCGGAGACGATAATACTAAACCTTTGTCATTATTCTATCGATATGAAAGATAAGTTGGTGAGTTGTTTAAACTAGTAAATGACTAGAACATAATATTTTTAGTATTTTTTTTCTTTTTTAAACATAAAGACTCCAAATATGAAAAATATAAGTATAGCCTTGCTTTATGAACAACTGGAACATGTTAACTAAGTCGGTTATGCCACTAAGTCACTTGGTCAATTTTCCATTTTTCAAAGACAATTAGTATCCCTTTCGGGAATCCTATCATGACAACTCTTTGGAAAGTTAAAACGATAAACACACTTTAACCACCTAAAGTTGTTCTTTAACGCCCTATTGATTAATGTTTATGAAAATCCTTAAAAATAAGTTAGTCATCCGTTAAGAGTTTTCTAACCTCACTTAATCAAGGAAAGTTACACCGATAAACACACTGCAACCATCGAGACAAGCATAACCTAGATTAAGTCACAACCGAGTCCATTTTACAAATCTTTAGCATAAATTCACTAAGAAAGCAATTTTGGTCGAAACTACTAACTAAGCTTATGATTTATGCTAAGAATTCACAACTACACCATCTAACCCGCTAAGGTCCTTACGCGATGGAAAGTACTCTTGATTAATATTAATTACCCCTTATTAACCCAATACCCATTTCTAGTCTCATGGGATGAACATTTTAATTAAGCTAAAAGTTCACTAATACAAGATTAATTAAGCCTCTCCTTTCAAATATCCTAACTAACCATGAACTAATCATCAAAGACAATTAACTATAATCAAGAATCTAATATCAATAACAAGGTTGCAAAACAATCACCAAGGATTAACATAAAAAGTTGTTAAGTGTCATTACAAACATGATAAACATCTAATGGTTGTTTAACAAGCAAGGAATTCAAAGTGTTTTTGCCATGAGGCTACAATATTATATAAACAACAATCTAAAAGCTTGAAACATAATCAAAATTATGGAAAGATTCAAGAATCAAACCATAGACAAGCTAAAGATTGAAGAACCGGATGATAACGGAGCTTCTAGGCACAGTGGGGGCTTGAATCGGAGCAAAACATGTTGTTGCTGGAGCCCAAAAATTGCCAGAAAACGCTCCCCAAAAGTCCAGTCTGCGATCAGTGAGTTCTGCCTTGTTTTTATAACATTTTGGGTCTCGCACGGCCGTGCACTTTATCCGCACGGCCGTGCACTATTAGTGCAATTTGGTGACGTAATCTTATCCGGATAAGGTTTTGAAAATGGCACGGCCATGCCGATAAGCTGGCACTGGGGATCGCACTGGCAGTGCACACGAGAAAAACAACTCCGCACGGTCGTGCCATCCTTCCGCACGACCGTGCGCGCCTTGAACAATGCTTGCATTAGGGTGTGCACGCTCGGTGCAACCCTTCTGATCTGGGTTGGCACGGCCATGCCAATCCTCTGCACGGCCGTGCACTATCTGAATCTTCACAGAAAGTCTGCAAATTCGCTGTTTCGCCTGGAAAATCCTTGTTTTCTGCATCTTCTCGTCCGTCACGCTGTTTAAGGCCTGTAAATGAAAACATACGTGATTAAGTATCTAATTATTGATCTTTACAGCAAAAAAAGTGTAAAAAGAGGATAAAACGGGGGACTAATTTATGTGTATTTTAACAAATATCAAACCTCCCCACACTTGAACTTTGCTTGTCCTCAAGCAAACTAAAATAAAACATACTTTGAACAAGATTCAATAATTTACAAGCTAATAAATTAATATGCTTTCAACAAGGTTAGTTGGTCTTTCGAAAAACATCGTCAAATAATTTGAACCAAACAAGCCTATGCAAACATATGTAAAGATAAATAAAAACCATAATTCCACATTCGATTGACTTAGCATGCCAATATTCACACATCTCACAATGTTCACACACACTCAGCTATATTTTTGTGAAACATACATAAGATGTGTATGTGTAAACGCTCGATGCCTTGACAATGAATCGCATAATATCATAAGCTTGTCAAAAGATCTTATCTCCACCAACTAACATGCGAAAAAGTGCAAATCAAGAGGTTTTCACGGGTTGTAACGATAGGCTAGGGTGAAGGGTATGGAATGGTCATTTAAAAGTGGTTAGATGGCTAAAACTCGGTAATTGCGTTTAACGAGCAAAAATATATAAGAACCACACATAAGTAACGCGTGGAAGACGATTTCCGTAATCTTCGAGCTAATCGATAATAATCTACTGTTTTGCACTCAAAATTGCTCAAACTTTTGTCGTCTTCGTCTTTATTTGTGGTTTTTTTTTGCAAAGATAATCTACAAGTAATGCTTAGTTAAAAAACAACTTTAACCGAGGTTTAACACTAAGGTTTAAAAAAAATAAAACGGCTAAATTCGGCTAAGTGGGCTAAAAATGGGTGAAATCGGAAAAACACGGGAAAGGCTCAACATGGTGAACTAGTGGGTAATGGCGGGTAACAGATATAAACAAATGAAAAGGGTCAACACAAGAAGGGTGTCCTAAGTGCCTCTATCACTTTTACACAATTTCACACGTTTATGGTCTCGACAAGTATGCTAATGACAAGTTCTAAATCATACGAGACATTCGGCTCACTTCTGTTCCAAAATGAATAAACATATAACGAATATAAGGCTCAAACAATGCTCACATAATGGAAGGATCAGGTAAAGGTGTGAAAATTAACATGCAAGTCGTTCTTTTGTTTGTCACGCTTTTAATTATCTTTTCGATTTTTATTCGGCTTGTTGGTTCTTTATCGTATCTAATGCTTTCTAAAACCACAACTAACCGGTTTATTTAATCAATAGATAATATTGTTTTTTTTTGCGGACAAACAAAGTTACGCAAGTAAACCTTCCCTACACTTGAACTTCGAATTGTCCCCAATGTGAAACCCAAAACTAGAGCAAAGGTGGATAATACTCCCCTGAAAACGAAGAAGGTGCAAGAGTGATTCTCCAACTCGCAAGCATGTGCCTCGCCAGTGCGTACTCCAAATACCTGTATACACATCACCACAAAACACAACCCAAAAAGACAACACATTGATCGCAAAGCTAAAACATAGATAATAAAAGTACTAATACCATCCATACATAAAAACATAGAAATAAAAGAAAACAGATGTCTGAAAACGAAATTACATATCCGAGGGTGTTTGAAATGACAACCAAAATGAACACCCCAAAATAGATAACAACCTAAAGACATGAAATGAAAATACTGAAAGATAGCAACATCAGGCGTGAATGCTCCCTACTACTCGTCATCCTCGTCGTGGCGAGTGCCAGATGCACCCGCCTCTCCATGGTCACCCGTGTTCCTGAATGCGAACTGTGGAGGATCCCCGAAGTAGTTTGGGAAAGCGTTATGCAGGCCATCGAAAATATATGAAAACCCGGAGTGCATCTCCTGCCTCATGATGTCCTGGTTCACCCGCATCTGATCAAACTGCTGGTAGAACTCTGGATAAGAAGGGATGCCCGGTGGCCACTGCTGCTGCTGATGCTGGGGTGGTGGTTGCATGAACTCGTCATCATGGTGTTCCTCGTCGAGATCATGCTCCATGTCAACCTGCTCTTCTTCTTCTTCTTCCTCCTCCTGTGGTGGTAAAGGATCCCATATCTCCCTCTGCAATCCTCTTAGTCTGGGGCCATTGTCGGTGTCCACATCATGCCCTTCAGTGACCAAGGTGAGACCATTCAGCACCTCATCTGTCATGATCCCCGTGGCGTAGGCCAGCTGAGTCACATACTCTCCCCCGTGGATCTCACTGCTTGCCGTCTTCCCCATGCTGCTCACAAAAAATTCCGCCATTCGTGCAGCGAGGTTAACATGCACCCCATTAACAATCGAATACAAAAAGATCAAATCAGGGGTGGGACATGTAACATTTGTAAAAATCAGGTCTCCAAAACCCGCTCCGTTTTGTAATCAAGTACCAAGTTATGAAAGTGCATTAATTATTTATGGTTATTTTGAGTTAAAACGATACATAATTAATAAATAAACTAAACTATAAAAATTATATTTGATAAAAAGTTAAAATAAAACAAATAAAAAATATTTGAAGCTGCCGGGACTCGAACCCGGGTCAGCTGAGTCGCTCAAACGACTTAACATCCATTCCCTAAACCACTCCGCCACAACGTGTTTTCTGTTAACACTAGGAAAGCAAATGGAACTTATACACAAACTCGATTTAACCGATGATGCCATCTGAAAACCGATAATCGGCAAACCAATCGTCAAATCGATTGTTTACCTCACAATTTCAGTTATAACCGATGCTCGACGGTTTCTAATTAAGTCAGAATTGATTGAACTTAAAACTTCATCATTTTCGGTATTTGAAACCGAAAGTTCATCAAATCCCTGGATAACTCAAGTTTCAGTCCATTCTCGCGATTCAGAACTATCACAACAACACTCCAATTCCTTTTCGTCGCATTTTCAAATCATCTGAGCACCTAAAACAGTTCGCCGGAATTCTCTGCAAAAGTCGTCGGAAAACCGTATTCAACACAAACCGGTAAAATACTCCTCCTTTACGATTTCAATCTATTGTTAGAACCTTACTAACATTAACCCATCACTTAAAATCAACCACAGACGACTTTGCTGGATTTTCTGTGTTCGCCGAAAAATTTCTGGAATTGCCGGAAACTCGTTAGTTATTGGTATGCACATTCAAACGTACTGATAATCAATACACACTAGTTCAATTTCATATCTAATCCCTTAATTCTGTTGATAGACCCTCTCAGCCGAAGGTTCAAAAACAGAGCCGTCAAATTCTCGCCGGACTCTCTGAGAAAGACAACCTGTTCGGTACCTTCTTTCCCCAAACTGTTCGGTTTAGTACATTCAAGCTAGTCATCATGTTTATTAACTAGATTAATCACGAATCGGATGTTTGAGTAAGGTCTGTGTTCGTAATGAAGAAGATGAATTCAATAATGACTGAAGAGTAATTAAATCCGGATTATAAACGGGTTAGACACACAGTCCAGCGGTGGACTGTGTGCAAACAACGACTATACACGTCCCGAGTTCGATCCTTGCTACGCGCACGCTTTGTGTAATAACATTCCTTTTTAATCCAGAACTAAACCGGGTTTAAAACAGATAGTTGTTAAGTATAATAAAAACCAATAATATAACCGGGTTAGACACACAGTCCAGCGGTGGACTGTGTGCAACATTAACTTCACGTCGCGCGTTCGAATCTTGTCACGAGCACCGGTTCAATTGAAATAAAACGTTTTTGCAAATAAAGGAATTTTCGGTTAATTCAAATAAGAGTATAAATATAATTAAAACCGAGTTTATAACGGGTTAGACACGTAGCTCAGTTGGTAGAGCTACGTGCACGCGAACGGAAGGTCGCCGGTGCGAATCCCACCCGGCGCAGAATTAACCGTTGACCGAAACCGGTCAACGGTCAACACTAAAAAAATAATTTTTTTTTATATATTTAATTATTTAATTTAATTTAAAATCAATTAAAAATACTTAAAAATAACATTTTTAAAGATAGAAAATAGCCATAAACTCATAAAAATATATCTAAAAATTTCATTAAAATCCTTAATAACATCCATCCACTTAATATATTTTTCCATTATTATTTAGCTTAGTATTCCTCGTCGACTCGCTCATCTAAATCGTGCGCATCTCACCATCTCCAATTTAACGCACCAAAGGTGAGTGAACCTTTCAAATTCCCCGTTTTAATCACGTTTTTGGGGTGTATCATGTGTCTTCGTTTATATACATATTATAACTAAACTATTGTGCATACATCATATCATGACATGTGTATTTAGTTTGTTGCTGTTAAGTAGTTACTATTGGATGCAAATTATTATTTCAGTACATGCAATTGCCGAGGCCGCCGCTCCCCATTTAATTATGAGGTTTGAGCCTGTTCCCCATTTTATTATGCGGTTGAACCTGGCGTGCCCGCAACGATCGGCTCCGTTTGATTGAGCCTTGATCGGTCATTTCAATTTACATTTCAGTTCATGCAATACGATCGGCTCCGTTTGATTGAGCCTTGATCGCACAGTTCATTTTACATTTCAGTACATGCAATACGATCGGCTCCGTTTGATTGAGCCTTGATCGCACAGTTCAATTTACATTTTCAGTTCATGCAATACGATCGGCTCCGTTTGATTGAGCCTTGATCGCACAGTTCATTTATGTTAGTTATCGTATGATATTGGTATGTTCATGTATGCTATCAAGTGTTATAATTGTAACTGCTATTTGCCAATGCTTGACTACTTACATTGCTCTTTTATGATTATGCACAATATTTCATTGATAAACTAACCATAAAATCATTATCAAATGTTTATCTAATAAGGTTCACTTGACCCAAAAACTCCCATTTTACACATGATACAGGTGAACCAGCAGCAGCTAGGAACACATAGGACCTGGATTAGAAGAATAAAACGATTTAGTATTGGGATTGCTATGTTTGGTTATTTTCCTTTGTATTGAATGAACATGTTTGGATGTTTGAAAATGTAACTTTGACTTCATTAATTATGAAACATAATAGTAAATGTCATGTGCTTTGGTGATAACCCAATTATGCCCCGACTCTTATTTCCGCTGCGGGTCGGGGTGTGACAGATTGGTATCAGAGCCATGACTATAGGGATATAGGATAGGTTATTAGACCCTTAGAGCCTATACTATAGTCGATTAGAAACTTATAAGAATTTTGTGTGTTATATGCCAAATTTCATGATGTTTATATGTTTTATGTTAAATGTTACATTTGATATTGTACAAGCATGTTCATAAGTATGTATTATCAAATAATGCCTATCATGAAATCGTATGATCATAACATATCACATCCATGAAAGCACACACCACATCATGATTGATTTTACAATGATTTTCGTGTTTTCAAATCTCATCAAAGTGAGTTCTCATGACGGGCATGTAGTAACTGGAAGGGTACTCGTACCGGTAGTCGGAACGTCCTGTCTAGGCTGGCATTCGTATAAATCCAAAATAAAGGACCAGTTTGCCTACCTGGGGACTAACGATGAGAGTACGAAGTACCTATTAGGCCAAAGCATGCTATACCAAACGTCGTGTGAGCTAATCCCACTTTGAGTTGTCATTGTGTCTACACCTGGACACGTTCCGACCAAACATCTCATGAACATATTTTGTGGTTTGCATTCGGGGGATGGGAGTGTTAAATTGCCAATACTAATGTGAATCCTACCAAGCCAATAGCCATGGGGGCCCACATGACTATGTAGGTGAAGGTATGGGGGACATTTGAGGCCCAACATGAGCGAACCCAAGACATCCTATGGATGTAATTGCATTATTGATATTTATGTTATTTTCATTTTCTTAAAGACACATGATACCTAAAAAGACACCATAAACTCACAATCTTCGCATTTTATGATCCTGTAGATGTCATCTAGACAGCATCGAAGGGGGAAAAAATCGGGAAAGACTCAGGAACGTTTGGCCACGCATATCGCGAATCAAATGGCCACGATATTGCCTGACATCGTGGTACAAGTACAACAAGCCCTTGCTGCAAATCCTACTAACCCTCCTCAACAACAGGACCAGAACATCGCCAACCCTCCTACCATCAAATGCTCTTACAAACATTTTAAGTCCTGTGATCCTCCAAAATTCGAAGGGACTGAGGGAGTCACTGCTCTCCTACATTGGTTCGAGGAGATGGAAAACGTTTTCTTAAACTGCGATTGTCCTGAAGATCGCAAGGTTCGTTACGCCACCGGGAGACTACTTGGTGTAGCTCTCACTTGGTGGAATACTGAGAAAGGAAAGCGGGGAACTGAAGATGCGATGGCCTTAACTTGGGAGGAGTTAAGGGAAATCATGACTAGGCGTTTCTGTCCTAGAAGTGAAATTAAGAAATTGGAGGATGAATTTCATGCCTTAAAGCAAAAAGAGGGTGATCACTCTACTTACAACAAGAGGTTCTTGGAGTTGAACCAAATGGTTCCAAACTTATTCACTCCAACCTATCGTCTGATCGAACATTATATTCGAGGACTTCCCTCGAAAATTCAAGATTCGGTTCTCAGCGTTTCACCGGTAACACTCGAAGCTGCCATGGAATTGGCAACTGAACTGACCGAAAACCGAATTCGCAATGGGAAGTTCAAAGAAGAGAAGAAGAAAGCCCCTGTTGAGGGAAAAACCTCAAACCACCCCATTCCTTCCTCTAAGTTTGCTAACAAGAGGAAGCGTAACACCAGGAATTTTGCAGTCACCCAAACCAACACCCCTATTCCTGTTGCACCCATCACTCAAGTCACTCCTTCACCCGCACGATACAAAAGACCCTACACAGGACCATTACCAAAATGTAACCGTTGTCAGTATCACCACTCCCCTGATTATCCTTGCCAATACTGCACCGGCTGCGGTCGCGCAGGACATACTGTTCAAAACTGCCGCACGCTTCAACGAACAAACCGCCACCAACCTTTAACCCAAACCCACCAACAGTTAATGGGTCAAGCACAACAACAACTACCATTTCCACCCACCCAACATTTAGCCCAAACATACTATCAACCCAATTACCCTATGGGCCAACCTATGCGGGCTTGTTTCAATTGCGGCGACCCAAGTCATTTCAGAAACACATGTCCAAGGCTGGTTAATATTATTCATGCTCAGGCCCAAGCCAACCCTGTGAACCAAGCGAACCAAGCTCCTCCACCTGCTAGAGGAAGAGCTTTCAATATTAACGCGAACCAGGCCAGAGCTGACGGCAATGTGGTCAACGGTACGTTTCTTACAAATGGTAGATATGCCTCTATGTTTATTTGATACTGGTGCGGATAGAAGTTTCGTGTCATTAGAATTTGAACCTATCTTAAGCAAAAATCGGGATAAGCTCGCGGAATCCATAACGGTGGAAGTTGCGGACGGAAAACCAGTTTCATTAGACTCTATTTTACGCAACTGTACACTCACCTTAAACAACCACGATTTCTCAGTCGACCTTATTCCTATGAAGCTGGGAAGTTTCGACATCATAATCGGTATGGATTGGCTCAGTCAACATCATGCGGAAGTTGTATGTCGTGAAAAATTTATTCGTATTCCTCTTTCAAACGGTCAGACTCTTCGAATCATTGGAGAAACCTCGTCGAAAGGGCTCAACTTAATGTCTTGTCTTCAAGCTCAAAAATACCTTCGCAAGAATTATGTCGCGTTTTTAGCCCATATCATCAAGAAGGGGACCACAGAGAAGAAACTTGAAGATATTCCTGTAGTAAAAGATTTTCCACAAGTTTTTCTTGACGACATTTCAGGACTTCCTCCAATCAGAGATGTCGAATTCCGTATCGATCTTATACCTGGTGCTACACCAGTTGCAAAATCTCCATATAGGTTAGCCCCCTCTGAAATGCAAGAGCTAGCCAGTCAATTGCAAGAATTGACTGACAAGGGATTCATACGTCCCAGCTCATCGCCTTGGGGTGCACCTGTCCTTTTTGTAAAGAAGAAAGATGGATCTTTTCGTATGTGCATCGACTACAGAGAGCTCAACAAGTTAACCATCAAAAATCGCTATCCTTTACCTCGCATAGATGATCTTCTTGACCAACTACAAGGTGCCAGTTGCTTTTCAAAAATCGATCTTCGATCTGGCTATCATCAGCTTAGAGTGCATGAAGAAGACGTCCCTAAGACTGCTTTTCGAACTTGTTATGGCCACTATGAATTCATGGTTATGCCGTTTGGATTAACCAACGCACCAGCTGTCTTCATGGACCTAATGAACAGAGTCTGCAAACCTTACCTTGATCGATTTGTTATAGTCTTTATCGACGATATTCTTATTTATTCAAAATCTAAAGCTGATCATGAGCGTCATCTTCGACTCGTTCTTGCACTTCTAGAAAAGGAAAAGCTTTATGCCAAGTTCTCTAAATGTGAATTCTGGTTAAAAGAGGTGTAATTCCTCGGGCATGTAGTCAATGACAAAGGAATACATGTTGACCCTTCAAAGATCAAAGCAGTTCAAGAATGGCAAGCCCCACGTACACCAACTGAAGTAAGATCTTTTCTTGGACTAGCTGGCTATTATCGTCGATTCATTTCAAACTTCTCTCGCATTGCGGTGCCACTCACGGCTTTAACCCATAAGGGAAAACCATTCGTATGGGGACCCAAGCAAGAAGAAGCTTTTCAAACTCTTAAACAAAAACTTTGTGATGCACCAATCCTCACTCTTCCTGAAGGTTGTGATGATTTTGTAGTCTATTGCGACGCGTCAGGGCAAGGATTAGGCTGCGTTCTCATGCAAAGAGGAAAAGTCATAGCTTATGCCTCGAGGCAACTCAAGACACATGAAAAGAACTACACCACTCATGACCTAGAACTTGGAGCCGTTGTATTCGCTCTAAAGATATGGAGAAATTATCTCTATGGTACTAAGTGTGAAATATATACTGACCACAAGAGTCTTCAGCATATCTTCAATCAAAAAGAGTTAAATATGAGGCAACGAAGATGGGTCGAACTCCTAAATGATTACGACTGTGAAATTAGATACCACCCTGGTAAAGCAAATGTGGTGGCTGATGCACTTAGTCGAAAGGGTTATGCGAACTCCATTCATCTTCTATGTTCGCAAATTATAACCGATATTAAAGATCAAATTCGAGAAGCTCAACACGTTTCGATAACAGAAGAAGACGTACGAAAAGAGATGTCCTGTGGAGCCGAGCTAAAACTTGAAACTAAATCTGATGGTATTCTGTATTACCTAGATCGTATCTGGATTCCTAATCACAACAATCTTCGTGAAACTCTCATGAATGAAGCTCATAAAACGCGATATTCTATACACCCAGGAGCCGATAAGATGTATCAAGACCTACGATACACCTATTGGTGGCCTGGAATGAAGAAAGATATTGCCGTTTTTGTTTCCAAGTGTCTCACATGTTCTAAGGTGAAGGCTGAACACCAAAGACCCTCAGGACTTCTAGTCCAACCGGAAATACCTGTATGGAAGTGGGAAAATATAACCATGGATTTCATTAACGGGTTACCTCGCACTTCTGGTGGGTATGACACTATATGGGTGATTATAGACCGACTTACAAAATCAGCTCACTTTATTCCTATTCGAGAAGATTTCAAGAACGAAAAGCTTGCTCGTATTTATATCAACGAAATCGTAAGCCAACATGGGGTACCATTAAGTATTATTTCTGATCGTGATGGTCGTTTCACCTCACGAACATGGCAAGCAGTACAATCCGCTATGGGCACTCGATTAGACCTCAGTACCGCCTATCATCCTCAAACTGATGGACAGTCTGAGCGCACCATTCAAACTCTTGAGGATATGCTTAGAGCATGTGTCATAGACTTCAAGGGAAATTGGGACGCCCACCTACCGTTAGTTGAATTTTCGTACAACAACAGCTATCATTCGAGCATCGGCATGGCACCTTTTGAAGCTTTATATGGTCGAAAGTGCCGATCTCCTGTTTGTTGGCACGAAATTGGGGAAGCACAAATTACTGGTCCAGAATTGATCCAAGAAACCACAGACAAGATTCATCAAATCCGAAACAATCTTTTAGCAGCTCAAAGTCGTCAAAAGAGTTATGCAGATAAACGACGGAAGCCCTTGGAGTTTAACATTGGTGATCATGTGCTTTTAAAAGTATCGCCGTGGAAGGGAGTAGTTCGTTTTGGTCAAAAGGGAAAGCTAGCACCACGTTACGTAGTACCTTTCAAGATACTTGAAAGAGTAGGTCCTGTAGCATACAATCTTGACCTAGCGGAAGAACTCGACAGGATTCATCCCACATTTCACGTGTCGAACTTGAAGAAGTGCCTCGCTGATGAGAACCTCCATATTCCGCTGGAAGATATTCAGATCGATGAATCCATGCATTTTATTGAAAAACCAGTGGAGATCATGGACTTCGGAGAAAAGCGTCTTCGATGGAGTCGCATTCCAACTGTTAGGGTACGCTGGGAGTCGAAACGGGGACCTGAGTTTACTTGGGAACGTGAAGACTCAATGCGTGAAAAATACCCGCATCTTTTTCCTACCACTTCAACTATTTAAATTTCGGGACGAAATTCCTAAAAGTAGGGGATACTGTAACATTTGTAAAAATCGGGTCTCCAAAACCCGCTCCGTTTTGTAATCAAGTACCAAGTTATGAAAGTGCATTAATTATTTATGGTTATTTTGAGTTAAAACGATACATAATTAATAAATAAACTAAACTATAAAAATTATATTTGATAAAAAGTTAAAATAAAACAAATAAAAAATATTTGAAGCTGCCGGGACTCGAACCCGGGTCAGCTGAGTCGCTCAAACGACTTAACATCCATTCCCTAAACCACTCCGCCACAACGTGTTTTCTGTTAACACTAGGAAAGCAAATGGAACTTATACACAAACTCGATTTAACCGATGATGCCATCTGAAAACCGATAATCGGCAAACCAATCGTCAAATCGATTGTTTACCTCACAATTTCAGTTATAACCGATGCTCGACGGTTTCTAATTAAGTCAGAATTGATTGAACTTAAAACTTCATCATTTTCGGTATTTGAAACCGAAAGTTCATCAAATCCCTGGATAACTCAAGTTTCAGTCCATTCTCGCGATTCAGAACTATCACAACAACACTCCAATTCCTTTTCGTCGCATTTTCAAATCATCTGAGCACCTAAAACAGTTCGCCGGAATTCTCTGCAAAAGTCGTCGGAAAACCGTATTCAACACAAACCGGTAAAATACTCCTCCTTTACGATTTCAATCTATTGTTAGAACCTTACTAACATTAACCCATCACTCAAAATCAACCACAGACGACTTTGCTGGATTTTCTGTGTTCGCCGGAAAATTTCTGGAATTGCCGGAAACTCGTTAGTTATCGGTATGCACATTCAAACGTACTGATAATCAATACACACTAGTTCAATTTCATATCTAATCCCTTAATTCTGTTGATAGACCCTCTCAGCCGAAGGTTCAAAAACAGAGCTGTCAAATTCTCGCCGAACTCTCTGAGGAAGACAACCTGTTCGGTACCTTCTTTCCCTATACTGTTCGGTTTAGTACATTCAAGCTAGTCATCATGTTTATTAACTAGATTAATCACGAATCGGATGTTTGAGTAAGGTCTGTGTTCGTAATGAAGAAGATGAATTCAATAATGACATAAGAGTAATTAAAATCCGGATTATAAACGGGTTAGACACACAGTCCAGCGGTGGACTGTGTGCAAACAACGACTATACACGTCCCGAGTTCGATCCTTGCTACGCGCACGCTTTGTGTAATAACATTCCTTTTTAATCCAGAACTAAACCGGGTTTAAAACAGATAGTTGTTAAGTATAATAAAAACCAAGAATATAACCGGGTTAGACACACAGTCCAGCGGTGGACTGTGTGCAACATTAACTTCACGTCGCGCGTTCGAATCTTGTCACGAGCACCGGTTCAATTGAAATAAAACGTTTTTGCAAATAAAGGAATTTTCGGTTAATTCAAATAAGAGTATAAATATAATTAAAACCGAGTTTATAACGGGTTAGACACGTAGCTCAGTTGGTAGAGCTACGTGCACGTGAACGGAAGGTCGCCGGTTCGAATCCCACCCGGCGCAGAATTAACCGCTGATCGAACCGGTCAACGGTCAACGGTCAACGGTCAACACTAAAAAAATAATTTTTTTATATATTTAATTATTTAATTTAATTTAAAAATCAATTAAAAATACTTAAAAATGTTATTTTTAAAGATAGAAAATAGCCATAAACTCATAAAAATATATCTAAAAATTTCATTAAAATCCTTAATAACATCCATCCACTTAATATATTTTTCCATTATTATTTAGGTTAGTATTCCTCGTCGATTCGCTCATCTAAATCGTGCGCATCTCACCATCTCCAATTCAACGCACCCAAGGTGAGTGAACCTTTCAAATTCCCCGTTTTAATCACGTTTTTGGGGTGTATCATGTGTCTTCGTTTATATACATATTATAACTAAACTATTGTGCATACATCATATCATGACATGTGTATTTAGTTTGTTGCTGTTAAGTAGTTACTATTGGATGCAAATTATTATTTCAGTACATGCAATTGCCGAGGCCGCCGCTCCCCATTTAATTATGAGGTTTGAGCCTGTTCCCCATTTTATTATGCGGTTGAACCTGGCGTGCCCGCAACGATCGGCTCCGTTTGATTGAGCCTTGATCGGTCATTTCAATTTACATTTCAGTTCATGCAATACGATCGGCTCCGTTTGATTGAGCCTTGATCGCACAGTTCATTTTACATTTCAGTACATGCAATACGATCGGCTCCGTTTGATTGAGCCTTGATCGCACAGTTCAATTTACATTTCCAGTTCATGCAATACGATCGGCTCCGTTTGATTGAGCCTTGATCGCACAGTTCATTTATGTTAGTTATCGTATGATATTGGTATGTTCATGTATGCTATCAAGTGTTATAATTGTAACTGCTATTTGCCAATGCTTGACTACTTACATTGCTCTTTTATGATTATGCACAATATTTCATTGATAAACTAACCATAAAATCATTATCAAATGTTTATCTAATAAGGTTCACTCGCCAACTTATGTTGACCCAAAAACTCCCATTTTACACATGATACAGGTGAACCAGCAGCAGCTAGGAACACATAGGACCTGGATTAGAAGAATAAAACGATTTAGTATTGGGATTGCTATGTTTGGTTATTTTCCTTTGTATTGAATGAACATGTTTGGATGTTTGAAAATGTAACTTTGACTTCATTAATTATGAAACATAATAGTAAATGTCATGTGCTTTGGTGATAACCCAATTATGCCCCGACGCTTATTTCCGCTGCGGGTCGGGGTGTGACAGGACAGTTCCTGGAACTATCCATACGGCCAGCAATAGTGTAGCTAATGACCTGGTGGAGTACCCTGTGAAGTGGATCCCTGAGGCATGTTGCCTTGGCCTTTCTTGGATCATACACCGGTACGACCGCCACTTGAGCCCAAAATGCAGCTCTAGCATCCTCATTTTCAAAATTATAAGTGGAGGTGAACAGGTCGGAGTCTAGCTCCTCCGTGGTGTAGATCCCCAATCTTTTTCCTAGTCTCGCGACTGACCAACTATGCCACTGACCTCCAAGCCTGAACTTCACTCTCATGGTGTGTCGGAAGTCGGGGTTCTCGCCTCCCTTCGGTTTGGCATAACTGTATGAGGTGAGAAACTCCAAAGTGAGTTCCAAGTAAACCGGTTGGCGGATATTAAGTAGCCGAGACATAGGCACATAAATCATATCAGTAAGCCTATCGGTTTGGTTCAGTGCTTCAATCATAGGCCAACTCAGCCTCCTTGGTATACCGATCTTGTTTCTTCGGCTCCATAAAGCTTGAAGTTTGTTGATGCAAGGGCGGTCCCGGTTGTCTTCGGGATCGAAAACGAGGAAAGGATGATCCATCTACACATAAGATAGCAGAAATATAAGAGCAAGTGAAAAAATTTCAGGTCCCGGCATCAGAACAGCGCGTTACGAACATTCTATTCGTTTTGCTGTTCAGGTGACGCACGGCCGTGCGAGGTTTTGGCACGCCCGTGCGGATCAAGAGTGCAGATCAGGGTCGCTGGAAGTCGGACACGCACAGTAGTGCGAGAAGTTGGCATGACCGTGCGTCCTGAGATCACAAGTCTAGTGCAGCCTACGTTATACCTCGCACGACAGTGCCAGAAAACGGCATGGTCGTGCATTGGCCGCAGATCGCTAAAAATTGGTCCATTCTCCAATTTCAACCAATTTTCCTCAAAACAATGTACATTTCAGACAAATGGACCACGGGTTCGCGATTAAACTTGTGATTTGCATAATTAGTTCAAGAACTAGGGTTTGGTTCGTGATTATGAAGAAAACCCCAAATTTTCTCGGACTAAAACCCATATTGGACTAGAAACATGATTACAACGAGAAATTATGAAGGGATTCATACCTTGTTCGAAGAAATTGAAGGAACCCTTGCAAAAGTGGTGGGTTTTGAGAGAAGGGAGTTTGGAACTGCTGTTCGCGACTGTCTTAGGGTTTTATGAACCTTTTTGACTGAAAAAGTTACATATTTGTATAATGAATTTTACACACGATTTGGTTTTAAATTTATAAAAATGATTTATACCTCAACATTAAAACACACACGAAAGGGCAAGTGTACCCCGTCATATATGTAGTAAAGTATCGGTAAGAACCAAGTATCGATCCAAGAATGCGGGCGGAGACGATAATACTAAACCTTTGCCATTATTCTATCGATAGGAAAGATAAGTTGGTGAGTTGTTTAAACTAGTAAATGACTAGAACATAATATTTTTAGTTTCTTTTTTTTTCTTTTTGTAAACATAAAGACTCCAAATATGAAAAATATAAATATCGCCTTGCTTTATGAACAACTGGAACATGTTAACTAAGTCGGTTATGCCACTAAGTCACTTGGTCAATTTTCCATTTTTCAAAGACAATTAGTATCCCTTTCGGGAATCCTAACATGACAACTCTTTGGAAAGTTAAAACGATAAACACACTTTAACCACCTAAAGTTGTTCTTTAACGCCCTATTGATTAATGTTTATGAAAATCCTTAAAAATAAGTTAGTCATCCGTTAAGAGTTTTCTAACCTCACTTAATCAAGGAAAGTTACACCGATAAACACAATGCAACCACCGAGACAAGCATAACCTAGATTAAGTCACAACCGAGTCCATTTTACAAATCTTTAACATAAATTCACTAAGAAAGCAATTTTGGTCGAAACTACTAACTAAGCTTATGATTTATGCTAAGAATTCACAACGACACCATCTAACCCGCTAAGGTCCTTACGCGACGGAAAGTACTCTTGATTAATATTAATTATCCCTTATTAACCCAATACCCATTTCTAGTCTCATGGGATGAACATTTTAATTAAGCTAAAAGTTCACTAATACAAGATTAATTAAGCCTCTCCTTTCAAATATCCTAAATAACCATGAACTAATCATCCAAGCCAATTAACTATAATCAAGAATCCAATATCAATAACAAGGTTGCAAAACAATCACCAAGGATTAACATAAAAAGTTGTTAAGTGTCATTACAAACATGATTAACATCTAATGGTTGTTTAACAAGCAAGGAATTCAAAGTGTTTTTTCCATGAGGCTACAATATTACATAAACAACAATCTAAAAGCTTGAAACATAATCAAAATTATGGAAAGATTCAAGAATCAAACCATAGACAAGCTAAAGATTGAAGAACCGGATGATAACGGA
Organism: Scalesia atractyloides; assembly: GCA_947069175.1. Lineage (NCBI taxonomy): Eukaryota > Viridiplantae > Streptophyta > Magnoliopsida > Asterales > Asteraceae > Scalesia > Scalesia atractyloides. The sequence continues at coordinate 35,897,080 of CAMTDV010000006.1, forward strand.
GCTTCTAGGCACAACAGGGGCTTGAATCGGAGCAAAACATGTTGTTACCGGAGCCCAAAAATCGCAAGAAAACGCTCCCCAAAAGTCCAGTCTGCGATCACTTTATCCGCACGGCTGTGCACTTTATCCACATGACCGTGCACTTTATCCACACGGCCGTGCACTATTAGCTCAATTTGGTGACGTCATCTTATCCGGATAAGGTTTTGAAAATGGCACGGCCATGCCAAGATTGGCACGGCCGTGCGTGTCCGAGATAAGCTTGCACTGGGGATCGCACTGGCAGTGCACACGAGAAAAACAACTCCGCACGGTCGTGCCATCCTTCCGCACGACCGTGCGCGCCTTGAACAATGCTTGCACTAGGGTGTGCACGCTCGGTGTAGCCCTTCTCACCTGGGTTGGCATGGCCGTGCCAATCCTCTGTACAGCCGTGCACTATCTGAATCTTCACAGAAAGTCTGTAAATTCGCCGTTTCGCCTGGAAAATCCTTGTTTTCTGCATCTTCTCGTCCGACACAGTGTTTAAGGCCTGTAAATGAAAACATACGTGATTAAGTATCTAATTATGGATCTTTACGGCCAAAAACGTGTAAAAAAGGGATAAAATGGGGGACTAATTTATGTGTATTTTAACAAATGAGTTGAAAATAACTCAATGACTGTAATTTTTCTGCTACACTTTCATTGTGAAACTTGATTAACGTTTTCACTTGGCCAAACTTACTTATGCCTATCATAAATGATCACTCTGCTAAGTGGGAGAATGTTAGAAATAACCAGTTGATGCAGCCTAACGGATCATTTAAGTAATGTTACCAATATGACATAACTAGTCACCAACAATTACTTGATGGTAATAATTGTAAATATTGATTCATTCAGGGGGTAATTATGATTTCCCTTTAGGTACCTTCAATAGAGAACCCATAGAGCTTTCATAACCGATCACTATTCATGATCATTATTCATTGATCTTACATGTTGATTATAAGTATGGGTGGCAAAGGGGGCAAGTGGCGTGGGTTTGGGTCATAGGTCAAGATGAGTTTGGATTAGGAACTTAGGATGAGTATATTAAAAAGAAGGTCATGATAAGTTTGGCTCGGGATGAGTTTGGGTTTGGGCCACGATGAGATAAAAAAACATTAAAAAAAAGAAAGAAAAAATAAAATTTTAAAAAAATATATAAAAAAAGAAAAATATAAAAAAAGAAAAAAAATTGAAAATGAAAATAATTTCATGATCATTAAAAGGCATAAACCCAAAATTAAACACAGCATGAACTAAATTAGCATTTTTAGCTCAAGCTCATACCACACATTCAATCCATAAAAAAATCAAGCAATTCATGGAAACTTTCAATTATAACCCAAAGAATTATAAAATTGGCATGTTTAAGCATACATTATCCATTACATGAAACTGAGATGCAGGAAAAAAAAGTAAGAATTAAAGCAAACAATGAAAAGAATAGAGAAGCCTAACCAAGATCACACTATTGGCAGTGTTGTAGTAATCGCTAGTCGTTAGTCGGGGGTGGGGGTAGGGACTAGTGATTGATTGGGATTTATCAAGGATTAATCGGAACTAATAGGAATTAATCCGGATTTAATGTGATTAATCAGGGATTGATCGGCGTCTAGTCGGGATTTTTATAACCATGACTAGCGGTAAATTTCATCAACCTCACATAGAAATTTCATCAAACACTGTGTTTCATCACCGTCGTAAGTCCACCAGAAACAGTATTTTCCGGTAGCCAAAAACCGTTAAGTTTTCCGCAAATCAACACTTTTTGTACACAAACAATCAATCAATTGAAGAATGAATTTGACCGTCCGGAAATTCGACGTCTGTCAGATCAAAGAATATTCCGATAAATCACGGTGGTTTCACACACACAAAGCACGGTGGTTTCATACACACAATCACGGCTAGGCGAGAATCAAGATCAAATCAAGAAGAAGAGAGTACAAGAGTGATCGTCTTCACTCAGTAAGTTTTTTAGGGTCACCTATCCTAACCTGTTCAGTTTTATAAAGTTGCCCATCCTGACCTATTCATTATGTTAAATAAAACTTGATATACCCATTCCGACCCCTTAAGTTTATTGCTAACCCAAAATTGCCCTTGACTTTCTTTTTAAATTCCATATCAACCCACATTTATACAATTGGGCCAAAATTGTCAAGTCTAATTATATAAGTGATGAAAAACTCCTCAAAAACACCATACTAAAAATTCTCTCTAATATGATACATCTATATAAAGAACCATATAACGCGAATCATGGCTTTATCTTTCTCCTTAACATAATGATCCATACAAGTATGTATTTCTAATTTGATATTCATGTTTATGTATTTGATTATGTTTGGGGTTCAAATGAAGGTACACAAATTATTAGGTTCTAGGTGACCAAACTCACTTAGATTAGACATTTGTAAACAATATGCGCATGAATATGATTATAACTTATAAGCTACTTGGAGTCACGTAACATTACCTTTGGAGCATAGCAAACGTTTGTGAAATGATTAACGCAGCAGACACCCGAGTAGGATTTCACTTGTAATTTATTTTTGGTGTGTTTTATTGTAGTATCATCAGAAGTAAACGACTGATTATACCATAGTCTCACGTAACAGTGGCGGACCTATGAATTATTTGTTGGGGGTGCGAATGATGTGTTCAACCATATTATCAAGGGTGCAATCGAGTTTTTTACCTAAAATATACACTAAATTTTTTTAAGGGGTGCGGCCGCCCACCTTGACCAAAGGGTGGGTCCGCCCCTGTCACGTAATACGACTCACTATAGGAGTAAAAATGTTCAAACAAACGCAGAAATACAGCTACTTTCGTGATTTTCTCATCTTTTAATTATGATATTGAAACATGAATTCGAAAATGGTAATACAAGCTCTTTGTATTCACAAAAAAAAAAAAAAAAAAACCGAGTCCCTTTACATCTAAAGAGGCTGTTAACGAATGGTGAAGCTGAGTTTGCTTACAGATAAAGAATGTTTAGCAAGCAGAAGACCTGCACAAGACCTTCTGCTGTTGCTGGTTTTGGCACTGCTCATGGCATGTAGTTACTTTATCGCGCAGCTCTTGGAACGCCCTCATCGTTTCAACATCAAATCCGCCAGCCAACTGTCAAAATACCCGATCCAAAACATCAGTTCAACCTCAAAAACGACTAAATTCTGCTTTAACTTTGATCAAACCTCAAAAGTTATATGAAAAATGTGCATTAATGTTGTTACCTGATGTACGCGAAATGCAAACCGTACGCCTTGAACTATCAACTCTTCTTCTTCTGGTCCGCTAACTGTCTCGAGTTCTGCAGATACTCTTCTCATGTACTTCATTGCTAATTTGACCGATGCAAGTTTGATCTACAAGTATGCAAATCATTGTCATATATTGCCCATTTTTCTATATTTTCTAAATTAAAAAATATAGGGTCAAATTTACCAAATCACAATATTGATTCCAAGAGTTCAAGCAAGAAACATGATGATAAAGGAATTCTTTCTACCAAAACTTTTGTCAAAATCGCAAACATTTTCCCCTATAGGGGTGTTATAATCGGTTCGTATTCGCAGGTTTGCATGTCAAAAATTTACACGAGCCCAAAATCATGTCATATACATGAAACTGAAGTACAGACAGAACACACCGAACAAAATTCTCTTTCCAAATATATACATTGTGTATAAAACAATAACGATTAACAAAATGACATATATATCTCTATCAGTTTAAGGTATTGCAAAAATGTATATCTTTTAAATTACCAAAAAAAGGGTTAAATGGGTCAACCTGCGAACCCACAAGGTTGATCCAAACCCGCCCGTTTAGCTAAACATGTTCATGGGTTCGACCCAAAGTTGAAAATCACAATCAAGGTACAATCTTTGTTGCAGGATGTACAACTAACAAACATCCAAAGAGGGAAAAAGAATCCAAGCAAATAAATCACCAATAGGATGTGGGGTTTCACTTTCACGTGTAATCTTACAGGTGGGGACCTTTTTTTCTGAGCAAAATCTTTGCAACATTTGTTGGCATTTTGTAAGCAAATCAATATCCTGTTTTTGTTTATGTTCTAATGCTTGATTCTAGACTGAGCCCCATGGAACATTTAGGGACCACTAACACCTAATTTCTTGACCAATCTACCACAAAACATGCTCTTACATGCATTTACAGTAACATTTAAGGTGACCCGTGCTACTAGATGTCATAAACGAGCAAGTCAATACGGGTTCGATAATGGGCTAAAAGAAATCTGACCCACAATTTAACATCCCCTACAACAGTTGGCTACCATCAATATGTTCAGATGTTACTCTTAAGAGTGTTTATTATTTCGGGCCATTCGAATTGGGGTCTCGAATTCTAATGATTTGAAGGTGAATTAGAATTAAAATAAAAGATTTAAAAATTTGAATTTAGGTGAATCCTAATTGATCCGAATTATGAGAAAATGAGAAAAAAACTCCTGACTATATAAAAATAAATGAAATATATATGCGTAATTGAATTCAGATATTGTACTCGCCTTGGTTCGAAAATCACAATTTTGATTTGAAATCCGAAATCTAAACTTGAATCGGTTTTTAACCCGATTGGAAAATTTAAAAACCAAATTTGAATTCGTAACTTCATTTTCTATTCAGTTTGATGTTCGATTTTCTAAATTCAGTTCGATGAATGAACACCCCTACTTCATATATTCCAGCCTTCTTTTATTAATTTATGTCTCACATGACGATTAAAATTTGCGTGACTTTCAACTTGTTTGACCTGTTCAATGTATTTCTATTTAACATTAAGATCTACTTACTAAAAGAGGAAGTTCAGAAACAAGTACCTGAGCTACAAATCCTATTTCTTGCATCCAACACTTTGGAATCTGAAACACTTCATATCTTGTTGAAGCAGCTTCTCTCATTCTTGATAAATTATACACTCCATGCTCTAATCTGTTAGTCACCAAAAAAAATAACCATTAAAAATCTTATAAACATAAATTTTAAAAAATTAAGAAAATTAAGAAGATTCATACTTCTCAAACAATCCTTGCATTTTCTTGAGAGCAGAACTACAAGGCTGTCTTGGATCATCACGAAAGGATGATGCCTCGGATTCAAGCTTCTTTAGATCACAATACCCGAATGCAGCTTCTCTTAACGCGTCTGCTTTGCGTTCAGGCCATTCAAAATGTTTAAGAACCGCCCATTCGTCAACCAAGTAAGACAGTTCATCATCGAGCCATTTTACGAAGCGCACAACATCCTCAATGTCCGTAAATGATGCATTCTCAACTTCTTTGATCAATGATCTTATGAAATCACCTTGTGTTTCCACATCCGTCTTTATCTGTAACATTTAAAGACAGATTAACCTAAACTCGTGCCCATAACTCGATCTAGTACACATTTGATGTTAATCAATATGGTAACCAAATTTCAGTATTGTTTCAATAAACACTACCAATGTTATTTCAACTAAAGAAAAACACTTACATTTTTCAATATTGTTTCATTGTTGTGCATTGTTTAACGGTTAAAATCAGAAAAACTAAAATAAATAATCATCACCATATAATAACCAATTTCATTATTATTTTATTTAACAAACTCTCTTTATACAGAACTTGAAGGAATTTATTGATTTTTGGAAGATTTTTATAAATTTAAATTTGAAAAAAATTGCAGTGGAAGGTACTGTTTACAATGCACAGAGTACAAGTGACGAAAATTCAAAATGTCGAGGTTACCCTTTGGTCTGACACATATGATTTGAAATCCAACGGTCATATCTATCAACTATCAAAAAACAATTTATTAACAAATTCACTGATGACGTGTCAAAGGGCAAAATAGTAATTAAGCACACTCAGTACCGGTTCTCAATTTCTCCAATCATATCACGAGTATTAGCGGTTGACGACGGTGCATCGGCGGTGGAAGATCCGTTACATGATTCCCGGCGAGACTCTCTCCGCATGAGAGAATGATAAAACTCCACTACCTCCGGTACTCTCCTCACCTTCGCCGGCAACGGCTTTACACTTTTAGGCGGAGGTGGTGGCGGCCGCGGAGCTGAAGATTTAGCAGTTTTCGGTGGTGGAGGTGGCGGAGGAGGAGCTACTTTAGCCACCGGCGGAGGAACCGGAGGTTGTTGCTCCGGCGTCAGCGGCCGTGGAGGGGGTTTCGGAATCCTAGGAACTCGAGAACGATTTACAGAATCCATATTCATATCTAACGAATCACACCGAGAAAGCCTCGGTAGATTATCAATTTCTACCCGAATCGACTCTTTAGAGCTTGATTCTGTATAACATTTGGGATCATTAACACTTGTATTACTTGTGGTACCAGCATTTGCTATCGTATGGCCTCGTTTCAGGCTTTTTATCATATGAGATTTACCCGACATATCTATCAGTTGTTGCTGAAACCGTTGCGAACTAGATGTAGCAGCCTGTTGTACCTCCAAAGCCTTGGTTCTCATTTCAGATATTTCTAATTTTTGCTTCTGTTCGGTTAATTCCAAATGCAATATCTCAACCTCGTGTCTTAACCTCTCATTCTCGGCTTCCAAACACTGAATCATCTTTGACGAGCGGTTTAACTCCGCATCTTTCTTCGAGATCTCATCTCAAGAATTGGTAAAATCGCTACAGATTCTTTAAGTAATTTCTGTTCAAGTAACTCCGTTCGTAGCCGCGACTCGCGTTCTCTCAACTGCTCCACCAACTGCAACAACTCCGCCACGTCCGGCGGCTTCGGCTGCACCTGAGCCCACGAGCGTGGGAAGTACACTCCAAACGACCGTGAAAACACTGCACTCTTTTGCGATGATTACCTCCGTTATCGGAACCGGTTGATGGTGACGGTGACGGAGATGAATGATGACGTTGCTGCGGATAATGCTGAGCGTGATGCACTTCTGTTTTGGAATTCAACGGTGATTTTTGTAATCCGATAGCTAACTTTACTTTTCCGGCCACCATTGTTGAATAAATTGCATAAAAATTAAAAAAAAATCTATAATGTATAGATCTGTTTAACCTCTCATCTGATACAGAAAAAGTGAGTTGTGAGGGGTCTCCACGGTTAGAAGTGAGAGTGAAGGGTGGGGGTTAGAGAGAGAAAGATGAAGGAGATGATGATGATACAACTGGTTGGGTACGATTGGAAGGTAGTGCAAAAAAAAAAAAAAGTAAAAAAGATGGGCACGAATAACGAGAACGTCATATGTGGGTTTTTTGGGTTTGAATTATTTTGGTAAGTTTAATAATTGAAAATTGAAGGTAATTAATGAAGGGGTGTTATTCGTGTGTTGCTACGCGCCAAACATATTTTGAAATTAGACTTGAGGTGCATATTATTATTATTATTATTGTCTTATTTACTTTTTCTTCTCTCTTTTTCTTACCTTTATGAAAAATAAATAGATAGAATGTGAACTAGAAGGAATATATCAATAGTGATATAAGTATATGATAAGGGTATCTAATATAAAAAATTTAAAATTGATAAGAATATGTAAGTTGTAATAAGATATTTAATCAATGTGTTTGATTTTTATGTCGATTTGGTCTAGAAATTTCCAAGCTGAGTCTGAACTCTAGTAAGTTTGAACCTGACTCATTTAGTTTTTAAAAGCTTAGGTTCGGGTTATTGATTTTTTTAGTCTCCTCAAGCTTTACTTAGAGTCGACTCATTTATTATTTTTTATTTAATATATATTTTTTAGTATTATATCTACACAAATTAATTGTATATATGTTTAAAATATTTATAATTTGATAAATATTATAAAAACTTAATATTTTTAGTTATTGGTAAAATCACACTTGTTATGATATTATATATTTATTATTAAGAATAAAAATTATCGTATTTATATTAATAATATGTTATTTAGTTTGGGTGTTCAAAAGTATTAGAATTTGAAAATCCGATCCAAACTATCCGGTATTTGGAAGACTGGTTATGATGTGTAGAACTTGATAAGGCTTGAATATCTAAGACATACGGAAATCTACGGGTTCAACATGAGCGCGGAATCCAAATGTAGAACTAGTAACACGCTTGTTTCATATTATATCTTTTTTCATAGAAATTTTGACATCATAATGTTTCAATTACAATCCTTTATTAAAAAGCTCAAAGTGAAAGTTATGAGCTCATGAGCACGGAGGTCTCTATATATAGACCTTGTCCTCCGTGCGCAAGATTCCTACGCTTGAGTGTGTGCATGTGTGTTTATGACTCATTCACACACATGAGTCCACTTTACAAAATCAAACCAAACATCAAACACAAATGTTATGCTACCCATACATACGTACATACGTACATACATACATACAAACTCAAACAAAGACGCAAACGTTAAACATAAGTGCATCAACATACCCCCCTTGGATATTGTCGTAGTCTTGTCTTTTAGGTGATGTGATGGAGTGTGCGTATAACTTTTAGATATATTTTAAGTATTTTTCACTCGTTTATTCAAGCTTTAAATTTATAAACACGATATACAACTATCACTCTCTACAACACGCTAGGGTAAGTGCACGATACACAAGAGCTTTTAATACCGGAATATCGTCAATGTCTTGGAAAAGATATTTAATAAGTAAAAATAAATCACTAACTAAAGTAATAAAAGAAACAAATAGACAAGATAGAATCACTTGGTTCCGACTTATTATTTACGTATCCTTTGATAATTTCTACGCTTTGGGTTTTTAAGCGATTATCTTAGTTATGGTAGCATGCCCCTCTTTTGGAGGCGATAATACCCTTAGCCATATTGGTCTGAGTCAGTAGGGATACAGTACCGCAGGCTGGAATATTGAAAGATAACTAAGTAAGTTATTAATGCAAAATGTGGCAGGATCTTGGTTTTTAGGAATGGGTCCAAACATTCTTATCATGGTTGACTTTATAGAACCGACATCACATTGACACGGCCCCGTGTCTGGTAGGCACGACCTCGTGTTGCCTACATGAGTCAGAGAACGTGTCTGGTAGTGAAACACGGGTCATGTCAATGTAGACACGGCCCCGTGTTAAAAAGCTACGGTGGCATGGCCCCGTGTCTTTCTAACACGTCCATATGCCTGGAAGTAGAAAAGGCACGGCCCCGTGCTCGAGGAACACGGCCCCGTGTCATAGGGTTTTTATGAAGTTTTAGTCTTAAGTTTTAAGAAACGATGTTTTATTGGGAGGTTCCTTACTGGATGGAACAATACTAAATTGCCTGATATACCTTAAGCTCTTGCGAGAGGTACGAAAACGCAAGAGGTTATCGTAAATATAGAAGTCTAACTTAAAAGTAGGAAAGCGAAACCTTCCTTTATTTATCTTTTCCAGGATCTTGTTGAAGAAGGTGTGAGTCGCTCGCTCCCGTCCAAACCGTCGATGTGAATTTCACACACTGTAAAAGGGACCTTCATTGCAAGGTCGATACAGGGACGTCTGTCGCCTTCATTCTTGCACATGACTTGGGTAGATTTGATGGTCTCAATATTTTTTATCCCTGAGTGTGGTTCCATTATATCTCCTTTGCTTTTACTCCTTGATGAATACCGTGCTTTCATCATGGATTCTATTTCTTTGAGCTTTTGGAGAATCCTCTTTTCTATTTGACATACTTCTTCTGAACTTATGTCACCTATAGAAGAGGTTTGATGGAATTTAGGGGGATGGAAGTTATTTTTACTCCGCCCATCTTAAGGTGATCGTCACAGGAAAACGATGGGTCTAAGTAGTGGGGATTAAAATTTAGAATGGCACATTCTAATTCTTTATGCGTTCCTCCACATAGCTGACACCAGTCACCGTAAGAGTGGTGGGGTTAAAATAATTATTAGCATCCATGTTTGCCAGAAAAGTTTTAACCGTCGGGATCAAAGGATACTGTTTTCTTAAGAACTGTTGATGTCACACGGGCCCGCGTGATTGTCACACGGCCCGTGTGTTTTCTGCAGAGAGGAGAAAAAGTTTAGAAAAAGAAGAAAAACCTAAAAAGAAAAATTATAAAAGCATAAAAATGATTAGGCCGCCGATTTTAAACTTTCTTAAAATCCTTGTGTCCCCTAAACGATGCCAAAAACTTGACGTGATGGAGTGTGAGTATAATTTTTAGATATATTTTAAGTATTTTCACTTGTTTATTCAAGCTTTAAATTTATAAACACGATATACAACTATCACTCTTTACAACAGCTAGGGCAAGTGCACTTGTCATTGACGTGGTATAGTGATGGTAAGATACCGAGGTCATCCAAGGACAAAAGAGCTTTTAATACCGGAACATCATCGACGTCTAATCTAATCAAATTTTTGGAAAAGATTTTTAGTAAGTAAAAATAAATAACTAACTAAAGTAATAAAAGAAACAAATAGACAAGATAGAATCACTTGGGTTCGACTTATTATTTACATATTCTTTGATGATTCCCACGCTTTGAGATTTTTAAGAGATTATCTTAGCTATAGTGGCAAGCCCCTCTCTTGGAGGCGACAATACCCTCAACCATATTGGTCTAAAATTGGAAGATAATAAGTAAGTTATTAATGCAAAATGTGGCATGTCCCTCTTTTGGAGGCAACCTACCCTCGGCTATATTGGTCCGACTCAGCAGGGATACAGTCCCGAAGGCCAGTTTAAAGTTTTAATAGAATAAAACTCACCTTAAATATAAAAAACTAGTTATTAAATTCATTAATACATACTCAATTAAAAAGTTAACCAAAGCTAGGAAATAAAAAATTAATACATAAATAACTTGTCTTCACCAAGTGATGTAAGAGATTAGCGAAACATGGCCTTTGTTTGAAAAAAAACTCTTAAGATCAATCTTGGATCCCAAGACTACCACACACACTCTATGATGGATGATGGATGAATATGGTGAATGATGGTGGTATTGTGGTGGTGGAGTGGTGGCAGGTGTGAGAGAAGTGGTTTTCCAAGGGATGAGTTGGAATGAAACCAAGCACCCCTATTTATAGCTGGGAACAGACTCCTCACACGGCCCCGTGCCCACAGGGCATGGCCCCGTGTCTTCCTTCTTCTCTGTCTTCATTTAATTCGAGTGTTAGATCAGCCTGCTACACGGCCCTGTGTGTCAACGACACGGCATCCGTGGCCATTGTACTTGCTGTACTATCCCAGATATGCGAATCTAGAAGTTGACCACGGCCCGTCTCCACAAGGACAGACCCCGTGTCTCTTGTCTGCTTCTGCTTGTCTTCTTTTATCTGGAATCTTGAAGGACGACCCCAGCATGGCACGACCCCGTGCCAGACTTCTGATTTGTTGTTTTTGATCTTGGGGTGAGGCTCAGAGTGCTGGTATAATGTGTTATCTTCCCGTCTTCTATACTTATGTTGTATTTTGTCGTTAATATGTTCCTTTTGTACAGTTAAGCTCTTTTAATCTTGAAAATCAAAAGTATACAAAGAAACGCGCTTTTTCCAACATCACTACTAAAAAGAGTTGATTTTATACCGTATTTGATACACTTTATATGTTGCATTCGACGCATTTCAGTAGGACTTCAATCTGTCACTCCAAAGAACCCGCTTCCGATATTCTTTTCTATGTTCCTCAAAGCTCTTCTTCGGCTTCTGATTTGTTATCGGCGGTTTCATATACTTGTATCTCGAGATAGATGTTTTCTTTGTCTTCTCAGCAATCTTCTCTAGTCTTTTGTTCACTTTCTCTTCTCTATCTTCTCCAACTCTCTCCAATTGTCTTTCCCAATTCCGACCAGAGTGTATTTCATATGCAAAACAAATTCTGACAACTCTCTAAAAATGCTTGCTCTCTGTCTTCTCTTGCATAGAAGATTTTATTGACAAATAGAATCTCTATATCCGTATCTAACATAGTTACCAGTCACACAGCATCGTAACACGCATCGTCATCCAGTTCTTCTCGTCTTCACATAACACAATCACTACATCACTGTCTTTTCATCATAATACCACCACTTGAAATATTTCTATATATCATATTCCATTTCATGGAATGGCATCGCCTTCATAACATTCGGTTCTTGTACTTCCGCGTGATGACATATTTACCCATCTCTTAATCAATCTTTGTTTTTGATACTGTGCATTTTGGTTCTTGAGGCTTCCAGTATTTGAACTCTATACTAGCTTCTCTTTTAATAAACCTTAAGACACGTTGATTTTATGCACACACCTCGCAATTAATCAACTTCAACCTGCATAACTCCTTAACGTCCCACCATGCAAGGTTTTTATGTCTTTGATAACTCTGAAGTATAGTACTCCATATTCTCTTCGTATAGCTATCTTTCTCAACTTAGGAATCCAAATCTAGCTTATGATGTCTCCCATAGAAATATCTTTGTGCTGCTTGAAGAACTTTAACTGTCTCAAAAACTTTCTTTCATCTGTTAACTCTTTGAACCACTTCGTTCGATCATTATTGGTATTCATATCATTAACCACAAGCAGATTCCCCTGTCTTTCTTCAACCTTTCTTTTCAAGACCTCTTCTACTTCTTCAACAAATATTCCGTTGAATGTAGGGAATTTTTCATTAATGTTATTAGCATAACGAGTTTTCTGCATCTTCAAGATCATCTCAAATTTCCACCCTATGATAATCATCATCAATTACAAGTTCAAATACATACTCCTCTTGTACGTCATCATTCTCTGCATCATCTAGATATTTCTTAATATCAAACTCTATTGCTTCTTCAGAAATTCCACACAACTTAGCTAATTCTTCCTTCCTATAGTTGTGCACATACTCTCCCTCTTCAATATCATAATCCTTTTCAATAAATTGTTCAGCTATTAGACATGTAGGAACAAATATGAATGGTACTGCGTTCGTGATGATTCCTGTAATATCCTCATTGTATATCACCAATGCCTTTTTTTTATTTGTTTCTTTCTCCCCAGACCCCCTAACTCATTGACGTTTCTTTAGTTCTTTGGGAAGTAGTTGGTTCTTGATTGTTATCAGATTTTGCAGATCCATTCACTTTGCTAGATGTAGACACTCCAGCACCACCACCCTGATTATCATCATTGTTATCATCACCCAAATCACCATAATCAAGTTGTTCTTCATCAGCTTCCTCATCATCACCCTTTCTCGTCATCAGCTTCCTCCCTATCATCATTTTTCTCTTCATCATCTGGACCATATAAAGAATCTATAAACTCTTTATCTTGTTTTGTATGCACTTGCTCAAATGGTTTTGTTGTTTTAGTTGCTGTTGTTGTTTCAGTTTGAGGTTCTTCAGCATTAACCGGTCTTTTACCTTTTGCTTTTGCCTCAACAAATTCATTAACTTCCTTTTGCAATTCTTCAACATTTTCTTCTTGTAAACCTTTCATGACTTTTACTTCTTCGTCAAATTTATTTCCCAACTTTTGCTCTAAAACTATGAAATAGTTTTATACTTTAGAAGGATGCTAGCATGTACACCTCTTCGCTCTGTAATTTCAGTAATCTTTATTTTTTGAGCCTCATTTTGTTTTCGTAACCTCTCGTTATCTTCTGTTAAGCTTTCAACCTTAGCATTCAAGAACTCTACTTTGCCTTCCAAATCTTCTCATTGTTTGGCTCGTTAAAGTAATCGTATCCCATATCATCCAATGATTCTATACGGGAGTTAGAATTAGTTGTGATGCTGACGACGGACCTGCTTGCTCAGGTTTCTTTGGTGGTTATGGTGGTGTTGATTGTGATGGCAATGATGTGGGTGTCTTTATGTTAATGTTGTGTGTTTTCTCTATATCAATTGTTTTTTCTTCAACATCTGGAGTTGCCTTCTTTACTCTATCAACTTCAATTTCACCGGGCTCATCGGCAATATCTTTTTCTTGTTCACCCTCTACAATTGATTTATTTTCATCAATAAACCTTAACCCAACATCTTTCTTCTATTTCTTTGCAGCAGGAGATCCAGTTTTCTTAACACTCGACGTAGATACACTACTTTTCTTTCTTGCTTTCTTCTGAACAACTGATGTAGATACACTACATCAGTTTCAGGTTCATAAACTGCATCACTTTCTTTAGCAGGTTTACTTTATCTCTCTACTCTTTCGTATCTAGCCCTTGGATAATAGTTGCTTGTGAGTATAGGAACTTCTTCATCAGATTCAATTCTTTCTTCATCAGATTTTTCTTTGTCAAATGTTGTAGATGCAATCACCTCTTCTTCAACCACTGGTTCTTCAACATCTATCACTTTCTTTTCCCTAGATCATTTTCTTTTCTTCTGAGGACCCTGATTGTCTTTCTCTTTCTTGATTCTCTTGCTTTTAAAATACATGAATTTCTTCATTTTCTCTATGTTATATTTAGAATTGATGTCATCGTGCCTCCATTTTCCTTCTTCTGGAGCTACATATGTTTCTTTCTTTAAATGCTCGAACATACCTCTATAAGGTGTAATGTTTTCTTCCTTCTTGTCCTTGTAAGATGTCATCCATTCTAGTGTAATACTATTCATGTGCTCTAACTCCATTTTTTCATTCTCTCTTTTCTCCAAGTCTTTAACTTGATGATCGATGAGAAACTATATAAATATTGGATACATCAGCCATCTTGTGTCACAAATGTTGCTTTTCATTTTATTGAATATAATCATCGAGAAATTAAACTTTAAGTTTAAGCACAAAGCAGCTATAACACTCATCAAATAGTTTGGTGCTACATCGTAACCTCCTTTCCTGTGTCCCAAGCATTGTATAACAACATGCCTCAAAACTTGTAAGGTATAGACACAACTTTTAGCATAGCTTGTTGCATTGATATTACCATCATAACCCATTCGTAGAAAGCATCCCTTCACCAACCTCTCGTCAAACATCTCTGGATTATGTGGTGAGTCTTTGAAATCCAGTACGTCATGAATAAGTGCCTCTGTAATAACAACTTTCTTCTTTTGCACTGTTGAATGTATCTCTAGAGGTGTCAACTGGCATTCCACCCTTGCATTGTTCTGGAATTCTCATATTATGGATTTGTATGGTACACACACCTCAGTTACAGGCTTCAAGATTCTTAATCTTTTCAAGAAAGGCATTATAGGTTTGAACGACTTTGCTTTCGTATCTTCTTCATCCAATAAAGATACTATGTTGTGCTTTAAATCTTTATCCTTGATATTTATTGCTCTTACCATCTACACATGATATTCAACACAAGCATAAATCCGATAATTTGATAATTCCAACACTTTGAAAAAAAATCAACATTAATAACATCCAAGCATATGACCATTAAGCGCATGATAGAAACGTATGACATCTGAGCGCATGCCAGCTCAAATGTGTGACCTTTGTTAAACATGCTTTGACGTATGAATCCTATGCGCGTATGATTCCTACGTCTGACCTTTTGTTGACATATCGTTGTTGGTCAACGCATGAGTCATACGTGCGTATGAATCCTGCACTAAACTTTAACCTCAGTATTGGTCAAACTTGATTTGTCCAATTAAGCTTGTTTTGAAGATAAACAATCATCACACTATCAACTAAACATGCCGATTAATCATTGCCCTATATCAATTTATTCAACAACACTTTAAACTCAACAAATCTAGACCTAGGGTTTTCTCAGTTTTTGATTGATAAATTTGTTCGTTTAACAATATACAATATATATGTCAAACTACTCATAATAAACATCTAAACAAACCTTATGTCCAATTTTAACACGCAACAAACTTTAAAAACAGACCGGAATTCAAAACAAGAACAAATGAACACAAAGAACATTTGATGTCTGATCATTACCTTTTCTGGTTGTTATAAGATATATATAATATCAACGATCAGTTGTTATACGATTTGATTTATTGTTTAACCAAGTCCAAGTTAATGACCTTGGTTTAATGTTCCATACCAAGTTCAAGTTAATGACCTTGGTGAACCATTTCGTGATGAAATTCCAGTTTTATCATTTTGTCTGATCCAAGTTTCACTTTACGCTCTCTTTCATTAACCATATTTTCAGAAAAAATTCCCAGCTAGTTGTGCAAAATCCCGGTTAATGATTTTGGTAAACGATTTGTACTCCAACATTGGTTATTGAAAATAAGTTGAAATGTAAAACCTTTTTGACTTTTACAAAATTTATGCTAAAACACACTGAAAATCTCTTTGGTTTTGAGATGTAAAGCAATAAACTGAAATGTAAACTATTACAAACAATCTTTTTGTGAGAATTATGATAGAGGATCATATCAGTTTCTTTCAGACATATTAGCTGCACCATTAAGCTTAATACATACACAATATTTTGGTTTTGAGATGTAAAGCAATAAACTGAAATGTAAACTATTACAAACAATCTTTTTGTGAGAATTATGATAGAGGATCATATCAGTTTCTTTCAGACATATTAGCTGCACCATTAAGCTTAATACATACACAATATCAAACAATTCACGTCAATTATCGGTATTTTTTATCCACTTAAACTCAAACATTTTTGTATCTTAGGAATTGCTTAATATGAGATGAATTAGATAATATTAAAAACATATTAACCAGTGGTTCCCACCACACGACATGCTCCCGTATCAAGATATGTTTGAGAATATCATCTTACAGGTGAATATATTCAGTTTACATCTGTTAGGGAATGTGAAGCTTCAGTGACTCAGGTTAGTGTGACAAATGGCAATTAATCAGGTAATTCAGAACAACTTAATCACTGAATTAATATATAATCACGTGTATTAGACTTAATTACATTATGATTGAGTCTCAAAAGTCTAGAAATCCTAGGAAAAGTATTTACATCTGCATATCACATAATCGTATTCGCCGCGTCGCGATGCGATACAAACTATTACCAAGACCATTGGTAGATTATCCGGTAGACTAGTCGTGTCAGGACGGTTTCGGTACTCCCCTAAATGTCAAGTATAGGACTCATAATCATGTCCAACATGATATATACACAAAACCTAACTTAGGAAAAAAGTATACATGATATAACCCCCCGGAAAAATACCAACATTAAATTTGTCCAATCTGAGCCATAAACTAGCAAATTGCAGTAAGTTGGTTAACAATTTTAAAATTGATTGAAGTATACAAGATCAATAAATGGTGTTAATCATCGCAAATAATATCAAAGACATTGGATATGTATAATGTTATCCAAACACTAATCACCAAACAATATTTCATAATTGATCTTTAGGCGAATCTCAAGCGCACTTTTGTCCGTTTAACACAAGGTAACCATCAAGATACAAAATAGTGAACTAATTAACATTGTTTAATATTCTAACACTAGTTTAATTCACTAAATACCCTAAACACCTTAATTATCCCTAATTACGAAAACATCTTCCAACTAAACATAACTTTTCTAACTTAAACATTAACCAACATTCAAAACCAACCAACACCCCTCCCCTATACAATGGATAGTCACAATGGGGGCCCCACATGGCCCCATGTGTGTGACAATTATATTGGAGGATTAAGTGGTCAATAGGTGTGTTTGATGGATGAAGATTAAACTTTAGGATTATAAGGAGACATCACCCATCATAACTAGGGGGGTTTAACACTTCAAATTTAACATCACTCTCTCTTCTCCCATTCTAACTTACAGCTTCATGATCATCATATTCATCTTCCATTTTCAAGTTTTAAACAAGTATTCCAAGTGTTCTTCAAGGGGTTTCAAGAACATATAAGGTGGTATCAAGCATAAGGAGGCTTTTACACACCACTTGGAGCTTTTATCCTCTTCTTTTCTTCAAGATTTCTTCCCTAGCCTTGTGCAAGTTGTAAGTCCATACAACCTTCTATTATGCTTCTTATCATGTGTAGATCCATAAAGTACAAGTTGATCATGCAAAAACCTTGTTTAAAATACATGAAACCCCTAAAAGAAAACACTAAAATCCAAACAACATCATTTTTTTGTGATAATCTTTGTTGTTGATGAAGTTGTGAACATGGTGAACTTACAAAATATTGTCAAAGTGTAGATCTAACAAGATGCATGAGTAGATCTAGCAGGCATTATAAATAAAAATTGATGAACATGTTAAAATATATGGATGATCTTGAAAAAGGGTTTTTAGAAATGTTAAAGGTTAAAGGTATAAAAAAGTTTAAAGATGGATGAACATGGAAATTTTTTTAACAAAGATCTAGAGTTATATATTTAAAGTTTATGCTTATGAGTTAGTTAAAAATATAAAAGTTTGTTCTAAATAAGGTGTAAAGTGGTTGTTGATGAGTTTTGGGACTTGATTTGAAGATGTTGTTAAGCATGGAAAACATGATGTTTTAGGGAAAACTATGGCAAAATTTTCTAAAAATTTATATATAATTAATCATGTTAAACAAGGATTACCAAAAAAAATATGGGTTAAGTGTATTAATCATGTTTATATAAAGTTTTGGTGAAAAAATCAAGTTAAAGTAACTAGTTCATAATACTAAAGTGGATATATATATATATATATATATATATATATATATATATATTTAACAAACCATGTATTTTTGTATATCTTGTATGGTATATGTATATAGTAGAAAGATATAGGAAATTATATCTAACTAAATACCAATTAAAATACACATGCAAGGAGATGTAAAGAAATATGACAAAGTATATATACATATATGCATACACATATCTACAAGAATACATAGACAAAACTACAAGAAATATATATACATATATACCCATGACATTGATATCGGATAATTGGACAAGTTATAATATACATACACACACACCTTTGGTGAAAATATATATTATATCGATGCTCGGTAAAAATATGTAACGTTTCGGACAAGTAACAAAATACATATTTAACGAAGTACAAGAAATATATATTTTACAAATTGATCTTAAAAATATATTGTTTTGAAGGAACAACGAATCTATATTTCACAAGGAATATAATTCGGGAAAAACCAACTAAATACTAAGCGTGGAAATAATCCAAGAATTACAACGAAGATATATTTACAAATTGACCTTAAAAATATATTGTTTTGAAAGAACAACGAAGATATATTTCACAAGGAATATAATTCCGAAAAAACCAACTAAATACTAAGCGTGGAAATAATCCAAGAATTACAAATATATACGTATACATATACGTATAAATACGTGCCTACGTATACCATAACACACTTTTAAAATACAAGAATACAGGTATTATACATGTACATAGATATACGTACAAATACGACACAAGTACCTATGAAATAAGTATGCATATACTTGGGTACACGTATACGTACAAATACATGACTTGGTCAAGTATGCGAACAAGTACACATACATGTATATATATACCGAGACAATGTTAAAAATATACTATTTTAACAAAGTATCGATCGTGGAATATATATATATATACATATATATATATATATTGTGTGTGTACATGAACATAATCAAAGTTCTATTGAAGCAAGATTACATGAAACAATAACATATTTTTGGATAATAAAATATATTGGTTTCACTAAGCAAAGCAATCGTGTGAGACACGAAGTCATACAAGGGGGCTAGGCCCCGTTCATTCATGAACAAAGAATACAAATGTAGATAGATACGTTACAGAATGAACATACTGTCACACCCTCAATTTCCACTTGCGGAGTTTTACCGCGAGGCGTGTGAACAAACCAGAATCTGAAACACTAGTACGTCGAACGACTCTATATGATTTGATAATACGTTTTCCAAAAATCATTTGTTTAACCATTCATCGTAGATTTTATATTGTCTTAGTTAGTTACCAATGTTTAGCGGAAGCATTAGTTTTTATGGTTGAGCGGAAGCATAAAAAAGTAGTGAAACGGGCGCCAACACAAACGCCAAAACAAATGAAAAACCCAAAACAATGTTTGTAAATGAGACTCGATAAAAGATGTCTTGTTCAATGCATGTGAGTGCACCTAGAGCTCCTAGCGTCCTGAGAAACATGTAAAGAAACAAGTGTCAACATTAAAGATGAGTGAGTTCACAGGTTTTCATAAATTCGTTTGTTCGGTTATGAGTTGGTTTCCCCCGTTATCCCTAACCCGGGATAACGATTTAGTTCCATTATTCCCAACCCAGAATAATAATGATGTTGGTTCCATTATTCCAAACCCGGAATAATAAAGTTGTTGTTTCCATTATCCCTAACCCGGGATAATATAGTTGTTGTTTCCATTATCCCCAACCCGGGATAATATAGTTGATTCGTAATTAAGTTCAATGTTAACATATATAGGTAGCTAGCCTAAAGTTATGTCACGTAAGTGTTCGCGATCGAAGCTGACTGTTGTGCCTCCGTGTTGCCAGGCCTATCACTGACCATGGCGAAGTTAGGCCAAATTATTCACCCGTTGACCATACCCGGTCGGCTAGCGCGACTAGCTCGGATGGGGCTTGTCGGGCCCAGTAGTACTACTTATAATTTCCCCGCTATTAAAACCCAATACTAACGATCCGAGAGATTGTCAAGGACTTATGTGATATAGCTGCTTAGTGACCATAACATTACATTAACATCAACTTAGTTACCGAATAGTTATGTGACGTTAATTTCGTATAACGTAAAGAGATTGAGTTTGAAGAGTGTATACATGTTTCTCCCCCTGTTGTTTAAAAACCGGATAAAGTTAGGGGCCGTGAACTCACCTTTAGTTGCTCGGTTAGTGTAGCAAAGAATTCGTAAAGGATGGGA
Source organism: Scalesia atractyloides (assembly GCA_947069175.1). Classification (NCBI taxonomy): domain Eukaryota; kingdom Viridiplantae; phylum Streptophyta; class Magnoliopsida; order Asterales; family Asteraceae; genus Scalesia; species Scalesia atractyloides. The sequence goes on from CAMTDV010000006.1 coordinate 35,917,859, forward strand.
CCGCTAATTGCGTCCTAACAAACCAATTGATTTCAAGTCAGTGTGTGAACACACCAATACAAAATTCTACACATAATTTACGCACAAAGTGATACACACAATCAAAATTCCTAACACTCAAACATGCATGCAAGTATCCTCATGTGAACATAGTAATCAAAACAATTTATCATGAACATAATCCAATCCATACAACACTTTGGTGCACACATTCACAAGTTATCAAGTTTCAGCTTACATACTCATAATTCGGCTGTTTTCTAGGATTTTTATAAAATAGTTCCAACGTTCCAAAAATTCCAATTATTTTACAGCAGGTGAAAATTATACTTTAGAAATTTATATAATTTTTTCAAGTCCTAATACTTTACCAATTATCCATAAATATTAATATACTAGGCTGCAGTCAGATTCGTCGTTTTCTGACTGCAGTCCACGGAAGAATTTATTTAAAAATCACTGATCGTCCAATTAACAAAATTCCAGTTGGAGTTGCCCGGAAATTTCCATACCTAGTTGCTGTACAAATTTCATGATTCGACTCCCTACAGATTATTAAATCCAACTCGATAAACAACTAACAAAATTTCAGGATTTTCACAGCTTTAGTTACTGTTCTTAATTTGCCACTTAAAAATATCAAACGACTTCAGAAAAATATGAATCCAGCGCCATTAGATTCGTTATTCAAATCTCTACGTTTTAGACTTCAGAAAATCCGTTTTTCGACAACTAATGACCGAGTTACAGCCAGTTGAAGTCGGCTGTAACTATCATTCAGCAAACTGTTTCAGCATTTTATCACAACTAATTCGCAATAACCGTCGATACAATGAACCTAGGCGATCAAGAACTGATTTTTCCATTCATAGATCAATACATATATCATATCCATGCAAACCCTAATCATAATCTCTAGTTTTTATAAGCAAAACACAGCCTATGTTTTCCAGATTTCGAACAAACATCAAACTTTCAATCTAGCATTAACAATCCGAAAACAACACAATCACTTCATTCAAACACCTATATCCGAATATGATCTTGTAAAAATTATAAATTCTAATCTTTAATGATAAGGTAAACGAAGCGTGAGTGAGATGAGGAACCGATTGATCAAAGATAATTGCGACCGAGAAGATGAAGATGGAGTTGTAACAAGCTGCTTGCGGTCGAGGGATTGAAAGGAGGGCTGCTCGCGATCAAAGGGACAAGAGGGCTGTTTGCGATCGAAGAGATGAACAAGGGCTGCTCGCGATCAATGAAACAAGCGTAAGGCTGCCGACGGCTGATTAGATGCTAGGGTTTTGTGTGTTGTGAAGAAAGCATGCATGTGTTTGTATATATAGGCGCAAGAGATGAAGAGGTTACGGTTTGGGTGTCTCGCGGCCGAGGGCTTGGGTGGGTCGGTTTGGGTTGTTTGCTCGCGAGATGGTTTGGGTTTAAGGTTTGGGTTCTAAACTTGATCCCCAAGTTTAGTTCCTTGAGTCGCAAGAAAAAGAGGCCGGCTCGTGTCGCGGTTCGGCTCGATTCATTTGTTTATTTATTACGTCTATACATTATAACTAACATAAAGCACGAACTCGGATATCACATAATAACGTAGCACATAATTTATTCGACAAGTATTGTGTTTAAGTTATCCGAAAAACCGGGATGTCACATTATCCCCATGTTGAAAGAATTTTCGTCCCGAAAATTGAGTAAACGCGGTTTAGAATGTAGCGTACATGTTTAGAGTGCCACGCACAAAGAGTTAGTTCGTTTACGATGGTATGCGAAGTTACAAGAAGTTCCCAAGTGCCATGCACAAGGATTTAGTTAACAATGGTACGCGAAAGTATGAGAAATTTCCAGGTTGTCACATCATCCCCATGTTGAAAGAATTTTCGTCCCGAAAATTTAGTTACTGGTATCGTTAGTTTGCTGCTCAGTTGCGAAGAGGTGTGGGTATTTGCTTTTCATTTGGTCCTCTCTTTCCCACGTGAACTCCGGTCCACGCTTAGAGTCCCAACGAACCTTAACGATCGGAATCTTGCTGTGCCTTCGAGTCTTGATCTCACGATCCATGATCTCGATAGGCTGTTCCACAAAGTGCAGTTGTTCATCCACTTGAATCTCATCCAATGGAATGACTAGAGTTTCATCTGATAGACACTTCTTCAGATTTGACACGTGAAATACGTTGTGAACTCCACTGAGTTCGGCGGGAAGGTCTAATTGATAAGCTACGGGTCCGATACGTTTCAAGGTCACAAACGGACCTACGTACCTTGGGTTTAGTTTGCCTCGTTTTCCAAAGCGGATTACACCCTTCCAGGGTGACACCTTCAGTAGGACGCGGTCGCCTACTTGAAATTCGAGCGGTTTGCGTCGTTGATCAGCGTAGCTTTTCTGTCGGTTTTTTGCCGCCGCCATGCGGTTTCTGATTTGTACAATCTTTTCAGTAGCCTCAAGTATCAACTCAGGGCCTGTGAGTTGACTGTCACCGACTTCTGCCCAACAGACCGGTGATCTACATTTACGACCGTATAATGCCTCGAACGGTGCTGCCGATATACTCGTATGGTAACTGTTGTTATACGAGAATTCCACTAAAGGCAGGTGGATTTCCCAACTATTCTCGAAGTCTACTACGCATGCCCTAAGCATGTCTTCCAAGGTCTGTATGGTCCTTTCGCTTTGACCATCAGTCTGAGGGTGATAAGCTGTGCTGATATCTAAGCGTGTTCCCAACGCTTTCTGAAGTGACTGCCAAAAGTTGGACGTGAAGCGAGCATCTCTGTCTGAGATGATGGACGTTGGCACTCCCGTGCCGAGAAACTACTTCCTTAATGTAGATGCGAGTCAACTTCTCCATCTTATCTATTTCTTTAATAGCTAGGAAGTGTGCGGACTTAGTTAAACGATCCACGATTACCCGGATGGTATCGCAACCACCCAAAGTTCACGGGAGTTTTGTGATGAAATCCATCGAGATCTGATCCCATTTCCACACTGGGATCTCAGGTTGTTGGAGTAGCCCCGATGGCTTTTGATATTCTACCTTGACTTTTGCACAAGTCAAACACTTACCCACGTAGGTGGCTATATCAGCTTTCATGTTGGGCCACCAATACGCAGCTTTAAGGTCTTGATACATCTTATCCGAACCAGGATGGACAGAGTATCGGGATTTGTGAGCTTCGTCCATGACTAGCTCTCTCTGAGGTTTCCGTAGAGAGGTACCCATATGCGATTCCTGAAATACCGGGCTCCATTGGGTTTTACTTCCCAATCGCGTTCCATTTTTCCCACCGATTCGGCCTTGATGTTTTCTTCCTTAACTGCTTCTAACTGCGCGTCGCGTATCTGTTCGGGTAACCCCGAATGAATAGTGAGCTGTAGTGCTCGTACCCGACGAGGTTTCAAGTGTTCCTTCCTACTGAGGGCGTCAGCTACCACGTTAGCTTTACCCGGGTGATACCGAATGGCACACTCATAATCGTTTAAGAGTTCGACCCAGCGACGCTGTCACATGTTCAACTCCTTCTGATCAAAGATGTGTTGAAGGCTCTTGTGGTCTGTAAAGATTGTGCACTTCGTTCCATAGAGGTAGTGTCTCCAAATCTTAAGTGCAAACACTACTGCTCCCAATTCCAGGTCATGCATTGTGTAGTTTTTCTCGTGATCCTTCAATTGTCGGGACGCATACGCGATGACCTTATCGCGTTGCATGAGTACGCATCCCAACCCCTAAATGGAAGCATCACAATATACTACAAAGTCATCTGTCCCTTCCGGCAAGGACAGAATGGGTGCACTGCAAAGTTTCTGTTTCAGCAATTGAAATGCCGCTTCCTGCTTGTCACCCCAAGCATACTTGATGCCTTTCTGGGTGAGGGTAGTGAGCAGTTGTGCGATCTTTGAAAATCCCTCGATGAAACATCTGTAGTAACCAGCCAAACCCAAAAATTGGCGGATCTCCGTCGGTGTCCTGGGTGCTTCCCAGTTTTTGATGGCTTCAATCTTGGCAGGGTCTACGTGGATACCCTTTTTATTTACGATATGCCCAAGAAACTGAACTTCCCGAATCCAGAAATCACACTTTGAAAGCTTGGCATATAGCTTCTCCTGTTGAAGTAATCCTAACAGTAATCGTAGATGTTCAGCATGTTCTTCTTCACTTTTGGAATAGATGAGTATGTCATCGATGAACACAATGACAAACTTGTCGAGGTATGGTTTACACACACGGTTCATGAGGTCCATGAACACCGCGGGTGCGTTGGTGAGACCGAAGGGCATGACCAAGAACTCATAATGGCCATACCGAGTACGAAATGCCGTCTTAGCGATATCCTCCTCCCTGACGCGTAGCTGGTGGTAACCGGACCGTAGATCAATCTTGGAGTAGTAGCTCGACCCTTGAAGTTGGTCGAAGAGATCGTCGATGCGAGGTAACGGGTATTGGTTCTTGACAGTAACCTTGTTGAGTTCCCTGTAGTCGATGCACATGCGGAAGGTCCCGTCCTTCTTCTTGACAAAAAGGACTGGAGCTCCCCATGGCGAAGCTCTTGGTCGGATAAATCCCTTTTCTAACAGCTCCTGAAGTTGGGTAGACAGCTCCTGCAGCTCGGCTGGAGCTAGGCGGTATGGAGCCTTGGCGATAGGAGTTGCATGGTTCGCCAATTCGATTTCAAACTCCAATTGTCGATGGGGTGGAAGACCAGGTAATTCCTCTGGGAATACATCGGAAAAATCACGGACGACAGGGATATCTTCTATACGTTTCTCGTCCTTAGGCTGTTCGGTAACCAGTGCGAGTAAAGCGAAGGAGTTCTTTCTCCGAAGATACTTCTGCGCTTGCATGTAAGAGATGATGTTGGTGACGGCGCTTGCCTTCTCGCCTTGCACCGTCAAGATTTCGTCGTTAGAGAGCGGAATACGGATAGATTTTTCGAAGTAGAGAACTTCAGCCCGGACGTCGGATAGCCAGTCCATTCCGACTACCACGTCAAAACTACCCAGGGTAGTTGTCATCAGATCAATGGTAAAGGTGTGACCCGCGAGTTTGAGTTGACAGCCGGATACTATATGGGTCACATCTACGGATTTACCATCTGCTAGTTCTATGACATAAGGGGTCTCTAAGGGTTTAGGCGTGAGATTTAGGTCCTTCCTAAAAGACTCAGATATAAAGCTCCTATCCGCACCCGTATCAAAAAGCACAGTAGCAAAATGTTCATTAAGGGGAAACTTACCGGTGACCACGTTCGAGTCGTTTCTGGCCTCTCCGCGGCCCAATGTAAATGCGCGACCTTTGGCACCTCCTGTGCCACCATTTCCATTATTGGTGTTGTTATTGTTGTTGTTGTGGTTATTGTGGTTGTGGTTGTTCCCACCATTGTTGTTGTTGTTACGCAGTTGTGGGCAGTCTCTTTTGAAGTGGGCAGTGCTACCACACTGATAGCATCCCCGGTTAACACCCTGATGCTGGCCCTATGGTTGATTTTGGTTTTGTCGGGACATGATTTCCCCGTGACAATCCTTTGCCGCATGTCCCACTTTGCCACATCGTTGGCAGCGATTCCCGGCACAAGGGCCGTAATGATGAAGATTACAGCGATTACACTGCGGCTTTCGACCTACATAGCCGCTTGCGTTCTGGTTGTTGTTGGCGGGTTGATTTTGGTGACCCCGGTGGCTGTTGTAATGATTGAACCGTTTCTGGTTCCCCTGTTGTGGCTGGGATGACGAAGACTGTCGAACAGACGAGTCTTCAAACTTTCTTTTATTATCAGGGGCAACTTCAGTTGTACCCCGAGCTGGCAATGTTCCACCGCCTTATCGGTGAGTTTGTGCGCCAACCTGATTGCTTGATGTTCGGTTGCAGGGTTGCTAGCCATCACCATACCCTGAATCTCCGGGACCAGACCCCCAAGGTAAAACTCGAGTCGTTTCTCAACAGTGTTGGCCAGATCGGGATATAGGAACGCCAGATCGTGATGTTTTGCCGTGTACGCTTCAATTTCAGATCCCACCATCTTGTGGTTCCATAATGTATGCTCCAATTGTTGGACTCTGTCTCGCGGACAATACTCTTCTTTGATTAGGGCCTTAAACTCGGCCCAGGCCATTGCATTTGCAGCAATAAGTCCACGCGTTTGGACTTGTGCATTCCACCAAGTTAGTGCCCCATCTTCCAGTGTTGAGGCAGCATACTTGACCTTATTGGCCTCAAGGCAATTGCACATTTCGAACACTGATTCGGACTTTTCGATCCAACGGACCAGTCCTATGGGTCCTTCTGCACCCGTGAAATTGCTCGGTTTCGTATCGAGGAACATCTTGTAGGGGTTAAGACCCCTCCTGCTGCTGGTGGGTTTTGAACACCTGCCAAAGCAGCATTCACGTGTTCTTGGATCATTGCGGCTAATTCTTAAGGCGTCATGTTGAGATTTCCGCGACGTCCAGTTGCCATTTTAGATCTAAGTAGAAAATAAATAGACTGAAGGAAAGTAAATAAAATAAGCGAGACGTGTCAGTCTTCTACGTCTCCATCCCCCAAATTGCTATCGTTGCCGTCATCCTCCGCGGTGTTTCCAGCTTCTACAGCTGGGTCTTCCTCCTCTGGATCCTCTTCTGAATCCTCTTCTGGATCCTCTTCCGGATCCTCTTCCGGATCCTCTTCTGGATCCTCTTCTGGATCCCCTTCTGGATCCTCCTCTGGATCCTCCTCTGGATCCTCTTCCGTCACTGGAGGGGCCGGAGCTGGTGCAGGTACTGGTGCAGGTGCCTGATTTTGTTCCAGTTCTTGAATTCTCCAGCTAGACTCAAGAATTCTGTCTTCTAGCCAGTCAGCCCTTAGCTGCTCAGCACGAAGATCTCTGGCTAAAGTGTTACGAGCTATCTTACTCGTATGTTGCTCTTCCTCGAGCGATCCAGTTTTACCTATCAACTGTCGTATCATCCATCCCTGTGCTAGGATGGTTTCATGCATTCTTTCTAGTTGTTCTTGTTGCGTTCTTATCATATCTCTAAGTAGGTCGTTCCCTACTTCTAACGAGTTAACCGGTTCGACCGTCACAGCGATGGTCGGGCATGAGGACGACTCCTCCCCTAGAGCGAGTCTTTTCCTAGCAGCTGAGCGTGTCTCCACGCCATGAGGTGGTGAGGGTTCGACTATGGGTGCCTTCCCCGGCACCCTTGGTTGTCGAGATTTGTCGAATGATGATGATGACATTGCCTGATGGGTTGTGTGGTTAGTTACGAGTTGCATTCGTTTCTCACTATGCATTCATATTCTACATAACACAGTTGTGGTACATCACATAACAAGATATAACAGTTTGGTGCCAAACTAAGTCTAGTGTCGTGTAATCAGCTATAGTTTATGTCTACTTCTAATGCAAGCCTGGTTCTCTATAGCTAGAGGCTCTGATACCAATCTGTCACACCCTCAATTTCCACTTGCGGAGTTTTACCGCGAGGCGTGTGAACAAACCAGAATCTGAAACACTAGTACGTCGAACGACTCTATATGATTTGATAATACGTTTTCCAAAAATCATTTGTTTAACCATTCATCGTAGATTTTATATTGTCTTAGTTAGTTACCAATGTTTAGCGGAAGCATTAGTTTTTATGGTTGAGCGGAAGCATAAAAAAGTAGTGAAACGGGCGCCAACACAAACGCCAAAACAAATGAAAAACCCAAAACAATGTTTGTAAATGAGACTCGATAAAAGATGTCTTGTTCAATGCATGTGAGTGCACCTAGAGCTCCTAGCGTCCTGAGAAACATGTAAAGAAACAAGTGTCAACATTAAAGATGAGTGAGTTCACAGGTTTTCATAAATTCGTTTGTTCGGTTATGAGTTGGTTTCCCCCGTTATCCCTAACCCGGGATAACGATTTAGTTCCATTATTCCCAACCCAGAATAATAATGATGTTGGTTCCATTATTCCAAACCCGGAATAATAAAGTTGTTGTTTCCATTATCCCTAACCCGGGATAATATAGTTGTTGTTTCCATTATCCCCAACCCGGGATAATATAGTTGATTCGTAATTAAGTTCAATGTTAACATATATAGGTAGCTAGCCTAAAGTTATGTCACGTAAGTGTTCGCGATCGAAGCTGACTGTTGTGCCTCCGTGTTGCCAGGCCTATCACTGACCATGGCGAAGTTAGGCCAAATTATTCACCCGTTGACCATACCCGGTCGGCTAGCGCGACTAGCTCGGATGGGGCTTGTCGGGCCCAGTAGTACTACTTATAATTTCCCCGCTATTAAAACCCAATACTAACGATCCGAGAGATTGTCGAGGACTTATGTGATATAGCTGCTTAGTGACCATAACATTACATTAACATCAACTTAGTTACCGAATAGTTATGTGACGTTAATTTCGTATAACGTAAAGAGATTGAGTTTGAAGAGTGTATACATGTTTCTCCCCCTGTTGTTTAAAAACCGGATAAAGTTAGGGGCCGTGAACTCACCTTTAGTTGCTCGGTTAGTGTAGCAAAGAATTCGTAAAGGATGGGACCGCTAATTGCGTCCTAACAAACCAATTGATTTCAAGTCAGTGTGTGAACACACCAATACAAAATTCTACACATAATATACGCACAAAGTGATACACACAATCAAAATTCCTAACACTCAAACATGCATGCAAGTATCCTCATGTGAACATAGTAATCAAAACAATTTATCATGAACATAATCCAATCCATACAACACTTTGGTGCACACATTCACAAGTTATCAAGTTTCAGCTTACATACTCATAATTCGGCTGTTTTCTAGGATTTTTATAAAATAGTTCCAACGTTCCAAAAATTCCAATTATTTTACAGCAGGTGAAAATTATACTTTAGAAATTTATATAAATTTTTCAAGTCCTAATACTTTACCAATTATCCATAAATATTAATATACTAGGCTGCAGTCAGATTCGTCGCTTTCTGACTGCAGTCCACGGAAGAATTTATTTAAAAATCACTGATCGTCCAATTAACAAAATTCCAGTTGGAGTTGCCCGGAAATTTCCATACCTAGTTTCTGTACAAATTTCATGATTCGACTCCCTACAGATTATTAAATCCAACTCGATAAACAACTAACAAAATTTCAGGATTTTCACAGCTTTAGTTACTGTTCTTAATTTGCCACTTAAAAATATCAAACGACTTCAGAAAAATATGAATCCAGCGCCATTAGATTCGTTATTCAAATCTCTACGTTTTAGACTTCAGAAAATCCGTTTTTCGACAACTAATGACCGAGTTACAGCCAGTTGAAGTCGGCTGTAACTATCATTCAGCAAACTGTTTCAGCATTTTATCACAACTAATTCGCAATAACCGTCGATACAATGAACCTAGGCGATCAAGAACTGATTTTTCCAATCATAGATCAATACATATATCATATCCATGCAAACCCTAATCATAATCTCTAGTTTTTATAAGCAAAACACAGCCTATGTTTTCCAGATTTCGAACAAACATCAAACTTTCAATCTAGCATTAACAATCCGAAAACAACACAATCACTTCATTCAAACACCTATATCCGAATATGATCTTGTAAAAATTATAAATTCTAATCTTTAATGATAAGGTAAACGAAGCGTGAGTGAGATGAGGAACCGATTGATCAAAGATAATTGCGACCGAGAAGATGAAGATGGAGTTGTAACAAGCTGCTTGCGGTCGAGGGATTGAAAGGAGGGCTGCTCGCGATCAAAGGGACAAGAGGGCTGTTTGCGATCGAAGAGATGAACAAGGGCTGCTCGCGATCAATGGAACAAGCGTAAGGCTGCCGACGGCTGATTAGATGCTAGGGTTTTGTGTGTGTTGTGAAGAAAGCATGCATGTGTTTGTATATATAGGCGCAAGAGATGAAGAGGTTACGGTTTGGGTGTCTCGCGGCCGAGGGCTTGGGTGGGTCGGTTTGGGTTGTTTGCTCGCGAGATGGTTTGGGTTTAAGGTTTGGGTTCTAAACTTGATCCCCAAGTTTAGTTCCTTGAGTCGCAAGAAAAAGAGGCCGGCTCGTGTCGCGGTTCGGCTCGATTCATTTGTTTATTTATTACGTCTATACATTATAACTAACATAAAGCACGAACTCGGATATGACATAATAACGTAGCACATAATTTATTCGACAAGTATTGCGTTTAAGTTATCCGAAAAACCGGGATGTCACACATACGAATAATCAATCACCAACGTGTCTAAGCAAACAAGGTTTTTCCAACAAAAAAACAAAGACAAGTCTTAAAAATGTTCATGATGAAAGAATTGTACGTGATCAAACAATGGACCTAAGTGCCTTAACGAAATTAGGACACTTGTAGGTCGGAATACAAACAAGGGAACCCAAGAGATTGCTTGCAGGTTTTGCACGAATGCAAGTGGTGAGTTCATGTCCCCTCTTTTAAATATATTTTGTTTCCAAAATTAGGGGGAGATACATGTTACAAAATGGTATGAAATCTAGGGAATGAATCACCATGGATCATGTGCGCATAAGTAAAATAACACGAGTAGCCATTAATCACACATGCAGACCGATGAACAAAATATGTAGATCTATGAGTCTTGGCGAGCTCCACTCCTGGTCCGTGAGACCCTGTTGGAATGCTTTTGTGACCCAAAGTCAAGGATCACTATAGAGTTAGTGGCCTGGCAATGATAAACATCGTCTAGGATTGGTTGCTTACTTATGTCAGCACTTACATTAATGTATAAGCTACATAATGATTGCTCCACGAATTTCATAGACGCTATGCATACCAGTTTTTGATACAAAGCTATTCAAATGTTTTAAAGATTCATTTGAAACAAAACAAAACAAAACAAAACAAAACAAAAAAAACAAAACACATGAATTCACCAACATTGTTGTTGACTTTTTACTTAACATGTATTTCAGGAAAGTAAGGCATTGCATGTCGGACGTCAAGAAAAAGTAGAAACAAGTGGTGTTGCCATCTTTTGAAGGGTCTGCCTTCTATATACCGCCATTGTGCGGGATTTAGGGGTCAAAACCTTGATTTACAAAAACTGTATTTTATTGGAAATCATTTTGTGAACTTAATACATTTGGAATATGTTGTAAACAATATACTTAACTTTTGTGTCATGATTTTTATATAATAGTTGGCAATGGAATCGTGGTTTATTTTATCATGTAGAATGTTTACTTCATAGAATGCAATGAGAACCTTTCATGGTCACACACATGCACTTCCGCTACGAGCAGTGTGTGATAGTTAGTACCATCGGATAAACAAAGAGTTTGAAGTTTGACTTTAAGTGGTGTATCTCATACGTATCTTTTGAGCACAAAATCATATCTTTCGATAATCATTTAGCTTTTGAGGGTTTAAGCGCTTTGCGTTGTAATAAAGTATTATAGAAGTTTTAGGTTAACACCACCGCGTAGACAAAAGAACTTGTATAATACACCAGATATTAAACTAATATAAAGACCTAGTATCACAGAATTGTCAAATGAAATTACAGTACTAAGACCATATACCAATGAGATGTGAGGGACACTTAGTTAACAATTTTGTTATGTTTGTATCACTTATGCAATCCTTTGATTAACACTGAGTCTACCAATACATCGATTAATGAGATTGTCATCAACATATAAAATCTTTCCATATCTTTAGCATGCACTGATAGTCCACTGATGTACTATCATTTCATCTTTTTGCAACAAAAACTCATTTTGTCCTTTTTTACTATTTTTGTAGTTTTAACATTCTTCAATGTTTTTGGATTTTCCAAACCAATTGTCCCCCTAAAATGAAAAACATCTTTTAGAATTTTGTAAAATAAAATACAAGAATAATTAAACAAAGAAAAATTATTCTCCGGATGTGGTCTACTCTGTCTCAGAATTAGAAATCTCGGTTTCACCCTTCTTACCCCGCAATTTAAGATCCAAAATATCGTTGATTTTAAGTAGGTAATTAAACCCGGCTTTATCAAAAGCTTTGGTAAAAAGATCAGCTTTTTTCTCATCGGTGTGAATTTTGACTACGCTTATCAACTTCTTCTCGTTGCAATCACGGATGCAACGATAACATATTTCAATGTGTTTGGTTTTAGAGTGATTTACATGATTTTTCGTTATTGCAATTGATGCCTCATTATCTATGTGTATAATGTAATCCCTCATTTGTTGTTAGATCCAAAGCACTTGCGAACAACTGGATGCCGCAGCGTACTCTGCTTCACTTATAGAGAGAGAAATAGTCGTCTATTTCTTGCATAGCCAAGTAACTAACTTTTTACCGAAAAATTGGTAACCTGCCGACATAGATTTGGCATTCATTTACAGCTTCTGAAATCCGAATCCGAAAATGTTATTAGAACGAACTCGTCGTCCTTTGGATACTAATAACCTTTGGCCGGAAATCCTTTAAGATACCTGGGAATTTGCTTAACTGTTATCAAGTGTGACACTCGCAGACTAGATTAATATCTGGCACATAAGCATGTGGGGTACATGATATAAGGTCTGGACGTCATAAGGTTACATAAGGGAGCCGATCATTGAGCAATATTCTGTAACATCCACCTTTTCACCTGTCGGATCTGGGCAGATATTATGGTTTTGAGGTAGAGGAGTACTAGCTACTTTTGTTTCTGTCATTTTGAATTTTGTGAGAATATTATTGACGCACTTTGTCTGATGAATAAAGACACCGTTAGGTTATTGATCCACCTATAGCCCTAAAAATAATTTCATCTTCCCCATTTAGCTCATTTAAAACTTCCGACACATCATGGCTTCGCACTCTTTGTAACACCCCAATCGCATAATACAACAACACGCGGCGGAACTATCAGGGAGTCACGTTACAAATTGCTCACAACTACTGGTACTAAATTTTTTCATCATCGATAACATTGTTTTACAATACAAAGAATACATAAAGTTGTCTTTTGATTAAAGAAATCTAAAGTCCGGATGTATTTCTATGTGCAGCATACTCGTACAGTCATTAACCTGAAACATATGTGAAAAACGAGACATCAACAAACAATGTTGGCGAGTACAAAGTTTTGTTAGCCAAGTTAATGGCAAAAGTTTAGTGTTACAATACTTCGACGACTACAAGAGTCGTCTATTGAAAAAGGACTCCTTAAAGCCAAGGAATGGCAAAAAGATTTAGTTTTGCAATACATTAACTTAATTATGAAACTTGTGACAAAATAGTTTTGTATATGGCAACATGATTAATACTAAGTAATTTTTATGCCATTGAAAATTGTACTTTGTTCATTGTAATCGCCTTGAATTCGGTCATAAAACTTGTGAGTATATTAGAAATCCAATCGAGGATTAATAACAACAATATTGAAATTGGTCATAAACTTGAATAAGTACTATCAAAAATCCAATCAAGGATTTACAATGGTACTTTGATTATCCTTCTAAGAATCTTACATATTAGAACTATAAAGATTCTTCGAGGAATTGAATATTGAACATTTGAATCAATTGAACACAAAATCCTAAAGTGATTTGGATAAAGCTACAAGGGTAATACAATAAGAACACTTATGTATAGGAAGTACCAGCGGCGTATCCACCATGTTCTTAAGGTATTACACTTGTTTCGTTATCTAAATCACCACTAACCACATAAACACATAATCGTCAACTTGGTCACATTGTCTTGTCAAATACGCATTAAAATACATAGAATCCAATAAAGGACTACCAATTAGTACTTTAAACATTCCACGAGTATCTAACTATAAAGATAGATAGATCCATTAGGGAATTTGTTTAGTCACGTGTCTTGTCATAATCGTCTTGTCTCATACGCATTAAAGTACATAGAATCCAATAAAGGATTACCAATTAGTACTTTAAACATCCCACAAGAATCTAACTATAAAGATAGATAGATGCATTAGGGATTTTGTTTAGTCAGTTGTCTTGTCTCATTTTATCACAAAATCCTAACTCCTAATGGTGATTCGGATAAGGCTACGACGGGTAATACAATGAGCACACTTATATATAGGAAGTACCAACGTATCCACCATGTCCTTATTATATTACTCTAGTTTCGTTATCTAAATCACCAACAAATCTCTACACATAAACCATAACCATTGTCTTGTAAAGCAGTTCTTAGAAATCTTACTATGAAGATAGAAAGATTTAAGACTGTACTTCAAACATCTTTTGAGAATCTAACTATGAAGATAGAAAGATCCTATAAGGATATAGGCCCTGAAAGACCTCTTTAACTATCGTGTCATCAATTGTCGTGTTGCATAATCAGAATTAATACACAAAAAGCACTTAGTAAACGCATACATGCCATACATTTGAGAAAATTAGTTACACAGATGAATCACCCGAGAACATTTGGAAAACGTAAAAGGGGGGGAGCAATGTACTCGCCTGGGATTGCATATAGATCTTGTTCAAATGATATAACAAAACTCAAAGGATCAAGAATTCAAGTGTTGAAGTGGTTCCTAGTGTATCGGATAACTACATGTTAGTGTGTTGAAACTTGAAAACGAGAAATCGGATAGAATGAGGTATATAAACCAAACAAGAGTTAGATCTTGTATAATATGATTTATAATACCTAACATTCTGAATTGGAACCATTTCAAGGTGTTTTGGCTCGCTACGGCTTGCTAAAGTGGTTTACGCCACTTTAACGGGTCATAAACGTAACTATGGGTTCGTATGGTTAAATATGTCCTATGACAAGTCTAATATACCAAAAATTAGTTTATATAGGTTTTATAATCATTTTAGACGTCAAAACAATGTTCTTATATGTTTAAAACTAATTTATGTGCAATAAGGGCATTTTCGGCATTTTAGAGAATACATAGTCGACTTGTCATTTGACTAACCAAACGGTATGACCATATGGTATAACCTTAGAGGGTTATTCCCTATAATACTATGGTCATAATAATGGGCTTGGTCGGATCCTAATGGTAACCAAACGGGTCAGATTCAAAAGTCAAAGCGGTAGTCAAGACCGCTCGGCTTACGACCCTAAACAAGTACTAAACTAAGAGTGATGAGTTAGACATGTCAAACATGTCTAACTAAGTTTATAAAACTGATTTGGTATCAAAACAATGTGTTTTGATACCCGAGAATAGTTTCATCGTATAATGCGCATTTTGCGCATTATTGACCGAAACTTTGACTCGTCACTACGACTAGTAAACGTGGTAATCAGTAGGCATGATCGCTATGGATCATAACCATCGTGATTACGATCACGTTGCAAAGTCCAATTGGACTTTGTTTTGACCAATTCATGGTCAGAACTGAAAGTCAAACAAAAGTCAAACTGTTTGACTTTTAGCTCAAACAAGCTAAAAGAAATGAACCAGACTAGGATAGAGCACTTAATTATGTTGAAGAACACTCAAGAGCTCCAAGAAGACCAGAAAACTCAGGTAGGAGGCATCCAACAATGTGGTAGCCTCCACTTAGAGTGTTTGAGAGAAAGAAAAGAATTGAGCAAGAAAAATGGTTGTAGATCATGCTCTATTTATAGTTGTAGAGGATAATCAAGATCATGACAAGTGTTGGGAGGTGTTGTGTGGTGTTAACAAGTGTCTAGTGAGGTGTCAAGACCAGAAAGAAGGTGGCAAGTTCGAATTATAGGTGTCAAAGCAAGATAACATGAAGCTGCCAAGTATCTGCCGAGCTGGGGACCTCTTACGGACCGTAAGAGGTTTTGCCTTACGGTCCGTAAGGCCTTGCAGGGGCTGAAGTTTCCAAAAATGGCAGTTTTGGCCCATGGACTTTTTTTGTCGTGTCTCGTCGTTTCTAACACCCTTCAACCTAATTTCTAAGCTTTATAGGGTTGAATAAGCATAGGGAACTTGAAATAAGTCCGGTTAATTACACGAAAGTCGTAAACGAACGCGTGCATGACTGTACATGCGTAACGAATGATATTTTTTGCATTCCAATCATCAACATACAAGATTTTAAATGATTACAAAAATTTTTTGGATTGTGAGCACGTGTCTCGGATTAAGAAATAACGCGTAATGGCATAGTTTGCAGAATTTGCAAAATAGCCCCTGAAGGCATAAGCAGGTTTTTGCATACCAAAGCCCTCGAAACTTATTCTAAGCAATATTAAGGGTATTTAGGGTATTTAAAGCTTGTTCTATTGTTCTGGAGTGTGCGTCGCTACGAGAATCGGCAGACTTTTGTATTTGTCATAAATAGTCCCTTGATCGAAAAAGGCTTGTTTTTGACATACCAAACCCTTCAAAACTTATTTCTAAGTTATGCAAAGGACATCTAGGGTATGTTTAGTTTATGTCCTCATCTCGTGCGTAACGTACATTAAACGGGTTTACTTTAAAGTATTAGTTATCAGAAACCTTCAAAGAAAAAGTTTTTGAAAGCCCGAGATTTTGGCACAAGGTTACACTCTTTACACAACTAATCATTCGTCGACCAAAAAAAATGTCATCCGCATATATTTGTGCTATCATAAATACCCATCAGTTTCTCTAGTGAAGAGTATGCAATCCACGGTCCCCTGACAAAGTTATTATCCAGCAGATGCTGAGATAATATTTCATTACCATGCACGTGGTGCCTAGTGTAACCCATAAAGAGCTTTGTCAAGTAAAAACACTTGTCTTTGTTATATGGATCCACAAACCCTGGCGTTTGTTGAATGTAGACCTCTTTTTTTACTTTCCTATAAAGAAATGCTGATTAACTCCAAACTGATAATACTTTAAAACCTTTCAGGAAGCAAAGGCTAAAAATATTTTGATTGCTTCAAGCCATACAACCAAAGCATATACTTTGGTAAAATATATACCTTCCTGTTGACAGAACCCCTGCACAACAACCTGGCTTTGTTTCGTAACAATGACTCCTCTATCACTCGTTTGCACTTGAAAACGCAATTTGTGTTGATTTTCTTAATGAAAATCTGTAGTCTACAAGCTTTCATACACCAATTTCTCAAACTATAACAACTCTTCTTGCATCGTGTTACCCAGATTTCCTTTGTTAATGCTTCTTTGTAATTCTTAAGTTTGACTTGAGAGAAAAACATTTGTATAAAAATTGATTTTGCAAATTAGCAACCTTCGAGTAAAAACAACTTAAACTTTGTTGATATGGTTTCATGTTTGTACGCCGCTTTGTAGATCTCCAAGAATATTCTCTGATGGATGATAAAATAGAGACGGAGGCATAACTTTTATCGAAACCATGGCCGCCGGTTCTAAAGTGTTAACATTCTGTTCAGCAGCACTTTGACTGACATCCGGTGCGCTTGTTTGACTCACATGATCATTTAGTTGAGCCTCCTGATAATCATCAGAGATTGGTTCGTCATCATATGTTGACCCATCTTCATCATAAATGGTAGTAATCATCTAACTGGTCACCCATCTTCATCATAAATGGTAGTAATCATCTAACTGGTCAAAACTTGGGCTTTCACTGTTATGATTAACCTGAGAATTTGTTCTTGTTTCATTGTTCTAATTAGTTTTTCCAGCTTCAGCATTCTAATTACTTGGACCTACTTCAACATTTCCAAACCGGAATGTGTCAGTGTGACAACAATCGGTCTAAGAACTTGATTTGAGCAAAACTCTGTTGTTGTTGATATAATAATACAAGTTCTTCATCCGTTCGCTCTGCAGGTAGATTGAATGATCTCCATAGACTATCATAGTCATCCATGGGTCACCCGAATTTTGAGTCGAAGTGGTGTACTTTTGATAATCAACATGTTGAGCTTGAACGATCCGGTTTATACTAGGTAGACTTGCGTAACCTACAAAGTATCCTTCAAGAGATTTGGTTTCGAACTTTCCATTTGGATTGATTAGAGTACACGGAGACCTGAATGGCTCAAGCCATTGAAGATCGGATTTCCTATGATCCAGCAATTCAAAACACGTCTTTCCATACTTCTTGACTATGAGTACTCTGTTGAGCATATAACACGCTGGTGCAAATGCTTCATTCTAGAAACTTACAGGAAGTTTCAAGTCAGTAAGCAATGTTTTGGCGGTCTCGATTAAGGTTCTGTTCTTTTGTTCAGCAACTTTGTTTTGTTGAAGCGTGTAATGTCACACCCCAACCGATGGCGGAAACATCAGGATGAGACGAACAAATTGCTCAAAGCATCATAACACTAATAGTGACAATATAAATTAAATCAAATTTCATAAATTCAAATACATTGTCTCAAATGAAATAAAACATAACATAAAAATGCTTATTCTAGAGTGTGTTTCTAAGTCACCCAAAGTTGATTTACTTTACTTCATCTTAACTATCAACCTGCAACATGTATTAAAATAACATCAACAAAATGTTGGCGAGCATACAAGTTTGATACATAGTATAATATGAGTAAAATTGTTTAAAATCATACCCAAAACATGTAAACAATAAGCAAGTAAACAAGTATGCTGAAACGGTGTAAACTATGTGTTCAAACCCAATCTTCCAACGCAAAGTGCCTTTCCCGAAGTCTAACGGGAGGTTAAAGTGTTTTACTTAACAATACCCCAAGTCTCAAGGGCGGTGCGTTAATCCTATAGCGCTATAATTGTTAAGGTAGGCTAGCAAAGTTATTGAGCACATAGACACGAAAAGTTTACATAGCATAAAGTCTAACAAGCATCACGTCCTTCTATGTTTAAAAGTCGGTAGATCGTGAATAATAAGTTTCAAGTGTCGTGTGTTTGAATATGAATACATGTTGCACCAAAAAGTTTCAAAACCCAAAAAAAGGATCAAGTATACTCACCTTTGGTTGCGTAAGAGTTCTTGGAAGGTGATTTTTCCTAGATGTAAATAAGCGAACTCGTTAATTATATTGATTCGAATTGTGGTAAATTGTTTATAAATCAATTGAGCTAAAACATTCTAATTGCCTGGTGACAAGTTGTGGTTGAGTTCGATTAAATTTGAAATGGTAAAGATTAATAATTGGTTTTTAATATCTTATAAATTGTGGTTAATAATACTAAAAATAACAACTTAAATAAAAGAGGTCAATAAGAATACTAATTATATTAATAATAGATTAACAATAATAATAATAATAAACAATGTTAATAATTGATAATAATAATAATAATAATAATAATAATAATAATAATAATAATAAGATAAATACTAATTATCATTTGTTAATAAATTTTATAAACTGATAATAAAAAGAATGACTAAAACCTAAAAATTTGGCCCAACAACAGCTGCCCAATCATTCCAAAATTAAAAAGAATTGGCCCAAACTAAAAAGTTCAAAAACTGGCCCCACGGTCTAAGCCTGGAATCAAACCCGTGACCTTTCGTTCGTGTGCACGTAGACCGACCGCTGGGCTACGTGTCTAACCTGGTAGGATAACCGGATTTAATTATACATATACACATACCGCCTTGGTTTATATTCTGGTTTTATAAAAAAAAGGAACAAGCCGCGATAATATAGGGAAGGCCGGGTTCGAACCCGCGACCTCCGGCTCTTTCGAACACCCAGAACACCACTGGGAAGATTACATGAATTTTAATATATAACACTGCGGTCATCATCATCTTTATTATATAAGCAGCAACAGAACCGATCAATGACGTTAACGAAATGATAGTTAAGGAATAGGGGAATGATATTTATACCGAACAGGGGTGTCGTGAGTTCCGGGCGTCTTTTGCGGCGACGGCGTCTTCTCCCTTCGTCTTCTCCGACGGCGGTGTTTGCTCTGGCGGAATCGACGAAGGCAGGGAGGGTGCTTGTGAGGGAGAGGAGATTGTGGGGGGGTTGAAACCGAGTTATGGTATGTGAGGGTGAAACGGTGAATGTTGGGTTCAGTTTATATAGGGTATCGAGAGATGAACGAGGACAAGGCCATGGGTAAGTTCGTGATTGATATAACAATGGAAACGCGGACACCAGATCCTTTCGAAAAATTAGCGATAGGTAATTATGGAAAGACAGCCATAGGTTCGCTGGACTCGGGTTTGGCGGCAAATGGAAATCAAGATTAAAACGTAGATTGGATATATATTTTAACGGATCCAAAGTTAAATGTTCTCAGGCCATGGCAATGTGGTTGTGATGTTGTTTGTTAGTGTGTTCGGACTGCTGCGAGACCCGGGTTCGGGTCCCGCGGTCCGCATTTTTTTGATTTAATTATAATTTTATTAAAGGCTCCATGTTTCTATTAATTACAATAAGGTCCCCATACTTATAATAACTCATTGATTAACTTGGTTAGTTTAACTACTTGTTTTAAATGTCTATAAACTTGAATAACTTTAACTAGGTTAAAAGAATAAGCTTTTTAATTTATATTTTTTTTTATTATCTTGATAAATTAATAAATAAATAATTAAATGAATGAATAAATAAACAAATAAACAAACGCTTTAATGATAAGGATTTTAAGCGATGCATTACAAAGGGTTAGGATCCGACGTTTATCGTGTTTCAAGTGTTATTCCAAGTGACGCGAATAGTATATCGTTCCAAAGCAAGAATAATTACACACAAGTCTAACACGTATATGCGAACATGATTAAAACAATATCGTTTTCATTATGATCATCAGTCTCGGATTACAACCGAAGTACGTTACAACGAGAGTACAAGTGTTTAAATAAGGAAAGTACAACTCGACCTGCTAAAATAAGAAAAACACGAAATTACGGAGCGTTACAGTCTCCCTTACTTTAGGAGATTTCGTCATCGCAATCTTTAAGAGGAAGGCTGAACGAAGAGCTGTGGGTACTTGGTCTTCATCTTGCTTTCGAGTTCCCAAGTGAACTTGACACCACGCTTTCCTTCCCAACGAACTTTGATTATGGGAATTTTGTTGCGCCTAAGCTGCTTGGCTCCTCGGTCCATGATTTTGATCGGTTTCTCCACAAAATGAAGAGTCTCGTTTGTTTGCAGATCATCAACAGGAACATGAAGTCCCTCTTCAGCTAAACACTTCTTGAGGTTTGAGACATGGAAGGTAGGATGAATGTTGCTAAGCTCTTGAGGTAAATCGAGTCGATAAGCCACCTTGCAAATCCTCTCGAGTATCTTGAAAGGACCAACATAGCGAGGGGCAAGTTTACCATTTTTTTACCAAAACGAACCACTCCTTTCCAAGGAGATACCTTAAGTAACACATGATCTCCAACATTGAATTCCAAAGGTTTACGTCTCTTGTCGGCATAGCTCTTTTGTCGACTTCTAGCGTTGAGTAAGTTGTCTTGGATTTGAAGAATCTTATCCGTTATTTCTTGTATGAGCTCAGGGCCAGTAAGTTGTTTATCAACAATCTCATGCCACCTGATAGGATATCGACATTTCCGTCCATACAAAGCTTCGAAAGGAGCCATTTGAATACTGGAGTGGTAGCTGTTGTTGTACGAGAACTCAATCAATGGTAAATGCACATCCCAACTACCACCAAAGTCGATGACACAAGATCGAAGCATATCCTCTAGGGTTTGGATAGTAAGTTCCGTCTGTCCATCTGTTTGAGGATGGAAAGCCGTACTAAGATTCAAGTGGGTACCTATAGCGGATTGGAAAGTTTGCCAAAGACGCGAAATGAAACGACCATCGCGGTCAGAGATGATGTCAACGGGAATGCCATGACGACATATGATTTCATCAGTATAGACTCAGCAAGTTTCTCAACTTTGAGATCTTCACGAATAGCAAGAAAGTGAGCTGATTTGGTCAAACGGTCAATGATTACCCAGATGCTATCATGACCAGAAGGTGTTCGAGGGGGTTTGGTTATGAAGTCCATAGCAATGCTATCCTACTTCCAAATAGGGATTTCGGGCTGATTAAGCAAACCAGAAGGACGCTGATGCTCAACTTTGACTTTCGAGCAAGTGAGACACTTAGAAACATACAAGGCGATGTCCTTCTTCATACCAGGACACCAATAGGATGTACGAAGATCATGGTACATCTTATCAGCACCAGGATGAATCGAATACTTGGATTTGTGTGCCTCGTTCATGATGAGCTCACGAAGATTATCGCAATCAGGCACCCAAATACGGTCAAGATAGTATTGAAGTCCATTAGGCTTCGTCTCGAGATGGTCAATGGAAGCACCTCGTACTTCGTTAATTAGACTTCCTTCATTGGCTGACGAGTATTGAGCTTCACGAATGCAAGTGTGAAGATCGCTTGAGATTTGAAAACAATGAATGCTACTAACATGAGTCTTACGACTAAGAGCATCGGCCACAACATTCACTTTACCAGGGTGGTAGCGAATCTCGTAATCGTAGTCGTTAAGCAATTCCACCCAACGACACTAACGCATGTTTAGTTCCTTTTGGTCAAAGATGTGTTGTAGGCTCTTGTGGTAAGTGAAAACCACACACTTGGTACCATATAGGTAGTGTTGCCAAATCTTTTACGCAAAAACAACTGCGCCAAGCTCGAGATCGTGGGTCGTGTAGTTCTTCTCATGTATTTCAGTTGTCGGGAGGCATAAGCGATGACTTTGTATCGTTGCATGAGAACACAACCAAGACCATGATTTGAAGCGTCGCAATATACCACGAAATCATCATTCCCATCAGGAAGGGTTAGAACAGGAGCATTGCAAAACATGTCCTTGAGAGTTTGAAAAGATTCCTCTTGCTCAGGACCCCAAACAAAAGGTTTCTCTTTTTGAGTCAACATGGTGAGAGAAACGGTGATTTTTTGAAAAGTTCGAGATGAATCGACGATAGTAACCCGCCAATCCTAGGAAAGAATGAATCTCAGATGGGGATTTGGGCGCGATCCAATTCTTCACAGCTTCTATTTTGGAAGGGTCGACATGAATTCCTTTTTCACTAATAACTTGTCCAAGGAATTGAACTTCTTTGATCCATAATTCGCACTTGGAAAACTTTGCGTATAAGCGGTTACTACGCAAAAGTTCAAGTATGAGGCGTAAATGACGTTCATGATCAGCTTGCATTTTCGAATAAATAAGAATATCATCGATGAAAACGATTACAAAACGATCCAAGTATGGTTTACAAACACGATTCATGAGATCCATGAACACAGCTGGTGCGTTCGTCAAGCCAAAAGGCATAACACGAACTCGTAGTGTCCATAGCGAGTGTGAAAAGCGGTTTTAGGAATGTCCTCTTCGAGAACACGAAGCTGATGATAGCCTGATCGAAGATCGATCTTGGAGAAGCAAGTTACGCCTTGAAGTTGATCGATGAGGTCGTCGATACGAGGGAGAGGCTAACGATTTTTGACAGTGAGTTTGTTAAGCTCGCGACAGTCTACACACATGCGAAACGAGCCATCCTTCTTCTTGACAAATAAGACAAGTGCACCCCAAGGTGAAGTACTTGGCGTATGAAGCCTTTATCGAGGAGTTTTTGGAGTTGACTTGACAATTCTTGCATCTCAGAAGGTGTAAGACGATAAGGAGCCTTAGCGACAGGAATTGCACCAGGTACAAGGTCAATACGAAAATCAACTGATCGAGGTGGAGGAGGACCGGGTAAATACTCAGGAAAGACGTCATGGAAATGACACACCACTGGAGCATCACTTACGCTCTTTCCTTTGCCTTTTTCTTCCACTATGTGGGCTAAGAAGGCAAAGTATTGTTTACGTAAGTATCTATTCGCTTGGGTGCATGACATCAACCTTAGTCCTTTTGAAGGTCGATCTCCATAAACGTGTAAGGTATCACCAGATGGAAGAGGCAAACGAACGAACTTTTCATGACAAGCAATTTCAGCATGGTTCTTACGAAGCCAATCCATGCCTACTATGATATCAAAACTACCCAATTACATGGGTATAAGGTCGATAGAGAAGACATGCTCGTCAAGAGTAAGACGACAATCACGAAGAATAGAATCGACTGAGATAGACTTGCCATTGGCAACTTCGACTATGAATGACTTAGATAGTTTAGAGCGTGTACAATTAAGCAAAGATTCAAATTCTAAGGACACAAAGCTCTTGTCCGCACCAGTATCAAATAACAACGAAGCATAAAGATAATTAACAAGAAACGTACCATTAACGACTTCATTGTTGTTTTGCGCCTGCTTTGAATTTATGTTGAAAGCTCGTCCTCGAGGAGCTTGTGGTTCTTGATTCAGCTAAGGGCATTGAGGACGAAGATGCGTCGTATCACCACTCTTAAAACAAGCTCTGACTGCATTTGCTAGTTTAGGGTTTTGGGGAGGTTGTTGAACTTGTGGTGTAGGGTTGTTGAGACAGTAGGGTGTGGTGTGACCAAAACGATTGCAGACTGTGCAATGACGACAATTGGAGTTTGCAGGGTGATGGTAGTCGCAAGTAGTACACTTGGGATGAACCCCCGTGTAAGGCTTTCGTGTATTCTCTGGTGTGGTAGGCTTTGGGTTAGGGTAGGTGTAGGTACAATACGTTGCAACTAGGGTTTTGAAACTTTCGTTTCTTACCTTTGTTACCACTCGATTGTTGGGTGATCTGGTGGGCTTGTTTTGAGGAGTGGGTTGAGGTAGCGGCCTGCTTATCGCGTATGTGATTGTTGTTTAAACTTGCAGCGAGATGATAGACAACCTCGATGTTGTCAAGGTTGGTTGCCTCAGTGGTGTCACACATGCTGGAGGGTAGGCCGTTGATGTACTTCCTGATCTGACAATCAGTGGTTGACACTAGGTGGGGTACAATGAAGCTCAACTGTTTGAAACGAGTGGTGTAAGCTTGGTTGTCATCACCAACTTGTTTGAGGAACCAAAACTCTTCCACAAGCTTTTGTTGCTCATGAGGAGGGAAAAACTCATCCTTCATGAGTTGTTTCACCTCCTCCCATGGTAGAGCATAAGCTCCTTCGTTGGAACTGATATTCCTCTTGTTGGTCCACCATTCCAAAGCTCTGGCTTGGAAGACCCCAGTAGCACTATTCGTTTTGAGCTCTTCAGGACATTCACTGTTGATAAAGGCAACCTCTATGCTGTCGAACCACTCGAGCATAGCTGTCACCCCATCATTGCCAGTGAAAGGCTTAGGGTTGCATGAAGCGAAGTGCTTGTAGCTAAAGGTTACAGGTTTGGGTGGGGTTACTTTTGAATCAACAGAGGAATTGGGAGTGTTGGAAGCCTGAATCTCACTGACAATCTTGGGTACAATGCAAGCAATTTGATTGGTCATGAATGCCATCATCTTCTTTTGCGAGCTGGTCTTGGATTTCTTGGATGAGTTGGAATGGTGACAAGATGATGACATCTACGAATAAAACAAAGAGTGGATGAGACTTTGATCATAATATTTTGTTTAAGAAAATTGTTTTCATAAGTGATTCACATAGCATGTAGTTTCACATAGCATATATAAGTTCAATTCGTTTCACATAGCATAAGTATGAATTTCACGTAGTGTAACATGGATAATAAAAGCATCGTAAATTTAGTTTGTTCATGAGAGATTATTATTTATTGTTTTAGATTGCGAAGATAGAGTGTATCGTGTCTCCAAGCTTGAAATGAAAGTAACGCTCAAATATAAAACACACTAAAATTGAGATAGCATAAAAGAGATTTAAGTAAAACATGGATTGTCACGGAACGTAACTTAAGACTATTCCAAAGTAAATCAAAGTCCTTTTCGAATTAAGGAGACGTGCTTTGGCCTAAAAGACAAATACTCTCATCGAGAAGCGACTAACGATATTTGTCCTTCCAGTTACTACACGTCCTTAATCGATTGGGAAAATCAAAACTTTGGCGAGATCGAAAACCAAAGAGTGGGACTAGTTATCAAGATATGAGTTTCACCTCTAACTCAATAACATCGTACCCTAATGTTGTTGGTACTTATCAAAAGATAAAGGTCCACTAGAATATGAGATGGAAATTTCCTTCAAGGTTTGGATATCACTCTTAACTTGAGGGTAAATTTCGTGCAAAATTCAAAGTAGCGCTGAATGAAAGTCATCACCAAATGTGGGAATCGCCCCTATTTTGGTGAATCATTTCGGTTATGTTATAAGAGTGTCTTCAAGCCTCCAAGTGTGTATTGTATTAGCCTTAGGAAAGACATGTATATTAAGAGTCTAAAGAGAAGACAAAGAAGCAAGTAGTTAGAAGGGGAATAGTTTTAAAGGACACATAGTGAGAAAGCTCCTAAACTATAGACTAGGCAAAGCATTCCTACTTTTCCTAATTCCCTATGATTATGGCTCTGATACCAATCTGTCACACCCCAACCTATGGCGTAAACATCTGGATGAGATGAATAAATTGCTCAAAGCATCATAACACTAATAGTGACAATATAAATTAAATAAAAAATCATAAATTGACTAAATTAAAATACATTGTCTCAAATGAAATAAAACATAACATAAAAATGTTTATTTTAGAGTGTGTTTCTAAGTCACCCTAACTTGATTTCCTTCACTTCATCTTGACTATCAACCTGCAACATGTATTAAAATAACATCAACAAAAATGTTGGCGAGCATACAAGTTTGATACATAGTATAATATGAGTAAAATTGTTTAAAATCATACCCAAAACATGTAAACAATAAGCAAGTAAACAAGTATGCTGAAACGTGTAAACTATGTGTTCAAACCCAAGCTTCCAACGCAAAGTGCCTTTCCCAAAGTCTAACGGGAGGTTAAAGTGTTTTACTTAAACAATACCCAAGTCTCAAGGCGGCGCATGAATCCTATAGCGCTATAATTGTTAAGGTAGGCTAGCAAAGTTAACGAGCACTAGAACGAAAAGTTTACTTAGCATCAAGTCTAACAAGCATCACATCGTTCCATGTTTAAAAGTGGGTAGATCGTGAATAATAAGTTTCAAGTGTCGTGTGTTTGAATATGAATACATGTTGCACCCAAAAGTTTCAAAACCAAAAAGGGATCAAGTATACTCACCTTTGGTTGGTAAGAGTTCTTGGAATATCGCACGAGTAAAGATGAAGGATTGAACGAAGGTGATTTATCCTAGATGTAAATAAGCGAACTCGTTAATTATATTGATTCGATTGTGGTATATTGTTTATAAATCAATTGAGCTAAAACGTTCTAATTGCTTGGTAACAAGTTGTGGTTGAGTTCGATTAAATTTGAAATGGTAAAAATTAATAATCGGTTTTTAATCTCTTATAAATTGTGGTTAATAATAGTAATAATAATAACTTAAATAAAAGAGGTCAATAAGAATAATAATTATATTAATAATAGATTAACAATAATAATAATATAATAATAATAATAATAATGCTAATTATCATTTGTTAATAAATTTTATGAACTGATAATAAAAGGAATGACTAAAACCTAAAAATTTGGCCCAACAGCAGCTGGCCCAATCATTCCAAAATTAAAAAGAATTGAACCAAACTAAAAAGTTCAAAAACCTGGCCAAAAACCGGCTCCCACGCTCTCAGCCTGGAATCGAACCGTGACATTTCGTTCGTGTGCACGTAGTCCGACCTCTGGCTATGTGTCTAACCGGGTTGGATAACCGGATTTAATTATACATATACACATACGCCTTGGTTTATATTCTGGTTTTATAAAAAAAGGAACAAGCCGCGATAATACAGGGGAGGCTGGGTTCGAATCCGTGACCTCTGGCTCGTTCGAAACACGCCACATGAATCCACTTTCTAGAATTACAAATCCTGGTATGAGTATCATACACTCTTTATCAGTAAAGTAAGTTAAGAATTTCTTGTCATAAATCTGTGAAAGCTCGAAAGATAGTTTTCGAGTTCGATGTTATAGTTCACATTGTCAAATGAAATCATTTCATTTGATAAGGTTCCTTCACTACAATCCTTCCACCTTTGATTTCTTACGAATCCGACATACCACCCTTGATTGGTCTAACATCGTAGAGCAAGGCGAGCATTCCTGTCATGTGCAGGGAGGCTCCACTCTCCATAATCCACTTTGAAAATGCGGATCTTTGAACCCCCTGCACACACAAGAAACATATTAGTTTTGGTTGGAAACCCAAGCCATTTTGGTCTTAAGTTTTTCAGTTTTCTCACCTACTGAAATCTTTTCACTCTCAACTGACTTTTCACTCAAACATTTAATTATATTCTCTCCCCCGAAGTTGTAGTTCAACCTTTTTTCTGCACCTAATTCTGCTTGTTTAAAAGTGTTTTACAGAAAAAAATGTTTGAAACCACACTTTCTTTAACTTTTTTAGTGTTACTGGTTTCTTTTGTTTTAACTTGTACCTGTTTAAACATAATTTTAACTTGTTCAGTATTCTTTTGTTTCTAAATCTATTATTGTTCAAAGTTGGGAGTTGATTTTGAAACATTTGGTTTGACAACTTCAAGTAGTTGAACATGCTTTGAGTTAAGTGGACAATTATATGAAACGTTTCTAACTTCCTGACAATTGAAGCAAGTTCTCATATCCTTGCGATTTCTCACAAAGGTAGAAGATCCTTGAACATGTTCTCTTTTTGTCTTTTGTTCAATAAATTCTTCATTCGACTAGTTCTTGAATCGTACTTCCTTCTCACTTTCTGAACTAGATCTAGAAACAAACTTAACATTCTTCAAATATTTTGATTTACCATAAAAATTTTCTGAATATGTTCCCATGATTACCATTACCCAATTCCCTATTACCGTTACCATGATAACCGTTGTTGTGTTGGTAACCATTTAGTTGGTTTCTCATGTTTTGATTATATCTTTTCTTGTTATTTAACGCAACCTCGGATTGGTAATGACTGTTTTTGGAAAATCATTTTTAATTTTTCTCGTTGTTTTGAAATCTCTGTTTATTTTTTGGAACAACCTTTGTACTAGTTTAATTTGCGTAGCAACGTCTTCAACAAGTTTAAATGTTTTCGCAATCAAATCAACATTCACATTTTTTATCAGAAGATCTAGATCAAAATATATCTTGTCTGACCCGATCATTTGATACATCGTGCTCATGTTATCAAGGTTACACAAGTTATTTTCTTCTCATGAATTTTTTTTGTTTTTAACTATTTTCTTCTTCTCACTATCCGAACTTTCACCAGATTCATTCTCAAAAACCTTTTTAAAACTGATTTACACACCTCCTCATCATAGCTATCAAAAATCTTTTCCAATTTCTCATACGACACAACGATGGTTTAGGGTAATATATCTTAGGACCCACCAACAATGGAGTTTTCACTACAACATCAATGGCTTTATCAATACCCTCTGGATATTTAGAAAAGTTACTCCAAATCGGAGGTGGACACCTATTGTATCTGATACGTCGATTACCATATCCATAGATATCTTCCCCGGTTTCTTCATCTTTAACCGTAGGCTTGGGGATAATGTGATCTAGAACATGAGATGCTGCTGCATAACTTGTTTATTTTCTATCGACTCTTTCAGACTCAATTTTTACTTTTTGCGTTTGTTGTTGTAAATATGCCATTTCATCAAGATATTTATCGCTTGCATCTTGTTTATCCAAAACAATTGATTTTAACATTTCAATTGTTCTTTGATCCCTTTTAATTTGCTTGGTAAACTCTTTTTTCTGATTTTTGCAGTTTGGTGTAATCAATGTGAAGAGTTTTCAGATCAACTAGCATACTCTCGTAAGACCTCTTAGTCTGTCATAATCAGCACCCTTTTCAATGCATTGTTCACATGGAATCAAGCATTTTTTACATTGAAAAAGTGTTGTTAGTTCTATTTTAGCTTCAATTTTAGACTCTGATGACTCAGTATTTACCTCTTTCAGTTGCGACATCATTGCTTTCTGAGCCATTTCTTCCAACAATTGTTTGATCTTGGACTTTGACTTCTAGGTTGGTTTCGTTATAAATGGCTCTTTTATCGAAATCACTATTACTGCCAAACGGATTAAAATTTCTATCAGCCTGCTTATTCGTGCATTCCCGTTTGAAGTGCCCTCTTTCACCGCATTTGAAACACATAACCTTAGATTTATCAAACCTAAGCTTAGTATGCTCATCTCTGAGACAATTTTTGCCTGTAATCTCCTGTATCTCTGAACTCTCCTAACCACACTAGCCAAGCACCATCTCTTCTGGGTCAATTTGGTCGTAGTCTTCTTTACTAAATTGTAATTTCCAATCCGACCTGCTATGAACCCTTCATACGGATGAAGTACCGAGGCTAACAGAGCAATGTGTTCTTTGGCATTAGTGGTAATAAGACCTTGGAGATTGTTTAAACTCGCAACGATGTTGCACTATAGATTGTCTGAAGATTGATTTGCAGTACTTTGTTGGCTTTGATTTTGCTGGGTTGTGACTGTTGTTGAAATTGTTGAGATTGTTGAGTCACATTTGAATCGAAACTGCTTCCATAAAGTTGTTGTGAATTCTGTGTAAATCCTGAACTGCTTCCCATAAATGCATTCCCACTCGATGAACTTTTGGCACTAAAAGTTGTTTGTATCTTCTGACTTGCATTATCTGAACCTTTGTAGTAGAGTCAAATGTCTTGTGGATAGAATTTCCTTCATTTTCGACATGTTTCTTAACTCCAACTCATGAGCTTCCATTTTTTCAATAAAAGTATTTGGATTCATGTAATCTAAATGTCTTGATTTTAAGATCATTAGAAGCATCTTACAATCTTTATCAGGTAACACATCTGCTAGTTTTTCAATTTGTTCAGCATCTGTCGGCAAAATATTGTTACGTTTCATCTCTGCTGTAACACCCAGACTGCATGGAACCCGTGGCGAAGACGTCCAGGAGTCACGTTAAAGGATTGTTCACAAAACTTGGTACTATTAAAATTGAAATATTGTATTTACATTGTTCCCAAAATGTCACATAGTATTTGTTTTTTTATTAAAGCAACTATGGCAAAGTCAATTTCCTTATGTGTAACAAACTTAGATAAAGTCATCAAACACTAGTACCTGAAACATATGCGAAAAATAAAGTGTCAACTAAATGTTGGTGAGTTACATAGGTTTTGTGGCCAAGTATATGGCAAAATGTCTTGGTATTTCAATATGTTTGACCATCTACAAGAGTTGGTGTATAAAACAGTTTTGTAGCTAAGTATATAGCAAATAGTTTGGTACTACAATACATTGACCAACTACAAGAGTTGGTGTATAAAACAGTTTTGAAGCCAAGTATGTGGAAAAAGTTTAGTATTGCAATACGTTGACTAACTACAAGAGTCGGCGTATAAAATAGGTTTTATGGCCAAGGACATGGCAAGAGGTTTAGTATTGTAATCCGTAAGTTTTAATGGTAACAAGTTTTTATGATGGCAATATATGATCACTAAAGCAAATTTGCATTTTACCATGTATGATAACTAAGACGGGTGCATTCAGGCCTAATGTTGACATATACGCACAAATTCAATCATCCCATGTACCATGAGCATTTCATGCATGGGGAATGGGTCGTCACATCTATAGGCTATAATATACTACCGGTCGGCTTGATCAAAGTTAATGAATTCAACTCGAGGAGTTATACAAAAAAATTCATACAAAGGCATTTAGGAACATTTGGCCATAAAAATGTTTTTTATACGTAAACATATGTTCCACCCCAAAAGTTTTAAAGAGAAAAGAGGGGGCTATGTGCTCACCTTGGTGTCCTAGCGATGAGTTTGTGTTTTCTCGAGGTTTACAAGATTACCAGTATTCCTAGTAATAACGATTGTTCGTTAAGGTTTTGTTGCGATGATTTTCGTGTATTGGTATGGTTTAAAGAACACTTGAAAAGTTGTAATTTGTTTGGTTTTTGGAAAGTATAAGTTTTGACAGCCTTCTGTGTTATCTTTGTTTTATGTTTTAAAATTAGTAAACGATGTCGACAAAATTATAAAAATTTCCAGTCAACTAAATTTGAATGTGATCTACAACTTTCATTCAGAATGTTTTACTGTTTGGGACCCGAAAAATGGTAAAACAAAACTACGGATCTTTATAGGTCGTTCAGTTTTGACCTTTAATTTAATTTTAGACGGTTGAGGGTCTAGACGAAAGTGTTTCAAAATGTATTATACATCTTTAAAACCGTATTTCAATGAACTTAATCATGATGTAAGATTTTACTTCATTTGGTTAAGTGATGACCAAGTTATGCTTGGTTAAAGTGACAACACAGAATCTGTCCAAAACAGGAAATACACTTATGTGTTTCCGTTTGTAGTTTTAAATGAGTAAAATACGGACTTTGATTGTTTTGGAAAGGTTTTTGACCCCTTACGACTAGTTTGTGTAGTTTACACTATTTAACTAGTCATGTGCATAAATACAGGTTCGGGTGGTCAAATGGGTTTGTTACAAGTCCGACATGTAAAAGTATATTTTGTTATATTGTACAAACTATTTTGATGTCTAAATATTAGATTCGTACGTTTAAAAGATCATTCTTTGATTATTTAGACAAAAATTATATTTTTTGACTTTTTAGAAATATATGTTTAACTTGTCACTTGACCCATTTAAATGTGATGATCATGTGATATAATTTCAGGGGATTATACCTTATATTTTGATGGTCACGTGGGTGGGTTTGAATTTGAAATTGACTTGACCAAAGTGGTCGGAATCAAAGGTCAACAAATAAAGTCAAACTATTGACAAATCTGGACCTTCGGATTAAATTAGACTATGAAACCGAATGATATGGAAAGAGCTAAAGGAAAAGAACTTACTTGCTTCAAAGGATCTCTTAAAACACCCAAAGAGAGGCTTGGAATGCAGAAGAGAATGAAACTCACACAATACTTTTTGTTTTAAGTTTTAGTGTGTGAAAACTATTAACAAAGCTTGGTATTTATAGTGATCAAGGGGTGTTTAGAACTTGGACAAGTGTACTAGAGGTGCTAAGAGGTTAACTAGTGTCCACTTAGGTGTCAAATGTAGGTTTAAGGTGGCAAATTTATGAGATATGTGTCAAAAATGCAGCAATGTTAGCTGCCAGCCAAGAAACTTTTGTCTGGGGACCTCTGACAGACTGTAGGAGGTAAGGCCTTGCAGTCAGCAAGGCCCTTTGACATGCATAACGTTTTTTTACAGTTTTGGCCCATGAACTTGTATTTTTAGCCTTTTTTAACTATTTTAACCCTTCTAACTAATTATTTCGGTTATGTGAGGGGTTTCAATGCATGTGTAACTTGATTTTTTTTCGGTAATGTTGTTAGGTTAAAATTTATTATGTCCGTATGTTTGATAACGAATGAAAATTTAAGGCTTGAAATTTTCACGATTGTTACAAGACTCTCCTGCTTTAAGAAATTTGTCCCGAAATTTATTCATAGAAGATTGTTTGGCTAAGGTTGTGACTGTTTGGGAAAGTTGAAGGTTATGAAGTTTAGAAGGGAAAAGTTGAAGGTTATGAAGTTTAGAAGGGATACGAGATTTTTTGAATAACGGGAAAAAGGTTATTTAAATAGAATACCTAGATAGTCGATGAGGACTACTTGTATAAGGAACTTATGTGTGTGTCCAAAGTTGAAAAGAAAGGATAGACGATTAAAATTTGTTGGAAGGTTTTGCTAGGGTTATCAATGTTTGGTTTGATTTCCAAAGATGAGGCCATTTGTTCCTTCTTCATCCGTCCCCTGTACAATTGTAAAAATGGTTTTTTTTGGGTCAACAAAAATTGGCGAGTGAATCCTATGAAAACATTTAAACGTGTTTATTGTATGATTATAAATAAAGTGCCTAACCACATATGAGTAAATGTAGATGAAAAATTTTTTTTAATACAAAAACATATAAATATTAAATATTGCACACACATACAACAATTGATTGTTTTTTGAGGCACCTTGTTCAACCGTCCCCCAAAGAGGAACTGATGGGCCAAATGAATGAAGTTTAAAGGCACCCGTTTTCAACGAACTGATGGTTCTAATAAAAGAGTTTTGAGGCACGCGTTGTTCAACTCGTCTCCCCGAGGAACTGATGGGCCAAATTTAAATAATTTGCATATATGTAATCATACCAAAAAAACAAAATTTACATTCTAAGTTTAATCAATAAATGGTATAGCACGAGTTTGAATAAGCGAATAATTTAAGCGACAACATGATCACCCCAAAAAAAAGAATAAAAAGGGGAATTTGTAAGAATTCACTCCCAGTGGGTGCGTTTCTTTTATGATGATGAATGCCACGAATTCGGATTAATCGCAAGGAAACTAACCTAAATAATAACA
Organism: Scalesia atractyloides; assembly: GCA_947069175.1. Taxonomy (NCBI): domain Eukaryota; kingdom Viridiplantae; phylum Streptophyta; class Magnoliopsida; order Asterales; family Asteraceae; genus Scalesia; species Scalesia atractyloides. The sequence goes on from CAMTDV010000006.1 coordinate 35,952,047, forward strand.
TAATATTTGATAAATAAAAAACTTTTATTTTGAGATTAAAAATTTTTTAATTAGTGCTCTTAATGGGATTGTTTAGGTTTTTTTTTGTGAGTTCAATGAAATTTTCTAACTTCAAAAATTATTTTTAAATGTTTTTAAGTGATTTTTAAATAAATAAATTAATAAAAAGAAAATAAAAACTTTTGTTTTTTTTTGACCATTTGACCGTTGACTTTGACTGTTGCCCGGGGGTTTCGATTGGGTTTATTATGTGCGCGAGTTAGGTTCGAACTCGGACCTCCCGTACGCGTGCCCGCACTCAACCAACGAGCACGGTCTAACCCAAATATTTCTGTTTTTAATTTTACTTATATACATTTAGTTTTAAACCAGAAATCATTTATTTTAAAAAGAATTTTAATTAATATCGAACCGGTGCACATAACCAGTCCGAACCCGGGACCTGTTGTTTAAAACGTTGCACACAGTCCACCGCGGGGACTGTGTTCTAACCCAAAATATATTGAAGTTAATTATACATATACACATACTACGCTAACATATTTTCTTTTAAAAAAAAAGGCTTGGATAATTTTAAAGGGGCGGTGTAACAACCGGATCGAACTCGAGATTTTGGCTTCGTGTTGCACACAGCCCGCCAATTGGGCTGGTACTAACCCAAGGATATAGATTTTTTATTAAATTTATATATTTAAAGATTTTTCGTTAACTGGTTTTAAAAAAGGTTTTTGTAAATTGGCAAAACCGGAAAGCATGTACATACTCGAACTCGGACCATGGCTTTGAAGTTTTGCACACATCCAGCACTGGACTTGTTTCTAATCCTTTCGAATTAAACTTATACATTAACGGGCCCTTCATTTTCCCTTCGTCACTTGAACAACCAACTGTTAAATCCGATTTCTTCGATTCCATTAATAAATTTCCCTTTTAAATTAAATTTTGAATAACTACATATGGACTAATAAAAATAGAGGGATTAGGTGTAAGATATACCGAACAGAGATCCCCTGTTTCTCCGCGAATTCTAAAGAACCAGGTTATTCCGCGAGGGGGTTCTTGCTGTTTAAAGGGACTTGTAGAGAGGTTTAGCGAGAGTGTTGAAGATTGATTCAGTAAGCAAGCGAGTTGGTTTTCCTGAAGAAATTATTTATAAGTAGAGGTGATTTTCAAGTTTTCGGTTATGAAAATTCACGGTTCATGAATGAAATTTATTTGAGTTTTTCGGTTAAAACGATGGGTTTTTTCATCAGTTAACCCAATGGCGAAACAAACCCGAAGCCGTTTCTTCCATAATTCCCCGGGGATTTGGTCTTGAACGGTGAATTCGGAAGTTGAAAAATGAAGTGCAGGTCTTACATTTTCTTACATAAATTTAAATGTTTTCAACTTTAGCACAAATGTGCGTGTGGCGGAGTGGTGAAAGTTGTGTGGGTTTAAACTTGTGGGTGACCCCGTTCGAAACCCCGTCTCCCATTTTTTTTTTTTTTTAATTTAATAATTTTGTTTTTAAAATCTAATTTGTTTATTAATTATTTATCGAAGAAATTAAATTGACATTAAAACGCGACAAAATTTATAACTGATTAATTCGTTTTAAACGAAGCGGGTTTGGATAACCCATTTTTTTGACGATGTTACGCTTATATATTGGGCAAAACATGTGATGCATGCCAGTGGACAGGCAACATATTTTAGAAAAACGAAATTCCACAAAATACATTCTTATTTCTTTAAATCTTTTGACGTTGGGGACTTGATGTTTGGGACCCTTCCCCCCCTTCAAAAAGAAACAAATAATTTTTAGTGGTTTGTCGACTACGTTCCAAAGGGCCAAGGCTAAAGCTCTTCCAACAACGATGGGCGGGTATGGTAAAATTGCCAAAAAAGCTATTCTCAACCCTTTCGGAACCAAAAGCCCTAGTCAGTGATAGAGGTACTCACTTCTGCAATCTTAAAATGAAAAAAAAAAAACTAACCCGTTATGGGAATTTTTTCATCGCCTCTCGACAGCCTATTTTCCCTCAAACCAATGGTCAAATTGAAGTAATTTTAAACGAGGTTTTTAAAAAATCCTAGAAAAATTTGTGGGTCAAAATCGAAAAGAATGGTTTAAAAAAATTAACGACGCTTTATGGGCATTTTAACCGCTTATAAAACACCAAAAAGGGGCCCCCCCGCCATATAAGTTAGTTCCAAAGGGGAAAAAAAGTCACCTTTTCCGTAGAAATTGCACACATAAAAAAATTGGGGGGAAAAAAAAAATTTAAACTTAGACCAAGAGATATGGGAAAAGAACGCCTACAAAAAATTAAATGAAAGAAGAATTAGAATTCAAGCAATTCTAACTCCCCCAAATCTATAAGGAACCTTTTTAAAAAATACATAAAAAAAATATAACAACCTAAAAATTCAAAAGGGAAGGGATCAAGTACTTTTTTTAAACTTCAAGGCTTCGTCCTTTTTTTGGGGGGAAAACAAAGGGGTTAAAAGGGGCCAAAAACCCTTTTCCACATAAAAGTTTTTTCCCAAGGTGGGGGTAATATTAAGCCCAAATGGAAAAAAACCTTAATGTAAATTTAAAAAAAGGGTTAAATATATGAAGGATTCCTTAAGATGATAAAACGGAAATGACCCTGGAGGAGGTAATAAGTAACGAGAAAAACACTAACAAACTTTTATAATTTGGTTTTGTTTTAAAAATCCATCTTGTAAAAAATTATTTTTGGAAGAAAAATTTTAAAAGAAAAAAAATAAAAAGGAAGGGGGAAAAAGTAAAATTTGGAAAAAATAAAGAGAAAAAGGGGTAAAAAAAAAAAAAGGGAATAATAAAATTAAAAAAAAAAAATAATAAAAATATATACCCAAAAAATTTAAATTAATTATAATAAATTTAAAATTTCCCCCCCAAAAATCGTTCTTCCAAACTCCCCCTTCCCCACTGTTAAAAAAAACCCCCTTTCCCCCAGTCTTTGCCCCCTTTTCCAAAAAACCCACCCCCCCAAGAAACCCCCTTTCCTCTCAACCCCCCGGCCCCCCCTTTAAATTTTTTTCATGCTTTTCCTTCCTAATCCCACAAGGGTAAAGTTCTTTAACCCTAAATCCCAAACATTTTTCCCCCAAAAAAATTTTTTTCCCAAAACCCCTTTTGGTTTTTAACCCCCCCCTATCAAAGGTTATTAAAATTTTTCGTTGCCTTTTATTTTATTTTAAACAAACCTTTTTGCCTAAATTCCTTAGAATTAAAAACTTCCCCCCCCTTTTTAAAAAAGAAAATTAAAATAATAAAAAAAACCGGCTTCCGGGACCAACCCTACCTACCCCCACCCCCCCCTTTTTTTTTGCCACCCAATAACCCCCTCCCCCTTTTTTTTTAGTTTCCCCCCCAAAACCCCCCCCTTAACAACTATTTCCAAATAAAACAAACCCTTTCCCCCCAAATTAAAACCCCCTTGCTTCCCCCCAAACCTCCCAAACTTTCACCCCAAATTTTTCAAATTTAAGACCCAAAACCCCATTTTAAACCCTCATTTTTAATAAATTAAATTATTTCCCCCCCCTTTTAAACCGAAAACCCTTTCTTCCCCCCCCCCATTACCCTTTCCCAAAAAAATCCCTTCCCCCCCCACCCCAATTTTTCCCCCCTTCCCCCAAAAAACTTCCTAACACGTTTTACTCCCAATTTTTTCTTTTCTAGGAAATTTCCCTTTTTTAATCCCCTTTCCACAAAACCGGTTTATCAAAAAACCCCTTTTTTTTACCTCGACCCCCCCTTCCCCTTTTTTTTAAATTCCCCCCCTTGTTAAGAACAATTCCTTTTCCCCCCCCTCCCCCACCCAGGAAACCCCATTCCCAAAACTTCCCATTTCTGTACCCCCAACCCCCCCCCAAAACCTAAATTTCCAAATCCCTGAATTTTTTAAGTACTCCTTTAAACCCCCCCCCCCCAACCCCCCTTATTGTAAATCTTTTTTTTCCCCCAATTCTAACCCCAATCCCCCAAAAATTTTTTTCCTCCCAAAAGAAAATTTTTTAAAAACCCAAAGAAAAATTTCCCCCCCCCCTTTTAAAATCCTCTTTTCCCCCCCCTTTTTTCCCAAACCCCCTTTTTCCTACCCTCTTTAAATCCCCCCCCATACCCCCCTTTTTCGAAATTTTACAAGTTCAAATTTTCCCCTTTCCCCTTTTTGTGAACAACCCCAAAACCCCAATCCCCCCCCCTTTGATTAAAAATTAAATAAATATTTATCCCCTTTAACCCCCGCCCCAGCCCGGTACCCCTTCAAACCCCTTAAACCCCAACCCCCCCCCCCTTTTTTCCCACTCCCCTCGATTCGAAAATTCCCCCCAAATTTCCCCCTAAAATTTTTGGAAAATTAAAAAATGTTTTTTTTAAAACCCCGGGGAACAAAAAATCACTAAAGGAAAGTTTTAATCCCAATCCCGTTTTTATACCCAAAAACCCCCATACCCCCTCTTGTCCCCAACCCCCCCAAATTCCCAAACCCGGTCCCCCTTTTAACCCCACCAAAAACCAAAAGGCAAAAAAACCAAAAAAAATAAAAAAAAAAAAAACAAAAAAAAAAAAAAACCCCAAAATATTTCCCCGGGTTTGACAAAGGGGCACCCCCCTTTAGACCCCAAAAACCGCCAACCGGGGGTCCTTCCACCACCCTCCCTGCAATTAAAATTTCCAACCACCACCAAACGAAAGACCGGTTCCCCAAAAACATCCCCAATAATTTTAAAAAAAGGGTTTTCCAAATTGGTAACAAAATCAAATTTTTTTTATTTTTTTATTTAATTTATTTTTAAATTTTAAAAATAATTTAAAAATTAAAAATTAAAAATAAATTTTTTTAAAAGTTGAAAAAAAATTTAAATTAAAAAAAAACAAAATCCCTTTTTAAAATATTTAAATTAAAAAACCCACAATCCCCTTTTGACCCTTTGGGTTTTTTAGGTTTAGTTTAAAAATTCCCGTGAAACAACCTTTCCCCCAAATGTGCGGGTTCCAACCTCCTCAACCCGGGGTTTTTCCAAAACCTAAAAGGGAAATTTTTTAAATTCCCCGTTTTAAATTTATGTTTTTTGGGTTTTTTCCAAAACTTATTATTTATTACATTTTTAAAAAAACCCCTTTGCATTTTTAAAAATTCCCCGAAAAATTTAATTTTAAAATTATCAATTTTGTTGGGTTAATTTGATTTAAATTTTCCCAAATTTTCATAAAACAAAAATAACCCCCCGCAAAATTTTTTAAAAACCCCCATTACCCTAATTTTGGGGCGTTCCCCATTACATAGGGAAAAGTGGGAACCCAGGCGTTCCAAATAAAAAAAACCTCCGTTTATTTATTAGAAACCTTTTCATACCTAAAAAGTTTTTCCCCAATTTCTTAAAAAAACCCCCGGAAACCCGGGAAGTTGCCAAAACCCCCTTTTTTCATTTTCCCCCTTTAAAGGTTTTTTTTAAAATTCATCGCCTGGGTTTTGTTTAAAGGTTAGTTATTGTTTTTGTTGTTGGGAAAATGTTTAATTTGATTAAAAAGGGTTTAAATTTAAAAAGTTTGGCTTCAAAAATAAATACGTTCCCATTTTCCCTAAAAAAGATAACTGAAATAAAAAATGTTTTTTAAAAAAAGGTTTCACTGAAATGTTGAAAAAAAACCCTTTTTAACCCCAATTGAACAAGGGGCCAGCCCGGGGAAAAATGGTGGGCCAAAAATTTTAACAAACCCTTGTTCATAACCGAAAAAACTAAAAATAGAAGTGTAAAACGGGTTGGTAAGCGAAAATTGATACTTGGGGTTTGTTTTTCAGGGTATACCGCACACAAGGGACCAAAATTTTAGATTTCTCGAAGCCGACACGAAAAGTTAAAAATTTGGGTCAAAACAATAGCCGACCACAGGGCCAACCTCCGTGGCACGGGCTCATGTCCCCTGAAACCTTGCAGCATGGGGTCATGTCCAAAAGACACGGGGCCGTGTCAAGACCCCTATTTCTCATATTTCCACTATTTAACCAAGCTTAACTGTTTAAATGTTTGATTTGTTAAGGAAATGGCACCACAAAAGTGGCTCAGGTTCAAGACAGAACACTCTCACTGTGCGGAACGAATGGAAATTCTCAAGACTCATACGGAAGAGCCGCCAAAGCAAGTCTGCTATGACACCTTGGACATGGTTGGCCAAAGAGACCGCTACGACAGTCTCGTAACAGGAGCTCTTTGACTCTTTCTTGAGGCACCGCTTCAATCGGTTTACGAATTAAATCTTGAATTCCTAAGCACTTTTCCCCTCAAGAAAGACATCAAGGACATGTTCGATAATGAATCCATGACGTTCTGATGTGGTGGTAGTTGGTAAGGGATTTCTGTAGCCAAGTTCGGCCCCAAATCGCGTAAAAAAACACGCGGCGGAAACACTTGGGGAGTCACGTTAACAGATTGTTTCAATAACACATGACATTTGATATTTCGTTTTATTGGATATTAACATAGATTATATTGTCATATTGTTTTAGAACTTTTAGCCAAACTGAAACAAACTACAAACAAGCATAATTATTGTCTTTCATATTTTATAGCACTAAGGTCCACATCCGATCCTACATGAGCATGCATCAGTATCATCAAGCGTTATTCTCTGAAACATATGTGAAAACGAGTCAGCAAAAATATGCCGGCGAGTACATAGGTTTTGTGAGTGTGTCAAGTCCATGGCTTTGTATTTATTGCAATATATAATCCGACTACTAGAGTCGTAAGTGAAAACCTTGTTTTAAAAGCATGTGATATTGCAATAGTTAATCGACTGAAACATGTGGTTAAAAGTTTATAAAATCTAGTAGCCATGAATCTTGACTTGAAATCGTTTGTTTTGTAAATCCAAGTTGTAAATTGTCTTGAAATAACTTGTATGATTTATATCTTTAATCGAAAATCGTTGTGTGTCATTGTTTGAAAACTTTTGTCCAAGTGATGTAAATAGCGCCACGTGCGTATCCACCATGCTTTTATAACATTAACACTTTCTGTTATCTAAATCACTTATCATAAACCAATTGTTCATCGTTCCTCGTTCCTTGTTATAAACCAGTCGTTTATCGGTCCTTGTTATAAACCAATGGTACAATCGTGCTTGTTTTAATTGTGAAAACCTTTGGTCGTTTCGTGAATACAATCAAACCTTTGTTGACTTGTTCGAGACCACCCACGGTGTCCCTTAATCGTATAACATACCACCAAAGGGTATGTTACAAATACAGTTTCAATCGCTTCCCAAATTTCCCCAAAAACCCCGGGAATTTTGGTAACGGGATTGTCAGTCCTAGGCGCCTTAACTTACTGCTGGTCGGCTTGGCCATTGTTAATGAATATCATTCTTGTTATAAATACATCGCACCAACAAGTTTGTTCACATTATTGAAATCGTTGTGTTTAATATAAACCATAGTATATGCGTTTGAAAACTTGAAACATTTAGCACATATGAATCACCCCAAAACAATTGTAAAACATAAAATAGGGGAACTATGTACTCACATTAATATTGGTAGTGTATCTTGTTCAAAGATCAAATCAAAACTCAAGTGTCCGAGAAATCACGCGTGTCCTAAAAATAGATAACAATGTAAGTTAACATTCTGAGTTGGAAAGATTTTTAAGTGCTTTTGACCCGCTATGACCCGTTAAGGTAGTTTAAGCCACTTTAACATGTCATTTGCGTAACTACGCATTCGGATGGTTAGAGATGTGTTATGATATGTATTTAATACTTAAACATGTTTGAAAATATTATTTGATCAGTATACAAGTCAAAATTTATGTTTCATATGCTTAAAGTTGATTTGTTTGCGAAAAGGGCATTTTAGTCATTATTGTAGATTTCAACTACTAGTTAACATAACACTATCCAAACAACATGACCATAAGATATAACCTCAGAGGGTTATTGCCTTTATAATTATGGTCACATATATGTATTTGGTTGGGTCCAAAGATCCACCAAACGGGTCAGATTCATAAGTCAACCCGGTGGTCAAACCGTTCTACTTTCGACTCTAAACAAGCACTAAAATAAGAGTGACGATTTAGACATGTTTTGACATGTCTAAATATGTTTATAAAAGAGTTTTGGTACCAAAACAAACTATTTTAACACCTGAAATTAGTTTCGGCATAAAATGCGCATTTATCGCATTTTTTTACCGAACTTTGACTTGTCAAAATGACTAGAAATGATGGAAATCAGTAAGCATGATCACTAAGGATCATAACCACCTTGATTACCACCATATTGCAAGATTTAATTGGACTTTATGTTGATCAATTCATGATCAAATCTGGAAGTCAACAGAAAGTCGAACTGTTGAGTTTTAGCCCAATTAAACTAAGAAACTTGAATCAAAACATGAATCAATTACTTACAAACACTAGGGATGATCAAGGAATCACAGAGGAAACTCCAAAGTGGTTGCCAATTTCGGATTTGAGAAGAATGGATCAAAGAAGGTGTTTGTAAAAGTTCAAAAATGAAGAACACTAGTTGAATTGGGTTAATTTGATCATGACAAGTGTTTGGAGATGCTCTAGGATGTTACCAAGTGTTGTAGAGGTGTTTGAAGCAGGTTAAGTGTGGCAAATTTAGAGCTAGGTGTCAAAAATTGCGAATTGGTGGCAAGGAAATGAGTTGGGAAGTTGCCAGCTACTTTCTGTCAAAACAGGGGCATTGCCGTAAGCGGCGGTACCCCCATGGCGTCGCGCTACGCCACCCCCTGACTAAAGTTTTGAAAAATTGCAAACAGGTCCCTGCACATGTTTTTTATAGTTTTTGACGTTTTTAACATCCGTTAACCCAATATTTAGGCTTTATAAGGACGTTAAAGAATAGGGAACTTATATATGTCGAAAAATGTTTGCAGTTTTTGGTTAATTACGACGAAAAGCGTAACGAACGCGTGTGCGACCGTAAAAGCGTAACGAATGATATTTTTGCATTCCAATCATCAAAATATAAGATTTTAATGATTAAAAATTTTTTTGGATGTCAGTACATGTTCCGGACGACGAAATAAGCGAAAAGACATAGTTTCGCGAAATTTGCAAAATAGTCCCTAAAGTTGCAAAAGTGTGATTTTGCCGTACCGAAGCCCTCAAAACTTTTTCTAAGCTATGTAAAGGGTATTTATGGTATGTTAATCTTGTGACCTTGTTCCAGAGCGTACGTCACTGCGAAAATCAGCAGACTTTCACAGTTTGTCGTAAATAGTCCCTGTGATCAAATAAATTTGTTTTTGACATACCGAACCCTTCAAAACTTATTTCTAAGTTATGTAAAGGTTATTTAAGGCATTTTAGCTTACATCACTATTCTAGAACATATATTGTATTAAATTGGTTTCGTTTGCATATCGGCTTACGGTTTCGCTTATAGAAGCGATTCAAGAGTTCAAAATCGTGCAAGAAGTGATTGGGTGCAAATAACATAATAAATAAACAAAATTCTAAAATAAAAATGAAATTCCATTCATTTATAACTTGTTCGTCATTGTTACATGTTCGGATCGTCACAGATATCACAGGTATGGATGTGGGGCTCTATACCGAGAGCTAGCCGGACCTATTTTCAATGACAACATCTTTGAGTTGGCCGCCAATACAAGAAACACATTTTGGGCAACCATCGGAGATGGGATCTACAATCCAAGCAGTACCAATACCAAAATTCGGGACCGATTGTTCGCTATATTCATCGGTCTTGAGCGGTACTTTGTGCCAAAGGAGAGATAGCGGGGGTGTTGTAAATCTTCGGGAGCTCATTTTCTTTTATTACATCCTGAATCAAGAACCCTGAATGTCACCTTAATGCTACTGAAGAATATGGCTAAAATGCTAGACCTACTGCTCCGAAGCTCATATTCTTCGGTGGCTGGATAGACCGGGTCTACAGGACCTATGTTGGACGCATCCCACGAAGCTTCTCAAAAGGGGTAAGCGTCACCCGGGCTGACATCTCACTTTGCCACAGTCTGAACCTCATCGCCAAATACGACAGTGGTCTCCTACGCTTCAAAGACAACCCGAACCTCCTTGATAGTACTCCTACTGCTACGCCCCAGGTTTATCCTCTCAAGGTGGTTGTGATTTTCCTAACATGCACAATCTCTATAATCTTATGCAGGAATCACTCCAAATTTCCCGCAATGCCCTCACCACGGGCCAAGGCATTAGCACCCGTGTTGCCGGGATCGAGAGGAACACAGCCTCCATGCGCACCGATATTTCCTACATTCGGGAGCACATGGTGTATCGTGGCGGGGGGAGGAGGGGAAGAGGAGATGGATTCGGATTAGGTGATGATGGCAAAGGTGGTGTCAAGGAGGTGACAAAACAAGATAATCTCTCCTCCTTTTTGAAACAATCGTGATGGTTTGCGGGTTGCGGCCCGTTTTAGAGAATTTACTTTCCGAACAATTTACTTCCTGCTTTTATATTTATTTTTTTATGATGGTGTGATGAATGATGGAACAATGAACGGTCGTAGTGTAGGATTTCTATTTTCGTATTAGTTTGTTGTTGTTGTGGTATGTATGAGCTTACAGGTTCCTTAGGATGCTTGGATCCACCAAGCATATGACTCCCCGAACCCGAAACAGGAAACCCGACACCCTACCATCTTTTCTGAACCTAACAGTAGTTTTACACGGGGCCGTGCCTATCTGACACACCCCCCTGTCCTTCTTGTCGTAGAAACTTTTTCTTCTAAACTTGCCACACGTGGTCGTGCCTCCTTAACACGCCCCCCGTGTCACCCTTTTGTAAGTTTTTCCAAAAATTTTGATACTGGCACTTTACCACGAGGCCGTGTATATCGGACACGCCCCCGTGTCCAGTTACTGGTTTTTGAAAAATTTGTTGTTTTTAACCCACTTTTACACATTTAACAAATTTTAACCGATTTAAGAAGAGTTGAACACAAGCTCGAATCCAAAAGCATAAAATTAGAAGAGTGAATTACTTACATGTGCAATTCCACATTGACGCAACCATAGCTTGTAATTCATGATTACCTCTAAGAGGACCTACACATCTGCACGAGCCTTCTTAGCAATGTTTAGCTCAGATTCACCATTGGATAGTCTCTCTTCCACCTAATCAGAGCAAGCCCTCTGCTCACCTTCATTGATCTCTAGAGAGTCACATTTCTCTTGGTTCTCCATTAGCCACCACTTCAGCTCGGCAATTTCGACATCCTTGGCTTGTAAATCATCAGTAAGCCCAACGTAACGACGTGTAACCTCTTCATATTCGGTCAAATCCTTTTGAAGTTTCTCAACCTCTTCCTTTTTCTCCACTAACTCAAATGCCGAGTTCAACCTTCTTATGCTCTGATCGTTCGTGGTAATACCTAGCTTCCTCTAGTAGCTCCTTTAATTCATCATTTTACTTCTGAAGCTTCTCGTTTCACGCCTTCAAATTTGTAATTTCTTCTCGGGGGCGGCATACAGATTTTAATTATCTTTCTTGCAAGCTTTTGACCATTGCTTGCACGCATCTGCTAGCTCGGCAATCACTTTATCAGGCCTCTTGTTAGCAAAAATAGCAACCCACTCCATAGTTCTTTATTCTTGTGCAATCTTGGCATGTTTCTCCTAAAGCTGAGCTTGCGCGACAACAAGTTTCTGTTGGTCAGCCTGAAGTTTGGAATTGGAGGCGGCAAAGGCATCTATCTCTCTTTTTATACATCGCGCCCCATTCGCGCATAATTTGATTCCTAGTCGACACAGAGTTACCATGGAAAAACAAGCGGGCTATATAGACTATCATGAGAGCAGTTCTTCTGGTGTGTAATCTCAGCCGAAGGAACCGTGCCGCCAAGAAATCATGACAACTGTCCGCGGTTCGAAACGTAACACCCGGTTTCAACCTCCACCAGGGATGATGAACATCTTCTACCCTATGCACAGAATATGTGCAATAATAGTGCTTTAACACTTGGATCAACAACACCTGATTTTGAACTATCTTCATCTGTTGTTGTTGGCTTTCTGCAAGTGCTTTAACACCTTTTATGCCCAATGAGTTGACTATACCCATGAGGATGTTTGTTTATCCTTGGCTTTTGAGACATTTGCACCTTTTATGCACACATGTAAGGTACTTTGTTGTAAGGTGGTTGCCCATAGCATCTTGGGTATCTGTTTAATGGTGGGGCATTAGTGACTTGAACCTCGCATTAGTGACTTTAACCTCCCCATTAACAGGGTTTTGGTTCAATGTCTTTGTGACAAGTGTTTGAACAGACTCAAGTTTCTTTGAAAATGGTTGTGGTTCTCTTTGGGTAGGACCAGTTTCCTTTTTGACAGATGTGTTACCTTTTGACCTACTTTTATTAATGTCATAAGGTCTTAAGTAAAAACATTGTTGAGCCAGGTGGTTATCTTTCCCACAAATTGAACATTCAGGCTTTGATTCACAAATATTGTATCATCTATTCTTATCATATGCTTTTAATCTAAAACAGTTTGTAGTCATATGATTTGTCATGTCACAAACCTCACAAAAGAGATTTGCAGCCTTATCTTTCTTATCACTATTTTCTCCCTCTTTGTTAACAGAGGTTTGACCATCTATTTGAGAGTGAGTGAGAGGAATGATTTGTACCTTAGGTGATTTGGCACCAATAGGTGATGTGAAATCCATGGGTTTGAAAATTTTCAAGCACATCACATTCATCATACCGTGTTGGTTTAAATTCATTTTTTCTATTTCAATATGTGATAAACTTTGTGGTTTTTCAAGAGTGATCTTTTTACCACTTGGTATGTGATCTTGATTTCTTCCCCATTTGCATTGGTTGGTTTCACCGCAACCATATGAGAGTCAATGTGAGTATGGATTTTGGAAGATTGGTCATCACCATTCTTTCTGAATCCAATTCCAAACTTTACATTGCTCTTGATTTGTTTGCTGAGAAACATCTCAAAACCAGCACATGATTCTACCCATTTTTCACAAGTGATTTGGGTAGATTCAAGCTCCTTTTTGAAACTTTGATATTTTTCTATCATAGTTTGGAGTTGGTCTTTGGTAATGGTGGCTTCATGTTTGAGACTGTTGATTTCTTGGTCCTTTTCAGTTAGTTTAATTTTAAAATCTTTTGTTAATTTCTCAATTTGTATTTCACTAACTAGACATCCCCCTAAGGTTTTGATTTACCTCTTTAATGTTAGCAAATGCAGTTATGAAATTGTTTGAAGATAATTTTTTAAGAATTTGAGGTGATACCTTGGCAGCAACAGTATACACACAATCATTGGTGCAATTAGTAGAAATTTTGGGATGATCTTCTTCCATTCATTCTGCATGTAATTTCCATAATAGTTGTTTGCTCTAGGCTTCCTGCATTTAGACCAACTGAGTTTTCATCAACAGTCTTTTCATCTCTTGATCACCTTCTTCTGAAATATATTCAAGTGCCATTAAATAAAAACTCACAGGTTCATCATTTTCTTTGCCATAAGAGAAATTATCATCAGTTAAGTCCTCTAGTATGCTACTACAGTTAATATAGCCTTGGGTGAAAAAGCTTTGTTGTTTGGCCTCTGCAGGTTCAGTGGCAAGATCAATTGGAGGTGCTTGAACTTGTGCAACAGGCACTTAAACATATTAGACCTGAAGAACAGTTGTTGTTTGAACATATTTCAAAGTCCCATGGTTCATGCTTTGTGCAAAATGGACAGTGATCTGTTACACTCTCTGGCAAAATGACCTAATCTGATACATTTAAAGCACTTTATCATTGATTTATCCAACCCTACCCTTGACCTACCATTTAATCCTGGATATTTCCTACCAGTTCTTTTATAAAAGTTGTTTGCTCTAAGACTAAGTAGTGCCACTTTGTTCAAAATATCCATTTCCTCATGGTCAGTAGGATCAATATGCTTCAGATCATTAAGAACAAAAAACATATTATCAGAACTATGATTGTCATCAGTTGTTGTAAAAGCACAAATTGAGGAATATTGATCAGAGTTTATCCTAGTTGATATATCAACATAATGATCCTAACTCTGGTCATTTGATATTCCTGATGATGATCCTTCTTGACTCAGAAGTGTTGTGTTGCTGAAGACATAGTCATTTTTACAATTTCCTTGAGCTTCTTTTTATGGACAAGCTCCATTTCATATGTCAAGAGCTTTCCATGAAGCTAAGTCAAGGTCACATCCTTAAAATCTTGGGTTGTTCTCATCACAATTGCTATTGTATCCCATTTTTTAGGAAGTGATCTAAAAAATCTGTTACGTAAGATGATTTTGAAAACTCTTTGTTTACCAACTTAAGTTCTCTTATCAAACAGGAAAATTTTTTAAATTGTTGAGTAAGGGTTTCCCCCTTAACATGTGTGAAGGTCTCATATTGTTGGTTAAAATTTCTCGAGTGTTCTCGATCACATCCTCTGATCCACCAAATTGTTCTTGTAAAGCATCCTACCACTCTTTAGCACTATCATAATGTAACAGGTTGGCGAAGATTCGGTTTGCCAGAGCCATGGCCACAACGATGAAGGCCTTTGCATCTAGGTCAAACTTTTGGAAATCTTGTTGTGAGTAATTTTCCGGTTTCTTAGGCTCCTAAACATTCAGATTTTTGGCACTAGGTACCACTGGAACATGTGGTCCAAATATAACGGACTTCCAACATCTTGTGTTTTGTTGAGTTAGTACATGTACCATCCGACGTTGCCAGATATTGTATGCTGATCTAACAAGCATGTGAGGCTTGTTGCTGAAACCAGTGTTATGGGGATCATGATTGTTTTGTGCCATTCCTTTTGATATTTTATGAAGATGGGGTGTGCATAAAAACTGTTTGAATTTTACACTTTAAACTCCGATTTCAGATACAATGAACAAATTGGATACCTTTGTGAACTTGTCTTGTATATTAAACTGATTGTGAATCAAGTTTAATGTGACCAAGCTCTGATACCAATTGTTAGGATCTGAGATGCTCTTGGTATGCTTTGATGAATAACTATGAATGAATTTTATATAAGCAACGGGAATTATGGAACTAAATGAGCATACAAGAGTGGAAAGTTATATCAAACTGTTTTCCATTGATAATCAAAATGATTACAAATATAGAAAGATTATACTTACTCCCCCTCAGCCTGATCACTCAACTTTGTTGTTCATCCAAAAGGAATGTAAGTGATGTGATACAATAGATCTCATAGGTGAGATCTATTCATACACGTATTAAAGCTTTGTTGGCAATTAGCTGACGTTACCTTGATAGTGACATCTAACATTCCTAACAGAAAAGATTCCACATATGTTAACAAACATCTGCCGAAATCTAATATATGATCTATTACATACAAACTTTGTTCTAGGCTAAATACGACTACAATGAATAAATCTATGTTTTTAAAACCTCTGTTGCTTTGTTTCAAACATCCGTTTAGCCAAAATAGATGTTTGGTCTTCATGATCAGTGCTTTGCTTCTCCAGGGCTTTGGCCATTGATCGGTGGTTTCTTCTTCTTCAACAATGGTTCCAAGGCTTTAAACAGATCTTTGAATGTCTTCAACATGTGTTCTTATTAGTGTTCAAGATTCACTATCATTGGGGGGATAAGTTTAGTCTACTGTTTATTGCTTGATCTGATTGACATGTAGCTTTCAGAAATCATCTTTTCTTTTATAGGTCCAACAAGGTTATCATACCATGTCTCATTCTTAGGAATGGGTTGGGTTTCTTTGGCTATCTCCGTTGTATCCCTAATAGTCATGGCCATACATATCACAACATCCTTGATAAAGAAGAACTTGCCCTTCCAGTCATGCAAACTCTTTAAGGGAACGTACAGTATCTTCTTCGCACCATGGCGCAACCTAAACGAGTAAATACCCTACATACATTGCAACTGATAGAATATAAGGAACTTTGTAATGTCTGCTTCTACGCTGCGACCAGCAACAAAATTCGAAATGCCTGGGACGTACCATTCCCAAAGGGCTCAACTGGGATATATGAAATCTATAATAACTCAGCAGCAGTCTGGCCCTGGTCGGGATAAGTCGTGCCCTAACTTGCTAGAAATTTGCAATGTTCGACAATACGATCGAAATCGGCCTTAATCTATTTCAGGGGCAGTTTGCCTGCCAATGTCTCTATTTCTTGTGCAACTACATCATGTTGCAACAATGATAACATTGTATGTTATTGGATTCCTGACAAAGAACAGTTTTGTAAGGAATGTCGATAGTTTCTGGATAATACTTGAAGATCTTCAAAGAACACTTGAAGATTCAGAGGAAAATCGTCAAAGAAATAAAGAATAGCTTGAAGATTAGAAGTTAGGTTGAAATTTCGAGAGAGAAAAAAGTAACAAGATCTGGAAAAGTGGAAGAAAGGAACCCTAATTTGCGTATTTATACCCTAATGCGATGGGGTAACTGTGCAGCTCATTAGGTGCGTAGGACCAATCAGAGGGCGACACATCATGCGGAAAAAAGGGTAATTGATGGCCACTCACGTGTGTGACGCCCACTCGTCTGACACAAGATGAAAATGTGACACTTGATAATGACGTCATGCCCTGCTCAGTGTCAGCGGACAAATCAAACCCTTTTTTTCTCACCAACCCTTATCCACAAGATTCTCTTTTTTTAATTTCAAATTCCACATGTGCAATAATATGTGACAACCGGTACCTTTCGGCTTCTAATTACGAGTTTAACAAATGTTCAAGGCGATAATAAATAGTGTTTAAGACACGTATTAACTTAATTAGGCTCTTGTAATGCCTAGGAACGCCTATTCGACCTTACATTACGCGTATGGAGATTTGTGGAATAACTGCGCAACGATAAACGGTAACGAACTGACACGTACAACATACTGACAACGACAACAAATACGAAGTTTATACACATGACTTATACATGTGAATGTAGTTGTTTGAAATCATGGCGCTTACGAACGGCACAACACGCAAACGTGAACGAAAAACGCGGAAACAATAACGCATCGGAAATTAACAACTAAACAGAAATACCGGATTCAAGCTACGCCCAGATATTGATATATTTAGCGTCATTTTTATATTTTAGTACTAACAGTCGAAACCAGGTCGAAAAACGGATACGAAACGACAAACCAAGCATTTACGCGACTTTTAACGTGATCGACGAAATACGCGCTGAATATCGAATACCGACATAATTTTAAGAGTTACCAACCCTAAGCAAATATATTGCAAACTATTGCTAAGCTCGGGAATGAAAACGGGCCGAAAAAAGTCATTGGGCCACACGAAGCACTAACGGGCCTTGGGCCCAACCCACTTACCAACCCTAGTATATAAACTCCTTAACTTCTTCATCAACCCCATTCCGGCCGGCGCTCCGACGCTGAACCACCGGTAGCCGCACCCACACCCAACCCTCACCCCCTTACACCCACACTCACCAGAATCGTAGATAGAGAGAGAGAAAGAGACGATGAGGAGAGAGGGAGAGAGAAACAGGAGAGAGAGTGTGCGATGTGAGTGAAGATGGGGCCGACCACCGTGCGTGGCGGTGGCGGTGAGCGACGACTACGACAGCAGAGACGGCAAGCCGTTTTTCAGCAGCGCAACGGTGTGTCGTTTTACCGGCGATGAATTGAGGTTCCATGATTTCCGGCGGTTTGGTTCGTTTCAGGTTGTAGGGGAGGCGATTATGGATGAGTGACGAGATGGTGGTGGTGTGAGCCACGGTAGCCGAAGCCGGTAACTCTACGGCAGTAGCATTGGTGGTGGTTATTTAGGCTCGGCTTGTTTCGGGTTCGAGTGTTTCAGTCTTTGGTTAATTCGGTTCAAGCCTCATTTCAGGTTCGGTTCATGAGAGTTTTGGTAATAGTTTAAGGATGTGATTCCGTTACGTTATTTTTTTATAGTTTTAGTTTTTACGTGACAAACGAGCTTGAACCGATTCGACTAAATTATAGTTACATTTTCATATATACTTGACAAATTATATTATATAACGTATGCATTGTCGAAAAAGTATTTAAAATGATTGAATTATTGTTGCGTTTTGACAAATATATCGACACTTTAGTTGTCGGGATCGTCCAAAAACAGAGGAAACTCTGCCCGTTTTTCAAGAAAACCCGTAAAACATAACTATCGGGTTCAAAAAATCTTTTATAAAGACAAATACAAATATATAATTACTTTTGATGACACGTTACAACTTACGAAAACGACGATTCAGAAATTATTTACAACAATAAATATAGTTGTTTTAAACTTCGAAAGTTTGACAATTCTTTTATAAATCAATCTAATTATTTATATTGTTTCAAACGCCGATAATACAAACGCTTACATAACATAAATATGACTTCATATATTTATTTCATTATCAGACAACACGAATTCGTTTATAAAAATAAATATAGTTTATACATTTCAAACATCAAACGACTCGTATTCTTTTATAAAAATAAATATAACGTTTTATATTTATTTCAAACGCCTAAACGACATATACATATATTTTGACAAACATATACGAGACGTAACATATAATACGAGTTTGTTATATATTATTTTCATACGAATACTCATCACGTAGACGTGCTTCTAATCAAGACGACTAATACGATTTCATAAATATATTTATATTAATATATGAATATATATTTAAAATCCCTCGGAAACTAATTCGATTCCAAGACTTAATTTTATTCCGATTATAAACGGAATCAAATAACCACAGATCAGTTATTCTAAGTTAAGATAACACCATTTTGGGATCGTTGTTAACGATTCGGTAGAGCTCAGACACGTAGCTTACTACGTCGTCTTATTAGAACTTATAAGCTCGATTTCTTAATAGGAAGGCTATAGTTGCACGCTAGCGAGTTCATATTCTTGGAATGACACTATGGAATCACATTTAGCTAGCTTTGCACGAGGACATCAAGGTGAGTTCATAACCCCACTTTTTACAGTTTTACATTTTTATAAATGTTTTCGGGTGGAAAGACATGCAAGTGTTGAGAAAGCACACAATATTTCGATAAACGCAAATCATATATTTCTAAACCATATTACAAACGTATTCCAGATAACACAAATGGTTTATGAAAAACTTATGCCAAATATATCAGTTTTTACAAGACTATACGCGTTTTCGAAACATACTGGAATATTATAACATGGGCTAGGCCTAACAACATGGATAACAAGATAACATGGACTAGGCCCAATAACACGGATGACAAGATAACGGCTAGGCCCAACGACACAGATTATGACATTCGGTATGTAGCTATGGAATTAGATAACAATAGATCAATGTACGTAAGTAGGATTATGACATTGGTAACCATTAATCACTTAGTGACCAAGGTGCAAAAGGTGTAGATCTACTGAGCTTGAGACACGCTTCACTCCTAGTTTGTTAACCGTGGGGTGCTTTTGTGAGCCCAATTGAGAACAAAGTTGTCTCGGTTTGGTTATTTACTTATGGTACATAATGTTAGGGGGTTCGCTACCCACTGATTGATCCTTAGATTCCATAGGCACTCTACATACTATGATTTTATTACCGGTTTACAAACACAACAGTTACATGCATCGGTTTACAAACATAACGGAAAACATTTTAATACCGACATACAGTTATGACATTTCAAATGCTTTGAGATGCTATGATCTCACAAACCGGTTTTCAAAAGCAAGATTCTCAAATGTTTTAAGATTCATTTGAAACAAACAAACAAACTATGAACTCACTCAACTTTATGTTGATTTTTCGATGTTTCTTTCTCAGGTTATATTGTCAAACTATGGCACGGTTGGAATAGGAGAACCCATTTGGAACTCGAGTACTTAGCAGGCGTTCAACTTTAAATAAGTCTTAGCTGACATTTACTTCCGCTATGCAATGAATATACCAGTCCAATCACGCCAGCTCTGATATTTTGGGGTGTGACAGAATACCCCTATCTCTCTCTCTCTCCACAAATCAAAGTCACCATGCGCGAAAAGAAACAACAACCCACATCTTCGGCATCTTCGATTATATCTTGTATAACATGTGCAACACGCACAACATCAAGCCTAAGCTATGCATGATAGCATCCTTGGATCATACTCAAGGTGTACCTTGACTCCACAATCTACACACTTATGTACACTATCAAAGCTGGGTCGCGCCCACCAACATCTCAAAAGAAAGCAACAACCATCTAGTCAAGAGCTCCACTCAGTTGACATTCATGTGTGGGAGTACCACTGGACTGGGGGGACTTGAAAGGGTATGGTCCCATATACCACGCAAGCCATGCGCGCAAGACTATACCCACACTTAGTCACAACAACACTCAGCTTATTCCAAGGTTCCTGCGTGGGAGCCACTAGCGTACATGCAGCCATGACAAGCTCACATAAGTACAAGCAGTACAACTGGCAGCAACCTATAACCGATCTGCATGCGCCAGCCTCTGCCCAAGCGATCCCCACGATGAATAATCGTGCAAGGGACAAACAATACAAAAGAAAAGAGACGTGTAGCCAATCATCATGTGCCATTCATTGCTACATGATCTCTACTCATGGCCGATGGTAGACTCGACAAGAAGTACACTCGGCAGGCGACGTGGCACCAATTACTATGGGCAAACGTCCCTCCACCTCTACAAACACTACCTGTCATATCAGAGGGTACAAAGAGGATATTACTTGTTGGCGACGTCTAGCCCAAGGCCCATTAGCCCATTTCTTTCTCCAAACCCTTTGGCAATAAATACCAAGCTTCAACCACAGGTTTAGAGATCCGAATTCTCTCACTCTCACTCTTAACACACACTTGCTTTATTTTCTTAAAGCGATACTTAATCTCACGTCGGAGGGTCATTACAGGAACCCCCACCTCTCCTTCTCGTAACGAGCTCACAATGTTCTGTTTTGCAGATTGGCTCTCAAGGCATCATTAATTGTTAGATCTACGAAGAGATTAAGGATTAACCCTCTCTTGAGACTACCATCTTAGGTTTTATCCCGGCAGATTAGAACCAATATTTCTTCAAAGGTCTATGATGCAAATATGATAATGTCCAAGTTTGTTTACGAGCATGATAGCATAAGATCCCTTTAACCAAGTCCAGAGTTCAATCTTAATTCAGTTACACATTTTTATTTATTAGTAGTGGCGGATTCAGTAAATATTTTTGTGGGGTGCAGATGATGGATTTAATTAAATTTTCAAGGGACACGAGCGGGATTTTTCCTTATAAAATACACTAATTTTTTTTCAAGTGGTGCGTCTGTCCACCCACCACCCTTACTAGGTCCGCCCCTAGTATATATTAGTTTATAGTAACTAAAATCATAAAGTTACTTGGTAACTTGTTGAGTCAAATGCCAATAGTTTACTTATTTGATCTTAGAGGCGATTTACTAAGAAGCAATTTGATGTGTTGTATAGTTTCATAACTCATATATATCTTGTTTGGGTTAAGAACAAATAAATTATCCAGGTGAATAGCACGCATTTGAGTGCGAGTATGATAGTATTTATGAGCATTTTATTTTTATAGAAGGCTTAATTCGTGTAATAAATGAAATAATTTTTTTAACGGCAAATTTGGATCACTAACGGACCATTGGAGTATCATCGTGCCATCAGCGAAACTATCCGATCATATCCATCTCTACTAGGCATGATGTCTACTAGGCATGATGTCTATACACAAATTCAGAAGGAAACCCAATAAATATGAGGAAACCCCCATGTGAGAATCAAACCTAGGACCTATTAGTACAAAAGCCTTATCCCACCCATAAAATACCACTAGACTGCCAATGACCTCTAGCTCAAGTGGTATGAGAGCTTGAGTTCTCTATGAAGACTCAAGTTCAATTCCCACTTAGTGCAAAAAGGAGTGAGGCACTGGTGGACAATGATAGGAGACCCAGGGAAACCTGAGTTCGATCCTTGAGCCAAACGGGTTTTACCAGTAATTTCACCGCCATGCCTACGGGCGAGTGGGTTATCGGGTTTTCCCCAGAAGTGGTGGTAGACGACTTGGGTTACTCTCGGAGTACTCCGTTTGTCCAGCGAGTGCCCCAAGAATACTCGGAATTGATTAGTTGATCGTTAAAAAAAATACCACTAGACTGTAAAGTCATGGGCTAATAAATGAAATAAATAAATACCATGCTTGGCTGGTTGCAGGGTCTTCCAACGGTCGGCTTCCTATCCTACCCCCATAAAACTGTCGTGTTTGCTAAATCTTTGCATTACTAAATTACCGAATCAGATGTAAAAAATTATATAATGTTTATAATAACCTTTTTATTTTATTTTAACCAGTTTTAAAAATAGTATTTATATATAGTTTTTTTAAATAGTATTTATATATAGTTTTTTTTTTTGAATTTTTATGTGTAGTTAACAATAATATTCATATATTTTAAACTATATTTACGCATTTCTAAGACGAGGTATCTTTTATCTGGTTAACCTTTATTTCAGAAACTATAAGAAACACATAATTGTTATTGCATTTCCATTTAATAAATTTAAAAATGTGTTCAGACAAACTGTATTTTATATTATTTGATTGAACAACGTAAAAGTTGAAAACAAAATCCAAATTAAACTACACCAATATATTGATAATTTTATCTCATGCTAGGAAAAGTCTTGGTCTTATCTCAAGAGTCAAAACTCTATACCACCTAGCCAAACTAGAATGACAAAAAATAACTTAACTATATAAATAGACTCGTTCAACGTCGTTCGTGTGCTTAGCAGATTCCTATCTAGGGCTGAGCTCAATACCAGACGGTACTGAAAATCCCAAAAAATGGGTACCGATACCGGTACCAAAAAATACCGGTATTTGAAGTTGAAAACTGATAACGAAAATGCCAAAAGTCGGTACCGAAATATTTTGGTTCGGGAAATTCGGTACCAAATCCCGGTACAATTTGCTCATCCCTATTCCTATCTCAATCAAACTAGGAAAAAAATCATAACCAAGGATTCAATCATGAACTTTATCATTGTATAGTCTGTAATTCAATTGGCTTTGAGAGGAATCGACAATGACAACTGGTAAGGAGCACGTGCCCAAAATGAAGCATCGTAAGCACACAAATCTCATGAACACCATGGGTCCCGATACTCCGTGTAATTTTGATCCTCAGTTTCATCTTCAATTTTCTATTCGATTATGGATCCTAGTTTTCAAGTTTTTGTTTGTGTATATGCTTGGCATCGAGAGGGGAGGGGAAGCCCCTCCACGCCCCCTACACCACCCCGAGCATGGCGTTTAAGGGAGTGGCCCTTTGGGGCTTGAGGATTTCCACTGGCATGGAAGGGGGTTGGCTTTGGAGGGGGAAGCCTGTGATTGGTTGTTTTATGTTTTTTAATTACAATAAAACGCCTCCTTCAGCTTGCGCACCACTCCATGGTTTTGGGGTTTCTGCCCTCCACGTCCCCTCTGCCTACGTGCAGACACGTGGCGTAAAACGCCCATCCATCTTCATAACTACACTAAGTAGCCTGATAGCCTTACAACTTTCTTGTATGTTCAGTCATCAGTGTAGAAAGTAGAGCCACAAAAGCAAGAAAATAATTTAATAATGGCCATACACATTATGGTTTGCTTTTTCAGAAGACATTAGGGTTTATTGGGGTGCACGAAGTGTAGTCGAGGGAGGCTCCGTAACCTACGGCCTCGGGTGGAAACACCACCTCCTCAGTTTGATGGAGTTTTTGCACAAGGAATCTGGGATGCCACCACGATTGCCGAGGAAGCCATATAAATATAATACTCACAAAAATACACATATACCCAGATCCTTTGAGAATAAAGAGAAAAGAATAAATGATATTTAAATATCCATAACTTTTTCTACGTTATTATTTTTTTAAAGTTACACCTTTCAACGTTTTTTTATCTTTCTAAGGAGTGTACTATTGTAATATCTTTCAAAAACAGATGAACTGGGTTTTATGGCATTTTAAACTTTTTTGTTTTACGGCGTTTTCAACTCGGTTTTTATGGTGTTTTTTCTGAAATGGGTGTCTTTATGACATTTTCAACTGGGTTTTTTTCATGATGTTTTTCTGAACTGGGTGTTTTTATGGCGTTTTCAACTAGTTATTTCTTGGCGTTTTGTGAACCGGGTGTGTTTATGGCGTTTTATTTTGGATATTTTTCATGGCGTTTTCCGAAAACTGCATAAAAACACCACTTTCACGAACGCTCAGTTCATTTCATTTTTTATTTTAAAAGTATAACAATAGTATACTTGTTGAAAAGAAAATAAAACACTCGGTTTTAGGGTATAATTGTTTTAAAGAATAAGCACGTATAAAGAAAATTACGGTAATTTAAAAAAGATGGTAGAACATGCATGTCACTTGCGTGTGCATCGATTTTTTTCACAATATTGCCCTTAGTGTAAGTTAGCAACAACGCCACATGTCAACACCAAAATCGTTCTAACCGTTTTCACACTTTTAGGTGTTTTCTCCAAATCTTGACCCTATATCTATACTATATTATAATGCACGAGGGAGGGACATTTTAAGATACCTGAAAATAAGAACTTTTTTCCACTTAATTTATAAATACACCCCTAAAATAAAGGTAAATTGATCTTTTAAACAAAAATTATATTTTAGCTTCCATCTTGTTATACTTAAATCCCTTAGTTTTAATATATATTATAGGTAGTTAGTTACATTTTCCCCCATCCACAACAAACTTATCATAACTTTACGTGTTATTGCCATATCTTATAAACTATAGTCTTTTAAAAAAATACAAAGGTATCATGACGACATACTCATTTTGTCGACGTTTCAATAGTTATTTTGGTTGATATTGACATGTGGATTAAAAGGTAAAATTAGATGATGCCTTACTGTACAAGTAATTAAAACCCAACCTACTTAGTCATCATCCCATAATCTTTAGCTACAAAATGTCAAGTGATTAAATATTGTCATTTAATCCTCTCATCTAGATTACACTTTAACTCCTTATCTTTAACAAAATTATAGATAATTAATTAGTAGTTATATTTTATACCCTTATAAAAAACTACCCCCTCCCCGCCACGATTATTAAACGGTCATAACTTTTTGGTACGTTAATATTTTTTTTAAATTACACAATATTAACAAATTTTTTTATTGTTAATTTGAGTATAGTATTGCTATAGCTTTTTCATTAAAAAATGATGTGTTACGTGATTAACGGTGTCTAAGGGTGAATAATAACTGAATTGTTAACCGAAATCAACAAAAAACTGAATTAATGAAACCAATTAACCAAAACCCGAATTAACTAAAACGGTTATCGATTTTTTTGTACTCTCATTTAACAAAAACTAATTGGACCGAACCATTCATATTTTCATATATTTCTAGCTTTTATACCTTAAGTTCATGTATTTCATATTTATACCCCCATTTTATGTTTTTATACCTCCATTTTATGTACCTATATATCCATTTCATGTATTTATACCTAAATTTCATGTATTTCTAATCAAAAGTTTTAGCCCAAGTTTGGTTTTGGCTATCAACCGAAAATAAATGAATAAAACAAAAACCGTTAATTTAACTGAATAAACAAATCTGATTAACTGAAACGGATTGGTTAATAAAATGATTAATCGATGACCTTGATTTCGGTTGAGAATAATAAACTAGCCAACTGAACAATGCACATGGCAATGTATGTGTTTCCCGTCGCATCGCGCGCGCACCTATTGATTATTAACTAAAACCGGTTATCGGTGAGCAATGATTAGACTGTTAACCTAAAACAAATCGAAAACAGACGAACTAAACCAAAATCAACAAAAAACTAATTTAACTGAAAACTAAAAACCTAATTAACCAAAAACCGGTTATCACTTTTGTTGTACTCTTGTTTAACCAAAATTAGCTGAATCGAACCGAATCATTCATATTTTCATATATTTCTAGCTTTTATACCTCCGGTTCATATATTTCATATATTTAAACTTTCATTTCATGTATCTATACCTCAACTTCATATATTTCTAAGCAAAAGTTTAGCCAAAGTTTGGTTTTTGCTATTAACTTAAATTAAATGAACCAAACCAAAACCTGTCAATCTGACCGAATAAACCGAAGTGATTAATCGAAAACTTATTGGTTAATAAAATAGACTAACCAGTGAATTTGGTTTCAGCTTTGGTTGAGGATAATACCCAAACTGACCTATAACGCCTCGCGTTTTCCTTACTTTCTATTTATAGCAAGCTCGTGTTGTATTCTATTTCGGGAAACCTTTGTATTCGTATTCATCTTTCATTGTAAATGTTGTAATCGAGACTTGATTCGTAATGGAATAAACATGTTTATCATTATAATTGTTATACACGTTCATACTTATTATACTTGTTCATACAATATATACACTTGATACACATACTCGAATACGTGAAATACTTGATTATACGCAACACTCATACGTTATGCATACTTCATACGTGACATTTTGTACGTTTGTGCACGCATCATACTCGGTGTTTATACTCGATCTCGATTACATTATACTTTCATATGCATTAGTACATGTTACATGACCTTATGTTACATTAACAAGTCCAAAAGTGCCTTAGAAATGCACCAAAAGCCGTCCAATTGAACCAAATAACGAAAAATGGGATTTTACCCGGACCAGACCCCCATGCGGACCGCATGGGGGAGTGGATGCGGTCCTCATTAGCATCTGTGCGGGCAAAATTGTTTAAACTCACGCATTTGCACGAATCCCACACTTCTAACACCCTCCAATCACCTCCAAAGCTCATTAAACACCCCCTAACTAACCCTAATCATCCCTCTATAAAACCCAAGCATTCTCCACCCATTTTCCACTTTCACAACTCATTCATCTCTTCTAAATCCTCTCAAGAACACTCCAAGTTACTGAATTCGAGCAGATTGTATACCTTGTGCAAAAATGAGCATAACTCACTCAATACTCAACGAAATGACCACATTCTTCTTCCTACTTACTTGGATAATCTTTGGGTTTAATTCCTAGGGTTCTCCATGGAGAATACAGACCTGGAAAAGCCTAAAAAATGTCCATAAACTTCCTGTTTGTTTTCAAAATCTTTTAAAACTTGTTTATGTTCATCCAACTTGAGTTTATCTCATCTCAAACCTATGTCCGAATGCTTACAACACTTCTTGTGGTTGGTTAGGATTAAAAACAAGGTTGAGACATTCAAACAAGAGGTGTAAACCTCACAAAAATTATGTTTTCATAGAGCTAAAGCTCACAAGTGATGCAAGTTCATAACTTGTTCATGTGTGTTCACCTGGTTAGCCTTGGCTATCCTAAACTTTGAGACCACACATCACTTGATGATTTTCATCATTATCTCAAGTAGTTTGCTAGTTTTAAAGTGTCACAACCCTGACTAGCCGTTGACATGTGTCCTCGTGTGCTCTCCGGGTTGTATTCATTTGGTTACTTGAAATCATGGTGACATACTTACCATTCTCGTCATTTCACTTTTGTATTGCTATCATTCATGACCCTCCTTGTTGTCTATGGCAACTCGTGTAGTGGTGAATCATATAACGAGGTTAAATGGATGTTCATCATCCTAACTCCATGCTTGTCTTACTTGAATACTTAGAGGTACCAAAGTGGATGGTTCATCCTCCCACCTCCTACATGATATTATATGAATATGTATATACTATGGACTATAATACTATCCTAAAACCGAAACCTTGATAATGACTAAATAATCACCTATCAAGTTATTAAGTTTATCACTAAAGTACATAGTTCCTTGTCACAATTCTAATAGGTCTCGAACCTATGAAACCATATTAACCCCTTTTCGGGTTATCATAGTGTCAAGAACAAGTGCTATGTCTTAGTGAATATTTTCATACATAATATTTTAACCCTTATTTCCGTAATCTTGCTCGAATAATCCAAATCTACCGTTACACTCCTAACTAATGCCTATGTGCTTCTTGTAGAAGGACAAGGTGCCAAACTCTAAATATCACAACAAAGCTCTCGGGATTTCTTAAGTGGAACGCTTAGCAAAACCGTGAGTACACTCGACCCATTTACCGTTTTAACCACTTTTGGGTTGTAACATGTTTACTTATCAAAATTCACATATCACGAAACTCATGCTTTTGCATACTCAATCCTTATACATGAATACTTGTTATGCTTTGATACATGCTTGATTATACATGCTTGATCATTAACTTAGCTAGCCCAAACTTGACGTGTATAGCGCTATAGGAGAAGCACACCGCCCATTGGGGTTTTGTTAAGATCCTCGTACTTATTTAGTCTTGACGCTTTTGTGACAAGGGAAGCTCGATCTCGTTAAAACTTTTGTGGAAACCCGGGGTTTTATCTAGTGTTGCACGATTAGTATGAACATTGCTTACAGTTACCATGTGGATTCGAGTTCTACAAATTTATACTTATGCTATGTAATCACAAAACTTGTGTACTCGCCTTTGCCTTTGCATTGAACTCGTATTTTTAACATATTACAGGTTAATGAAGCTTTGCCATGAAATTGGAATAGAGATGATGCTTAGATACACATATAGACATTAGGTTTATGAAATGTTGTATCAAATTTTGTCTTTTATTGTTGTATTTGATTTCAAATGATGTACTTGACAATGTTATTATGAACGAAATATGGGTTTTGTTTAAATATTGTCACCATTAGTATTTATGAGCAATGAGCAATCTCGTTTCGTCTCACTCTGATGTTTCTGCCATCGGTTGGGGTGTGACAGATTGGTATCAGAGCCATAACTATAGGGAATTAGGTAGAATTTCATGTTCGACCTAGTCTATAGTTTAAGTGTCCAATTTTGACAATTCCTATGCTATGCTTAAAACTTTATTCTTCCTCATTGCTTCTTCCTTATCTTTGGTCTTAAAATTTACATAATGTCTTTCCTAAGACATTTTACACAATACACTTGAAGACTTGAAGACTTGAAGACACTCATGATGCAAACGAGGCGATTTGCACCAAGATAGGTCCAATGATTTACGATTTTTGGTGAAATCCCTCATTCCGCGTATGCGATTTTTCACGAAGTTATACAATCAAGTTAGGAGTGATATCCACACCTTGATGGAAACTTCCATTTCATACTCTAGTGGATCTTACGAACGAGTTGGAATATGCTCCTCGTTTAGTAAGAAACAACCACACTTAGGGTACGAAATCGTCAAGTTAGGGGTGAAACCCGCACCTTGTAGATTAAATCCCATTCCTTGATTTTCGCTCTCGCCAAAGTTTCAATTTTCTAATCAATTAGAGACGTGTAGTAGCTGGAAGGGTAAAGTACCGTTAGTCGCTTCTCGATGAGAGTATTTTACCTATAGGCCAAAGCACGTTTCTCTAATTAGAAAGGATCTTCGATTCACTTTGGAATTGTCGACGTTTCTCTACCCGAAACAATCTCATTTTTTATCGAGCCAATCTTTTATGTTATCTCAATTTTTATGTGATTTTATACTTGTTACCTTATTCGTTTGAACCGTTACACATTTCGCACGTTTATCGCAATAAAAAGACAAAAATAATCCTCGTGAACACACTAAATTTGTACTCCTTATTCGCATTCAAACGTGATTACACATGCTACACTTAATAAATTCATGCAAACTTTGTGAAACATACTTGATGAACCCATGCAATCTTATGTGAACCATCTTTGAACCTTATACATGCTTATTCATGCACAACTTGTTTATTTTCCATATTATGATTAAGTCTCATCCCTTTTCTTCTATGCTGAACCTCTAGATGAATTCTCCTAACTCATCCAAGAAATCCAAGAGGTCCAACAAGGGTTCCAACAACAAAAACAACAACAAGGAGGACTCCATTACCAAGCAAGAACTCATCGGGCTTGTCACCGAGCAAATGGCCAATCAAATGGCCTGGGTTATACCCGAGCCAACTTCAAACCATTAACATCGAAACACCCAAATCCTCTGCCGACTCAAAAACCGACAACCCGAAACGTCCTTCCAATTCAAGCATTTCATGGCTTGTAAACCAGTAGAATTCACTGGCATGGACGGTCTTACCGCCATGATCAATTGGTTTGATGCTATGGAGCTTACTTTTCTTCAAGGCGGGTGCCCTGATGACCTTCGAACCCTTAACGCTACCGGGGTCTTTCGCCAGAGAGCCCTAGAGTGGTGGACTACTGAACGCAACAAGCGTGGCAACGAAGCAGCCCAGCTCTCACTTGGGACGAGCTCAAGTAGCTCATGAGAGATATTTCTATCCTCCCTACGAGACCCAGAAACTCGAAAACGAATTCTGGAATCTCACACAACAAGGGAGCGACGCTGAAGGGCTGATCGCTCACTTCAAACAGTTGAGTATCGTCTGTCCTGGACAGGTGGATACGGTTCCCAAAGCGATAGCCAAGCTTATTCGTTCGCTTTCGCCTGTGATCATGAATCACGTAGCCGCCGCAAACCCCAAAACCCTCGAAGAAGCCTATAGCATAATCATCCAGCTTAACCACAACTGTATCCTTTAGGGAGCCTACGACAAGGTTCCTACGAAGCATGCGCACCAAGCCACCACCAATGCCACCACCACTACTGAATTACCTCCCCCTCAAACCAAAAAGAACAACCTCAAGAACAAGAAGCGGAAGGCTTCGGTTCAAAACAACGCGGTCGTCACTCCGCCTACCCCTACACCTCTAAATGCCATCTCCTCCACCCAAAACAACGATCCACCAAACGAAACTACACCGGCACTTGGCCTAAGTGTGATCGTTGCACCTACCACCATCTCCCTAATACCCAGTGTCGAAAGTGCGCCAACTGTAACAGGATGGGGCATTTCGCTAGCCATTGCCATCAACCCCAAGGCAGCTAAGCCATTGTCCCTAACCCAAACCAAACCCAACCTCAGCGTCAAAATGCTCCTGTGCGAGCATGTTACAAATGTGGTGATCTCAATCATTTCGCCAATGTCTGTCCTCTTCTCAACCAGTAGCATCAACATCAACAGCAGCAACAGCCTGAGCCTGCAAAGGGGCGAGCTTTCATGCTTACCTCCGCTCAAGCCCAAAGTTATAACGACGTCATTACTGGTACGTTCCTTGTGAACCATATTTATGCTACATGTCTATTTGATACTGGCGCCGATAGGAGTTTTGTATCACTGGAATTTGAACCTTTGCTTAAATGCGAACGATCTAAAATGCCTAATCCTTTCGTTGTCAAAGTCGCTAATGGTAAAACCATCTCCGTTGATTCCGTTTTCTCTGGTTGCTCTTTGATTCTTAATGATCATTCATTCTCCATTGATCTCATCGCCATGCAAATGGGTAGTTTCGACATCATAGTAGGCATGGATTGGCTCATGCGAGTTCGTGCCGAAGTGGTTTGTTCTGAAAAGTTTATTCGCCCCCCTCTTCCTCTAGGTGATTCTTTACACGTCTATGACGAGAAACCTTCTAAAGGTCTCAAACTTATGTCGTGCATTAAAGCGAACAAGTACCTGCGTAACGAGTACTTTGCCTTTCTCGCCCATGTTGTGGAAAAGAAAGACAAAGGTCCGAGCATAAGTGATGTTCCTGTCGTTTATGAGTTTCCTTCTGTTTGTCCTGAGGATCTTCCTGGTCCTCCACCTCCCCGAGCTATTGATTTTCATATTGATATTATCCCTGGCGCAACTCCTGTTGCGAAGGCTCCCTATCGTCTAGCACTCTCGGAGATGCAAGAGCTATCAAGCCAACTTCAAGAGCTTCTTGATAAAGGCTTTATATGCCCTAGTACTTCCTCGTGGGGGCTCCCGTGTTGTTCGTCAATAAGAAAGATGGGTCTTTTCGGATATGTATTGACTATCGTGAACTCAATAAGCTTACAGTCAAGAACCAATACCCCCTTCCTCGTATGATGATCTCTTCGATCAATTGCAAGGCGCGAAGTGCTTTTCAAAGATTGATCTCCGTTCTGGTTATCATCAACTTTGGGTTTCCGAAGAAGATGTACCCAAAACCGTTTTCCGCACACGTTATGGACACTACGAGTTCGTGGTCATGCCTTTTGGTTTGACCAACGCACCTGCAGTGTTTATGGATCTCATGAACCACGTGTGTAAGCCTTTTCTCGATCATTTTGTCATTGTATTCATCGACAATATCATAATCTACTCCAAGACGAAAGAAGAGCACGGACGACATTTGCGTCTCATTCTTCAGCTTTTGCAAACCGAACGTCTTTATGCCAAATTCTCCAAGTGTGAATTTTGGCTAAAAGAGGTTCAATTCTTAGGTCACATCGTCAATGAACTCGGTATACACGTTGACCCTGCAAAGATAGAAGCTGTGAAGAATTGGATTGCACCTAAATCGCCCTCTGAAATTCGTTCGTTCATTGGCCTAGCTGGGCATTATCATCGTTTCATCTCGAATTTCTCCAAAATTGCCGTTCCTTTGACCTCTTTAACTCAAAAAGATAAACCTTTTTTGGGGCCCCGAACAAGAGGAATCCTTCCAAACGCTCAAGGACATGCTTTGTAATGCTCCTATCCTCACTCTCCCCGATGGGAACAACGATTTCGTCGTGTATTGCGATGCCTCTAACCAGGGTCTTGGTTGCGTACTCATGCAACGAGACAAAGTAATCGCTTACGCGTCGAGACAACTCAAAATTCATGAGAAAAAACTATACTACTCACGACCTTGAACTTGGTGCAGTTGTTTTGCATTAAAGATTTGGCGACACTACCTTTACGGTACAAAGTGTACGGTCTTCTCCGACCATAAGAGCCTCCAACACATTTTTGATCAAAAGGAACTCAACATGCGTCAACGTCGTTGGGTAGAATTGTTAAACGACTACGACTGTGATATTCTCTACCACCCCGGTAAGGCGAATGTCGTGGCCGATGCACTTAGTCGTAAGACTCATGTTAAGAGCGTTCGTTGCTACCAAATCGTGGGAAAACTCAACGAGTTGGTTCATCAAGCACAATTTGCCGTTATCAACGAGGGTAACCTCGGTGACGAGTTGAATTGTGGAGTCGAAAGCCCACTCGAAGCAAAACCCGATGGTATTCTTTACTACCATAGCCGTATTTGGATTCCTGATCATCTCAATCTTCGGTCTACTCTAATGAATGAAGCCCACAAATCCCGATACTCCGTTCATCCTGGCGCTGATAAAATGTACCACGATTTGCATGCATCCTATTGGTGGCCTGGGATGAAACGTGATATCGCTCTTTACGTATCCAAATGCCTTACATGTTCCAAAGTCAAGGCAGGACATCAACGTCCCTCTGGTTTGCTCGAACAACCAGAAATCCCTGTTTGGAAATAGGAGAGCATAGCCATGGATTTTATCACGAAATTGCCTCGTACTTCGTCTGGTCATGACAGCATTTGGGTTATCATCGATCGTTTGACCAAATCCACGCACTTCCTTGCCATTCGTGAAGATTACAAAGTCGAGAAATTGGCTCGTATCTATACGGATGAAGTCATTAGCCATCATGGTACTCCTCTTGATATTATCTCCGATCGCGATGCTCGTTTCACCTCTCGCCTTTGGCAAACTTTTCAATCCACCCTTGGCACTCAGCTTAATCTTAGCACCGCTTTTCATCCTCAGTCTGACGGTCAAACCGAGCGTACTATCCAAACCTTGGAGGATATGCTTCGGTCATGCGTAATCGATTATGGCGGCAATTGGGATTCGCACTTACCCTTGGTTGAATTCTCGTACAACAATAGTTATCACGCTAGTATTCAAATGGCTCCATTTGAAGCATTGTATGGTCGTAAGTGCCGTTCGCCTATTTGTTGGCACGAGATTGGAGACGTGCAAATTACCGGTCCTAAGCTAATACAAGAGACAACGGACAAGATTCTACAAATACGTGATAATCTCCTCAAAGCATGAAGCCGACAAAAGAGCTACGCGGACAAAAGACGCAAGCCCTTGGAATTTAATGTAGGTGATCATGTACTTCTCAAGGTATCCCCTTGGAAAGGCGTTGTTCGTTTCGGTAAGAAAGGCAAACTCGCTCCTCGCTACGTGGGTCCTTTCAAAATCTTGGAAAGGATTGGCAAGGTAGCATATCGACTGGACCTACCTCAAACGCTCGACAATGTTCATCCCGTTTTCCGTGTTTCAAATCTCAAGAAAGTCTAGCCGAAGAAGGACTTCAAGTTCCGCTCGAAGATCTTCAAATCAATGAGACGTTGCATTTGTGGAAAAACCGGTCGAAATCACGGACCGAGGAGTCAAGCAGCTATGGCGCAGTCGGATCCCTATCGTAAAAGTTCGTTGGGAAGGGAAACGTGGCGCCGAGTTTACTTGGGAACTCAAGAGCAATATGAAGACTAAGTATCCGAACCTCTTCATTGCATCTTCCTAAATTTCGGGACGAAATTTCCTAAAGGAGGGAGACTGTAACGACACGCGTTTTCCTTACTTTCTATTTATAGCAAGCTCGTGTTGTAATTCTATTTCGGGAAACCTTTGTATTCGTATTCATCTTTTCATTGTAAACGTTGTAATCGAGACTTGATTCATAATGGAATAAACATGTTTATCATTATAATTTTTATACACGTTCATACTTATTATACTTGTTCATACAATACATACACTTGATACACATACTCGAATACGTGAAATACTTGATTATACGCAACACTCATACGTTATGCATACTTCATATGCGACATTTATACGTTTGTGCATGCATCATACTCGGTGTTTATACTCGTTCTCGATTACATTATACTTTCATATGCATTAGTACATGTTACATGACCTTATGTTACATTAACAAGTCCAAAAGTGCCTTAGAAATGCACCAAAACCCGTCCAATTGAACCAAATAACAAAAAATGGGATTTTACCCAGACCAGACCCCCATGCGGACCGCATGGGGGGTGGATGCGGTCCTCATCAGCATCTGGGCGGACAGAATTGTTTAAACTAGCGCATTTGCATGAATCCCACACTTCTAACACCCTCCAATCACCTCCAAAGCTCATTAAACACCCCCTAACTAACCCTAATCATCCCTCTATAAAACCCAAGCATTCTCCACCCATTTTCCACTTTCACAACTCATTCATCTCTTCTAAATCCTCTCAAGAGCACTCCAAGTTACTGAAGTCGGGCAGATTGTATACCTTGTGCAAAAGCGAGCATAACTCACTCAATACTCAACGAAATGACCACATTCTTCTTCCTACAAACTTGGATAATCATTGGGTTGAATTCCTAGGGTTCTCCATGGAGAATCCAGACCAGGAAAAGCCCCGAAAATGTCCATAAACTTTCTGTTTGTTTTCAAAATCTTTTAAAACTTGTTTATGTTCATCCAACTTGAGTTTATCTCATCTCAAACCTATGTCCGAATGCTTACAACACTTCTTGTGGTTGGTTAGGCTTAAAAACAAGGTTGAGACATTCAAACAAGATGTGTAAACCTCACAAAAATTCTGTTTTCATAGAGCTTTAAGCTCACAAGTGATGCAAGTTCATAACTTGTTCATGTGTGTCCACCTTGGTTAGCCTTGGCTATCCTAGACATTGAGACCACACATTACTTGATGATTTTCATCGTTATCTAAAGTAGTTTACTAGTTTTAAAGTGTCACAACCCCGACTAGCCGTTGACATGTGTCCTCGTGTACTCTCCGGGTTGTATTCATTTTGTTACTTGAAATCATGGTGACATACTTACCATTCTCGTCATTTCACTTTTGTATTGCTATCATTCATGACCCTCCTTGTTGTCTATGGCAACTCGTGTAGTGGTGAATCATATAACGAGGTTAAATGGATGTTCATCATCCTACCTCCATGCTTGACTTACTTGAATACTTAGAGGTACCAAAGTGGATGGTTCATCCTCCCACCTCCTACATGATATTATATGAATAGGTATATACTATGGACTATAATACTATCCTAAAACCGAAACTTGATAATGACTAAATAATCACCTATTAAGTTATTAAGTTTATCACTAAAGTACATAGTTCCTTGTCACGATTCTAATAGGTCTTGAACCTATGAAACCATATTAACCCCTTTTCGGGTTATCATAGTGTCAAGAACAAGTGCTATATCTTAGTGAATATTTTCATACATAATACTTTAACCCTTATTTCCGTAATCTTACTCGAATAATCCAAATCTACCGTTACACTCCTAACTAATGCCTATGTGCTTCTTGTAGAAGGACAAGGTGCCAAACTCTAAATATCACAACAAAGCTCTCGGGATTTCTTAAGTGGAACGCTTAGCAAAACCGTGAGTACACTCGACCTATTTACCGTTTCAACCACTTTTGGGTTGTAACGTGTTTACTTATCAAAATTCACATATCACGAAACTCATGCTTTTACATACTCAATCCTTATACATGAATACTTGTTATGCTTTGATACATGCTTGATTATACATGCTTGATCATTAACTTAGCTAGCCCAAACTTGACATGTATAGCGCTATAGGAGTAGCACACCGCCCGTCGGGTTATATTAAGATCCTCATACTTGTTTAGTCTTTCCGCTTTTGTGACAAGGGAAGCTCGATCTTGTTAAAACTTTTGTGGAAACCCGGGGTTTGATCTAGTGTTGCATGATTAGTATGAACATTGCTTACAATTACCATGTGGATTCGAGTTATACAATTTATACTTATGCTATGTAATCACAAAACTTGTGTACTCGCCTTTGCCTTTGCATTGAACTCATATTTTTAACATGTTAGAGAAATGATTGCTTTGCATGAAATTGGAGTAGAAATGATGCTTGGATACACATATTGACGTTAGGTTTATGAAATGTTGTATCAAATTTTGTCTTGTTATTGTTGTATTTGATTTCAAATGATGTACTTGACAATGTTATTATGAACGAAATATGGGTTTTGTTTAAATATTGTCACCATTAGTATTTATGAGCAATGAGCAATCTCGTTTCGTCTCTCACTCCGATGTTTCGCCATCGGTTGGGGTGTGACATGACCGAACCATACACATCACAATGAAATGGATTACCCGATTACTTCGCTTTTGATGCAACTATCACAATGATGCTCTAATAAATATTATATGAATAAGAAAACTATAAAAAACGAGTATCGCAATGCGATGTGTCACCCCCGATGCATAGCTCCAGCATTCTGTTAGTGTGTGTGTGTGTGTTGAAGGGTTCAAATGAGAAGAAATTCTTTGTAGAGGAAATTTCAATCAGTAAGAATGTTTTATTTTTCTCTATTTAATATTTGTTTTTAATGTTATTGTAAGAGTATGTTGGTAAACTTACATAGATCATTTATCTATAGTCTTTCTCTTTAATAGCTAAGTACATTAATTTGTAACTTATTTTCAAAATACATTTTTAAAAAGAAAAAAAACAAATTTAGAGTGTCAGATAAACTACAAGGCGTGTAAAGATAAATTACGAGTTGTGTAGGATAATAATAATTGGATAAGGATAAATTTCAAAATATGTAGGATAAATTTTTATTGTGTAGGCAAAAAAAATAGTGTAGAGCATGATAGTTTTTATGTCTAATTAATTAGTTGTTGGGATTGAACCTTATGAAAGGAACAATGATATAAAGCTAAACAACACTATCCGAGCTTTGGTTCAACTATCAGAGGTTAATTCTCTGATGTACTTACAATGCTTTCCATAAAGAATGCTCATCCTATCATCTGCCTTCACAAAGCTTCAAGGTCTGCCAGAGTTAACAAGGACAGAGGATAGGAATCATAGTTTAGTCATTAGCTTAGTTAATCAATGTAACAGTGCCAAGCACTGATAGTTAGTATAAGCAGTGTTTAGAGTTAGTTACATATTGTTTCTTGTCACTATCAACCCTGACGTCATTAAAGATGCTCAGAGGTTAGATAGTTAGTATAAATAGGCAACTCTTGTAACCTTTAAATTTGTCTCTTAAAAGATCAACTTTCGCATATCATCTTCTCTGCATTTTCTCATTACCAAACTGTAATTGCAAAGGCTGGAGGGAGTTTGTGAATCACATGCAAGTTAATTAACTTGAAAGCATGATGATGATGAAAACAAACGACCATTGCTTGTAGTAAAAGTTTTCCATCTTATTCCGCTGAAATCTCTTTTAATCAATCATTTTCCATCTTTGAAACAAAAACTACAAGTAATTCAAACTCAGATCTTAACATTAGTCAAAGATAATAATAAAAGAGGAAAATAACTATTTAATGTTTTTACAATTATACTCTTTGTTTTTTTAAATTAATTAAGAAAAAGAAGAAAAAGATATAATGGTTAAATATTAAATAATTTACAACTCCCTGCATTAGTTATTATCTCTGTAATTAACTAGTCAATTTCATTTTATCCTACAAACATAAAATTTCTATCGTACATATTATCGAAATTTGTATTATACATATATAAATTTATCCTACATAGCTCGTAATTTATCCTACACTCTAAACTATTTTTTTCGAAAAAATATATATTTAATAAATAAAGTTACAAGTTTAACATAGTTAACTATTAAAGAGGAAGATTACAAATTAATAATATATGTAAGTTTAAAATATACCCTTAAAATAACACTACATACAAATATTAAATTTAACAAAATGAAGCAGTTTTATTGGTTGATTTTTTATCTTACAAAGAATTTTCTTATTATATATATATATTATATATATATATATATATATATAGGAGAAGAATCCGTTAGGAACCACCCTTTATTGTGAGAACCAGCGAGAACCAATGTGAAACACAACCAAAAATACCTATAAAAATCTAAAAACCACCCGAATTTTTTTTAACATTTTTTACAAAATTCGACTACTTTTCTTCAAAAAAATTTATGACGAAAAGTAGCGATTTTTTCTTAAAAAAATAGGTGGTTTTTAGATTTTTTTAAGTTTTTTTTTTTTTTTTTGGGGGGGGGGGGGGTCTAGTTATTAACATTTAGCTTGTGGGGGGTTTAGCTTTTATGGTTTAGTTTTTTAGTATAAGCTTTGGGTGGGGGGGGGGGGGGGGTTAGGTTTTTTTAGTTTTTTTTTTTTTGGGGGGGGGGGGGGGGGGGGGTTAGGTTTTTTTAGGTTTTGGGTGGTGATGTAGTGGGTTACTTTTGTATTCACATTGGTTCCCGCGGTTCTCACAATAAAGGTGGTTCTCGCATAAACCTTACCAACATATATATATATATATATATAAGAGAAGAGAAGGGGTCAGTTATAGGGAGAAATCGCTTATAAGCTCAATAAACTCATGAAATTCAATGGATTGACCAAAACTTGCCACGTGTTACACGTTTTAAGACTCTCACATGTTACACTTTTATGTCGGTCGGTCGGTTGGAGAGAGAGAGGATATGTTACACTTTTCACCCATTTAAATTAGGGTTAACTTTATAGAATAGTAACCAAGTTTTAAAAGCGTTCCAATTAGGTCACTCAAGTTTCAAAAGTGTTCTAATCAAGTCACTTAACATTTATTTTTTATTAAAATTAAGGGTGTTTTCATTCATTTAATAGGTAACCGTGGTGATATGAATTTTTGTTTCTTTTTTCCCTTTCATTTGATGCTAACGTCCTTGATGACGTGAATTTTAACTTGGTTTTTCAATTTTTAATGTAATTAAAGTGTTTTTATTTTTAATAAATAAAATTTCATATTTAATATAATCCGACCCTAGCATCTTATGCTTTATTTCTTTTGACACATGAAAAAAATGACATGACTCGATTTGAATGTTAAGTTATCTAATTAGGACAAAAACGATACGAGTGAACTAATTAAAACACTTTGGAACTTGGTTACTATTCTGTAAATTTTCCCTTTAAATTATATGTAACATCACTTGTTACACATTTTTTTTTTTGTTTTCAACAACATATTTTTCAAATTTTATAAAATGTAACATTTTAAAACTTAAATTTACTAGTTTTTTTTTACTTTATAATGCATGCAAAAAATATATTACATGTTTTTACAGAAATATTTTAGTGTAACAAATACATCTGCTACACCTTTTTGTGTTAAAACATACATTTTTGTGAGAGTGTCACATGTTTCTGAAAATACCCATAGATTATTTGATGGATAGTGGAGATGAGGTTTTTCAAGTTTCTTGAACTCACATGGGTTTTCTTTACATTCTTTTCGTATATATTAAATAGATAAATGTTTTAATGTTTCAAATTAATTTAAAACAGTTTAGTTTTGGGGAAACTAGACGACATCGAGCATTTTGGGGAAAACTGGGGAGAAATAAGTTGATATGACGCTAATGTAACACATAAGAAAATCTGGTGAGTCTGAGATGACTCCCTCCAACCTTATGATGGTGAGCGGAGACAATGACCAAATATTAGGTGGTCAAAGAAGAAAATATAGATGTAATGTACTCTGTAGATGGGGAAGAGGTTGGTAATTTTTAACGTTTTTTCAAGTTGAGTTTTAAAATTTTCGATTTTGAGGGATTCACTCTTAAATTGGACATCCGAATCCCCGGGAAATTGATGATAACTGTTGAGGTTTAGGTTTTTGATAAACGTTTGCAATTTCTTGTGGATTCGGCATAATAGTTTGCTCTAGATTTGGAGTTTTTCTGTCATAAGTTTTTCGAATTCGTAACTCTTGTAAAACATTTTAACTAGCCTAGATCGAGGCAAATCAACTTATCTTTGTTATTTCAGAATTTATGAACCCCCATTTAGGATTGAAAGCAAATTTTTTTATTTATTTATGTTAATTCTTTTTAATGAAAAACGGCCTTATGTTTACATGTTCTCCGCTTTAGGCCCATAAAAGGCTTGAGCTGGCCTCGCACACTTGACACATATTTTTTTTATTGCACACAACACACCTTTTCTTTTTTTAGATGCACACAAACAACACACCTCAAGATCCCATTTTCGCTACTCACACATACCCCTGAATTCTTAGGCACAACCTTGTCGAAAAATGAAGTAGTAGAGTTATAATTTTCGAATTTAAATGCTGTTATATTTGTGCTCTTATAATAGAAATCATTTGGTTCATTTATTTTGAATCCCATCCCACCAAATGATTGATGCTTAAATTAATATGTTACGATGATATGTGACTAGAAAAATTAAAACGGTATGTTTTTCTTTGAACGGCAATTAAAAACGGTAGATGTTTGAGAAAAAAAGACTACAATATTCTTATAATATTGCTTTCTTATTTTTGAATTTAACCCCAAAATATATCAGAATTCCTAATATAAAAAACATGTGACCCTCGTTTACTTGCAGTTAAACAACTTGATAGAGTAGTCACTTAGGGGGAAGGGGTGCCTTAATGGGGTACCCTAAGTCCTATCTCCTTGCGTCACATCACTTATATCATTCACTACCCTAAAACATGGGACTCCACTATTTTACCCAACTCTATCTCTTTCTATGCACACAACTCTCTCTATCTCTCTCCTACTTTCACACATGAACCATCGGCAACCACAAAGACCACCACCTACCCGCATGGCAATACTCACAGGACCGACGATGGTGTGCAGCCTGCGGGTAAGGGGTACCCGAAGGCGATGGCCTGGGCACCCGGCCTCCCCTATTGAGGATGTGATTACTATTTTACTAGTTTAAAATTAACCAGACATCACTTTCAAACATGTGGCAAAGCTTTCTCAAGGTCGTGACATAACATCACCACACATGTATTTTGAGACCCATACCTTTCACGCATGAAGTTAATTTTGTATGTGCATGTGTGTACTTGTCTTATCTCTTGGATTTTTGTTTTTTTGATGGATATAGAATGGTGAACTACCACTCCCCAAATGGCAGCCAATGAATGTTCTTTATTTTTCCACCTTCTTGTAAATGCTATGAACGGATGTAACATGTTACGGAATGGGCAAAAAGTTATAGGAGTTGCTATAAATGGAAATAGTTGAACTCGTTAGCAATAACCTAGGCTTTGTTGCGACTAAAGTTATGTATTAAGAATTTTCATTTTGCTATTATTAACTAGTTTTGACATTGTTAGAAACCAATAATAAATGATTTGGTAACTTAGGAATGAAAGAGAAAAGTTCCATCTTCAAACCGCATAACCTAATAAAACAAAAACGAATTTACCCTCAAATAAATTGTTATGAGCAACAAAATTAATAGATTTACTATAAATTAGGAATTTGTATTCTAATATATAATTCTTGTAAGTATCTATAGAAACTGAACATTATCTCTATACTAAGAGATATATATTGTGTCTTGTATAAATACCTGCTGAGATTATGAATAAAATCAATCAGATTATTTTCCTATATGGTATCAAGCTCAACCAACCTTCTACCTTTGCTGCTATTTCACAAGACCGTTGGCACCAACGTCTCGGCCATCCTGGATTAAATTTGCTTCAGATACTTAAAAATTCTAGTTCTATTTCAGTTACTACTTTGAAACCTAAACTATGTCAATCTTGTGTTTTTGGGAAAAGTGTTAGACATCCATTTTATGATTCATTTAATTTCACTTATATGCCTTTTGACATCATTTATAGTGATTTGTGGACCTCACCGGTTTTAAGTACTGGTGGTCATCGTTAATATATCTTGTTTTGGATGATTTCTCAATTTTTTATGGACTTATCCATTAACAAATAAATCACAGGTCTTTTCTATTTCTCCAAATTCTACACCTTAATTAAAACACAATTTGAAAGACCCATTAAACAATTCCAACGTGACAATGGGAAAGAGTATGCCAACTCCTCTTTTCACAAATTCTGTCTTAAAAATGGCATGATATTTCGTTTTTCATGTCCATACACATCATCACAAAATGGCAAAGCTGAAAGAAAAATAAGGTCCATAAACAACATCATCCGTACATTATTAGCACAGTCATCCTTACCTAACACGTATTGGCATCATGTACTCGAGATGGCCACATATATTCTAAACATTCTTCCTAGCAAATTAATCCAGAACCGCACCCCTACCAAAGTCCTTTACAATCGTTTACCTGCCTACGATCACCTCCGTGTCTTTGGTTGTCTTTGTTATCTGCTCCTACCTTCCACTACTATACATAAGCTTGCTAACCGTTCCAAACCATGTGTCTTCCTAGGGTACCCCTCGAACCATCATGGTTACAAGTGCTTAGACCTACACTCTCAACAAATTATCATTTGTCGTCACGTGGAATTTGATGAGACTCCATTTCCCTTCGCTACTCAACCTCCTAAATCTCTCCAAACCTACGATTTCTTGGATAGCTCATTTCACCCATTGTTGTGGAATAATGTTCAACAAAACATCTCGGGTCCAACCCTATCGACCCAACCTACAACAACACCACCACCATCCACTGGCACACAACAATCGGCCCAAACCGATCACTTCGCCCAAACTGCCAGCCCAAATCGATCAGTTAGCCCAACACCCTAGGCCCAAAACCGGCTTCTCACATATTCTCGCAGATCTAGGCCCGCTCCAACCAACACACGGCCCAAACATCTCACACATCCCAACCTAGTTCCCTCGTTCAATCCACCCCCACGGCCCAGACATCTCCCACGGCCCAAACATC
The DNA here is from genome assembly GCA_947069175.1 of Scalesia atractyloides. NCBI lineage: Eukaryota > Viridiplantae > Streptophyta > Magnoliopsida > Asterales > Asteraceae > Scalesia > Scalesia atractyloides. The sequence goes on from CAMTDV010000006.1 coordinate 35,995,736, forward strand.
TCCCACGGCCCAACCACCTACCCGCACGATTATAACACGTGCTATGGATGGTATTTCCAAACCCAGAAAACTGTTTAACCTGAACTCAACTACCCTTGTTCCTTTACTGACTAACCCAAAGATTGCCTTTGCTAGTACAGAATGGTATAATGCCATAGCCGACGAGTTCAATTCTCTTCTTAAGAATAAGACATGGGATCTTGTACGTCGTGAGCCTCACATGCATGTTCTACGTAGCATGTGGCTTTTCAGGCATAAATTTAACTCCAATGGCACTCTTGAAAGGTATAAAGCACGGTTAGTATGTGATGGGCGAAACCAACAGGTAGGCGTTGACTGTGGAGATACTTTCAGCCCGGTCGTCAAACCGGCGACCATTAGAACTGTTTTATCCCTGGCACTTTCACAGTCATGGCCAAGACATCAGCTGGATGTTACTAACGCATTCTTGTATGGAATCTAAATGAAACAGTTTATATGTATCAACCAATGGGTTTTCGACATCGTCATTTTACGGATCATGTATGCCGACTGAAGAAATCATATATGGTCTGAAACAGGCACCGAGGGCATGGCATCAAAGGTTCACTGATTTTGTTACTAGTATGGGTTTTCGGAGAGTAAATGTGATAACTCGCTTTTTGTTTATCACTCGGGTCATGACATGGCGTATCTCTTAATTTATGTCAAGGATATTATTCTCACTACATCATCTGACTCTCTATGGGTTTCACTTATTTTTACCCTTGCAGGTGAATTTGCCATGAAGGATCTGGGCCCTCTAAGTTATTTTTTGGGTATTTCGTTCAACGGAATGGGGACACGCTATTCTTATCTCAACAATCATATGCAAGGGATATTATTGAACGTGCGGGAATGCAAACATGCAAAAGTGTTGCCACACCTGTTGATACTAAGCCTAAATTGGATTCTTCTTCAAGTCCTCCGTTTGAAGATCCCACTCTCTATCGCATTTAGCAGGTGCTTTGCAATATTTAACGTTTACTCGGCCCGACATCAGCTACGCAGTTCAGCAAGTGTGCATTCATATGCACTCTCCGCGTATAGATCATTGGAATGCCCTTAAACGGATTATCCGTTACATTCAAGGAACGTCATCTTTTGGCTTGCATCTTGAAAAGTCCACTGAAACTTCTTTACGCGCATTCAGTGACGCTGATTGGGCTGGATGCCCTGACACTCATCGCTCTACTTCCGGGTACTGTGTTTATTTTGGTGGCAATCTTCTTTCATGGTCTTCGAAACGTCAGTCGATTATCAGTCGTTCCAGTGCGGAGGCCGAATATCGTGGAGTCGCTAATGTGGTTGCTGAATTATGTTGGCTGCGTAATCTCTTGTTTGAGCTGAAGAAACCTCTTTCGCGAGCTTCATTAGTTTATTGTGATAACATCAGTGCCATATATCTTTCTCGTAACCCGGTTCAACATCAGCGCTACCAAACATATTGAGTTGGATATTCACTTCGTTCGTGAACAAGTCCAAAAGGGTCGGGTCCGCATTCTTCATGTCCCCACTCGGTATCAAGTTGAGGACATTTTTACCAGGCTACCAAAGGTTTTATTTGATGATTTTAGATCCAGTCTCAGCTTGCGTCCACCTCCCGCTTCGACTGCAGGGGTGTAATAGATTTACTATAAATTAGGAATTTGTATTCTAATATAATTCTTGTAATTATCTATAGAAACTGAACATTATCTCTATACTAAGAGATATATATTATATCTTGTATAAATACCTGCTGAGATTATGAATAAAATCAATAGATTATTTTCCTATAAAAATCAATGAGTATAATAAAAAATAAGTAAGTTTATAGTAGCGAAGTATTAGTGACCACCAACGTTAAATAAAAATGTAATTAGACATTAGTACATTGCTAGAAAGGGTGGTGCGACACCATGCATGTACTTGGATTGGGTCGTGAAACGATGTAAACCTAGGGGCCTCATATGTTGGGATTACATATTGCAAATAGTACTTAAAACTTAAAAACTCAATCATATGCAACAGAAAACATTCATTTCAGACAATACATCAAATGATCAAAGTCGATCTACATAATCCTCAAAACAAATCTGAAGGTTTAAAAGCAAACCATAAACAAATGGGTTGCCAGTCTTTAGGTAGGGTGGTCTTCACTTCTGATTCAGTCATGTCTACACAAACCCTCATAGCAAACCTACACGTTAACCTGATGTACATACTAAAAGTTAGCTAAGCTAAGTGATTATGTTTCATAAAACATTCTGAAAACTTTAGCATTTATTAAATTATCATAACATAACATAAAGTAGCCAACATAACATATCGAAACATAACATGGAGGTTGCTTTATCCTCATGTGTCACACTCCGATTTCAACACAGATCCCGGCGGGCCCGGGTGGGGAGTATCGTGACGAAAGATTGGTGTCGTATAGTCAAACAACACAAATAGCACATCGGAAGTCTTGGGGTTAAAATATTATTACAAACCAAAATGTCCAAAGTTCAAAATAATATACAAACGGTTCGTAATAAAAGATCCACAGGCGGATCGTAAATGTACAAAAGAAATCAACAGACTTTAGGTATATCTAAGGATTTGAAAGATTCTCTTATTTCAATATCGGAGCAGCTTCCAGCCTATTTCGTATTGTGCCTTAACTTAGTCTTTTTGAAATACTCAGTTTACACCGGTAAATATAATTAACTGACTCGTTTTGAAAATATTTCAAAATTGATTTAGATGCACAAGGTATATGAAAATCTTTTGTATCTTGGGACAATTAAAATTTTTAATCTTGTATACAATTTTACATGTTTGTCAATACATATGGGGCCTAGTATGGAAACTGAGACATGATTAACCGACACACCACTTATAAACCCACGAAGGAGTTATCCCCAACTTGTGGGTAATAAAATATTTTAGCATTCGCATCTGTCAGGTGTATGTTTACACCCCATGCTTAAGTCGTGGTCATTAATAACTTAAATGAGCCGAGGATATCCAGGATACGGTCGCGTTAACCCCCAATGTTTAAGTTATCAAACAAAACAGATTAGAACGGGTTATCAGATTTGATAGCCAAATCGGCTAAGTGATCCCATACCCGACCAAGCGGTAATAATTTACCGTATCCCAAGCCCGTATAAAGAAAATAAGTTAAAAGTATTTACCTGAGCTAAAACTTGATTCAGATGCAAGATTTTATTAACTCAGCCGTATTCAAAATTAAATAAGTGTAGGTAGCATTTACAGGAAGGCTCTAGTCTAAAATGATGGCATAAATAACCAATTAGAATGCTAACGGGTCATATTTAATCATAGACTTAGACCGGCTAGCTTAAAGAGTGAATAACGGTACGATACGCTAGATTTAAGCGATGACCGGAATAGAATGTATTTTAAACCCAACAAGTATTAATACTTGCATAATACGGATAAACTATTTACATTCTGGAATTTGAGATTAAAATGATAAGGTTAAACCCGTTTCGGTTATTTTACGTAAATGGGCTACATAAGCTTAACCATACGCATATTTACGATACTGGGTAACCGGATGAGTCATGAACAAGTTCCATATCCCATTATATATTAAAAAAGTTATAATATCAGTAGGATAGCAACTCGTATGCCCGTTAAGGTTTTAAAATGAAACTATGCCTCTTAGGGCGTTTTAGTCATTAGGTGACGTATAAAAGGGACATGCATATATTCTAATGTTATGATCATAAACATTCTGGAAAAATACTTAATTTGTGATATAATATCATTAGAATATCAAAATATGTGTGGTTTATAGTTTAAGACCAAACTATGCACCGTAGGGGCATTTTGGTCATTTCAAATGTGGTTTGTGGACTTATTTGGGATTTGAGTTTATAACATGTACCTACTGTAATTTTTTTTAATAAGTTATAAAATCATAGGTAACAAGTCTTGGTCGATAGATACGGTTTATAACCATCCTATGCGCTGAAACAACGTTAAAGTTGTTAAATGACGATTTAGGCAATGTGTTGTGAAAACTGATATTATGATCAGGTCTATATGATTAATATATGTCATTTAGTATGACATATCAGTATGTGAAAAGGTTTTGTATAAAAAACATGATTAAAACCAATTTAGGTACCATAAGGGAATTATCGTCATTTATCTATATAACACAAGAACTCGTACTTAAACTCAGAATATAAACTGACTTAACATCCTAAATAATTCTATTTATGATATTACATCAGTAGGTAATGAGTTATATATATAAACTTTGTTTAAAACCATTTTAGATGCCGGAAGGGCATTTTGGTTCCTTAAAGCATGATTTGCGATTTTATAACAAAACTCAGTTTATGATTAGAATAATAACATCTTAACATATTAATTACATTAACATATCAGTATATAATCCATTTTCAAGTTCATTAATGTTTAAAACCTTATTTATAACAAAAAGGGCAATATGGTCAAAGTATAACATATTAACGGAAACTTGCACAAAACTCAGATTACTATTATGATCATGTAATATAACCTCATAGGATTATGCTACATCATATTATGATCATAATGGGACCTTAGATTAGTAGCTAACTAATCTAAATCAGGTCAGAATCAAAAGTCAAAGCAGAAGTTCAAACTTTGCGACTTTCGGTTGCGAACCGACCCTAAACTGGAATTGACCAGCCGAACATGTTTACACATATTCTAATAATTATCACCAAGTTATTAAAGTGCTAAACACATTTTATATCACCTACATTATCAGATTATGATTATTTTCAAAACTGACCCGTTTGACTTTTTAACATATATATGTTGACCCGTCAATTAACCAAGCAAACGTGATTTCCAGGAGGTGCCCTTTTAAGGGATTAACACCTACCTTATTACGATCACATAGCCATATCCATAACGAACAATGGCTGGACCATAATGGTCTTAACCGAAAGTCAAAGCGTTTATCGAAAACGCTTGACTTTTGGCTTTAAAAAGCCTAATAAAAGAAAATGTAAAGGAAAGGAACACTTACAAGCGATCCTTGGAGAATATTAAACTCGGTTAGGAGGCCTCTAAGAGAAGCAAGCTCCAGATAGAGTGTTAGAGGAAGAAAGAAGTGAATGAGCATGGAATGGAGTTGATCATGCTTGCTATTTATAGTTGTAGAGGGTGCACAAGATGATGCAAGGTGTTGGGACATGATCTAGGATGTCTCCAAGTGTTTATGGACGTGTAAGGAGCTGTACAAGAGTGGCAATTCGCGAGAAAGGTGGCACAAGGGCAGAATGCCTTGGCTCCCAAAACAAAACTGCCACTGCAGTCCCTTACGCACCGTAAGGATAAGGTCTTACGCCCCGTAAGGACCTTCTGGCGCCCATGGTTTTGAATCTTTTCGGACCGTAAGGACTAAGCCTTGCGGTCCGTATCCGCTAGTCAGCCACAACCATTCATCCTTCTTATGGTCTGTAAGCATTCAGGCTTACGGACCGTATGAGTCACTCAGAGGCTAAATCTTTTGGCATGTTGACACTTTTAACCCCTTTAGGTTCATACTTTTCTTAAATGGCAAAAATAGTCCCTCTCGGCCAACAATAGGCATGCATGAGAGTATTGACACGTGTCGGTATATTACGGACATAAATTTACGAGATATTACATCATGAGTGATCATCATCGCTCCATACCTTAACATCACTAGTTTCCTTTAACGTGTATCCTAGCTATAAAGCCATAGACAAATCACGAAGGCACCGTCCTAGAGCATGCTCATATCTTAGTCGTCTCCAAAGTCCATTCATACCGTTAGTCGATACCATTTATACCGATAGTCATGACTAATGTTCATCCATATCATTAGCCATTGATAACATCCATTCAAAACATAACATATACTCATAGCGACGCCAATGTCCATACATAGCATAACGTTTTCTTAGAACAAAATTTCCCTTTAGACTTTACCTTTCACAACATTTACATTCATTAAGTTTCTTTTTTTTAAATTCAATTTATCATTATAGCGTTAGGATCAAATACAAAAAAAAAAGATTTAAAAAACTTTGCTTGATCGATAATGGTTATCTCAAGTAACTTTGTGGTTCTCTCATGACCCACACTATATATAGTGTTAGGATCAAATATAAATAAGAAATGTAGTACGGAGCATACAAAGCGTAGAGAAAAAGCGTGCGTGACAGTTTGGTAAATATTGTATTTATGCTATTAAGCAAATAATTACTCCACAACAAATTTGTACTGTAATTATTGTTACACTACAATTTGTTGTATAGTAATTAATTACTGCGCTACGAGTTTTGTTGTAAAATGATAATTTATTATGCTACAGTTTTGTTGTAGAATAATAATAATTTTTCTACAACTAAAGTATAACGTAATAATTTTATGCTAGCTCAATTTTGTTGTAAAGTAATAATATTACACTACCACAAAATTGAAGTAGCACAATTATTATTGCTTAATTGTTTTATACTTATGCTTCCCATGGAAAAACCTACATGTCAATAGAGCAATTATAGAGTGGGCTTAACATTAAGTATAGACTTTAGACCCCAGTTGTTTATGGGTCCGTTAATCCGTTTTAAGAAAAAAAAATATTGTTTTGAAGTGGGCTTGTGAAAATGGGTTGAATGAATCAATGAAACGAGAAAATATGGAACTTTCCAACCCTAAAAACCGATTTATTTGTAAATATTTGACAAGGATTTGACTTTTTTTCAAGCCTTGACTTTTCATATATTTGACTTTACCCATGTCTTAAACCTGGACTACAATTGACTAGTGACTTCAGAAAATTGTATATCAGCTCTATTGCTATCGGTTTAAAAATAGTTCCAATATTTATGAAAAGCAGCTAGGGATATCGAATGAGCCGAACCTAACTAACCAATCCAAAACTCTAACATTCAGGACATGTTAACTTACGACACTTCTATCCACCTTATCATCAACCCCTTTGAATACGAAAACGCTCCACATTTGATGACCGGTATCTAGAACCCATCCCACAAATTACTTTCAACAACCCTTTGATTCAACTAGGTGTTAACCTTCCTCAGCTTTTGACATTACCTATCGGTTAATTCACATTTGCGTTTGAGTGGCAAATTTATAACCATGAAACTTAAAAAAGGCTTCACATTTTAATTTTGCTTAACCAGTCCTCCATTGTTGACAGACACTAATATGTATCCGATTTGCATGTTTACAAGTTGACACAGACACAACTATTTTACTGGATTTTTTAATTTTCATTTTGCATAACAATACCAAATTACAAATAAACAGTAAAACACACTTGTCTTTGGAACAATTATATTTAAGCTAAAACCATGACACTCATTTAGCATGTAACTTTCAAGCTTTCATATAAAACAATTTTAAGGCCCCCGCGTTGCGGTGCGGGGGGCGTAATAATATGCCAGGTAGCAACGGAACGACGACTAAAACCAGAAATATAAAATAAAAACACGAATTTCTAACACCAAGTGATTCATGTGACGTAAAACATCTGCAAAGTTGAATTTATACTGACAGTATTAGAAAGTCGAGAAGGTAAAAAGTACATTAGGAACTATATGTGGCCCACCAAACAACGTGCTAAGTAGCAACCAAACTACGACTAAATACAAAAAAAGCGTAAATCAAAAACTAATAAAAAAATTAAACTTATTTAACTTTTGTGGCAAGTTATGAAAAAAACTAAGTTTAATAAAAAGAAAAGAAAAACCTAAATGACCTTCACAAAAACAAAATATTACTATTCATCCATATGTTATAGATTAATATATATATATATAGAATATATTCTTTAAAGTTATAAGATATATACAACTCATAAAATCTCTATTTCTCTATTAAAGGAGAAAGATGATGGTTTTCTTAGGTGTCAACCAATAAGCCCATCCAACAATATCATTCTTAAGTCATTATTACATTCATAATTCATTTTACATATTTTAAATTAAAATTAATCTCTCTTAAACAATCAAGTGTGTATCTATTTAATTTAAAATACATTTTATTTATACAAAATTCAAACTTCTACCCATCCATTCAAAATTCAAAACCTCTGCCACATTCAAAATTATGGCTCCTGATTCAAAATTCAAACCGTATACATATATAACATAATCACCATTATCTTTCTCCTCTCTCTTCTCTCCATTCTCTGTTGAACATCAATTCTCTCTCACGCCTCTAAACAGAACCAGCCAACCACCACCACTACAAACACCTAAATCACCACCGCTAGGGTTTCTAGACACAGACCGTGACCGCCGTTGAGACAACGTCGGACTTATCTCCGACTTCACATCAACACATCGAGTACTTCTATCTCCGACCTAAATCACTCCGATGACGGCTAAATAGATTCTTCCAATCAAATCGGTTGAGCTTTGTTGAGATTGCAGGTATGTTTATTTATCCATTACATCTACAATACGTTATCTAAACTATTTGATAAAAGGTTTATTGTGTTTACTGTTTAGGGATTGTGTATTGAGCCGATTAAAGAGATAACATGTTCATGAAATTCTGATCCGACCTATGCGAATCAGGAACTTTATACTTATTTTCTTTCATTCATGTTTATACTTATTTTCTTTCATATCACGTTTTCATTTTTGATGAATCTGGTCTTTTGATGATTCAGGATTCGAAGTTGATTTCGGATTGAGTTGGATTTGAGTTTCTTCGATTAGGTTCCGAGGCGCTCAATAAAGAGTAAAATTAAGTCTCTTTGTACCAGTTTTGTTTTTTATAGGTTATAGAAATTTGTATTGATTTTAAATTACTTATCTATTCATAATATTCTGTTACTTTACTTGACCAGGTAGCAAAGGATGAAGGGTTTGAGCTGCCATACAGTTATGAAGAAGCTTCTCAAAGAACCTCAATTCCCATTCTACCCTTTGACTATTAATTCCATGCTCTGGCGTTGGAAGCCATGGTATGTGTAATTTTCTATATGTTTTGTTTTTAAATGATTGAAAATTATCCTATGTATTAAAAAGATGTGATATGGTTAACTTATAAACTGACTGAAATTGCTTTGAGATTATGGAAAGATTTATGATGTTTTAGCTAATATCTAGGGTTCTGAATGCTCTGCTATATAAGACAGTAGTCTTGATTGCATAGACAAAGTTGCATTACCTGAAAATAAGGTTGACTACGCAAACGAGTGTCCATATAAAAAAACACTTAAAGATGATTAGTAACACTATATTAGTCCATATAAAACAATAGATTGCATTTTTATATCTATTTTATTTTAAATTCCGGTTCTACAAATGACAATGGAGGATGGCGTCAAGAACTCGATGGTGACGACCACACTCGACGGTAACAGCAGTTAGGGTGAAGAGGATGGCTTCAAGAATTGGTCTAATTTGTTATGTTACTAATTGTTCTATTTGGATGTTGATTAGGGACAGCTTCGGAAGTTCCGTAGAGAGTGCCGATGCCGGATAAAAAGACTCTTGAGTTGATCATGGATAAGCTTCAATGTACAAGAAAGCGCTGCAAGAAGGTAAAATCAAGAGCTTTTGTTCAATGTCCATTTGATAATAATACCGTAACGATTCGTAAATATATAATATTTTATTTTATCATCCGAGTCATCCGTAACTAGCGTTGTTCGTAACTCGCGTCGACTCCGTAACGAGTCGTAAAATATATAACATTTTTATTTTATCGCCCGAGTCGTCCGTAACGAGCGCCGTCCGTACGAGCGCCGTCCGTAACTGGCGTCGACTCTGTTCTCCACTATTGGACTTGCGTATATGAAGTTATGTTAAAAAGAGAACTTTCGAGACTAATCAAACAAATCGAACAAATGAACCAGGTGGTTTGTTATTTAATTAAGGATTACATGTTTTTTTATTTAATTGAAGTGCATTTGGGTTGTTTTTATTACCTGTAACATGTCAAATGGGTTGAAAGTCCTCAAAAGTGTACTAAAATGCATTAAAAGCTTCTACTTTCTCAGGTTCTACCAAATTCCCTAGACCTGTATGTTTTATGTAAGGATTTAATTTCATTTGATCTCATGGTGGTGTTCGCGCGTGGTGATTAATCAATAAAAACAAACCACTTTGTTCTGATTTTGAATAACTTGCAGATTAGGCACCAGCAAACTATCGTTACCACAACATATTTAATTAGTTACATTAGTCGAGTTGGACTAAATTTATGGAACTTATAAGCTGATTGTGTAAACTTTCACTTTTTCAGGTGAAATTCACCTTAATCAAGTTGATCTATGTCGCTTATTCATCTTCAATTTACGGTTCATGTACGATTTGAGGTTAGAGTGTCACCCACTGACAACTTTATGCCTTTTACAATGTAATTACTTACATTAAACGTCTTTTAGTTTCAAATGTTATACTGAACATATTGTATGCCTAAGCTACATGTGATTCAACTGTTTTCATTATTAGTCATAATTGCTTGAAACTGTTTTCATGCCATCCGACTCGTCCGTGTGCAAATATATAGTATTTTTATTTTATTGTCTGAGTCGTTCATAACGAGCGTACGTCTGTAACGAGCGTACGTCCGTAACGCGTCGTAAATATATAATTTTTTTATTTTATCGTTCGAGTCGTCAGTAACGAGCGTACGTCTGTAACTTGCATCGAGTACGTAACGAGTCGTAAATATATAATATTTTTATTTAGCGTCCGACTCGTCTGTAACGAGCGCCGTCTGTCCTGCGACGACTCCGTAACGAGTCGTAAATATATAATATTTTTATTTTTTCCTCCGAGTCTTCTGTAACGAGCGTACGTCTGTAACAGTGTACGTCTGTAACGAGCGTACGTCCGTAACGAGTTGTAAATATATAATATTTTTATTTTATCGTCCGTAACGAGCATCGTCCGTAACTTACGTCGACTCTGTAACGAGTCGTAAATGTATAATATATTTTTTTTTATTTTATGGTCCGAGTCCATACAACACAAAGGTAAGTCATCATATCGGACTATCATTTTATATTATTATTTTATAGTACAATTCTTTCATACATATAGTTTTATGTATAGTTTATGTTTAATCAAATATTATAATGATTTTTATTTTATCCGATAATGAAGAAATGTGTGCTTTGACGTATCTGAGGATGAATCCGGAGTTGTTTCAGACTGATAATTGGAGAAGATTTGTGGCGTTTGTGAAGAAGATGAAAATGATAACAGGTATGATATATTTTTTTAGAAATGAATTTTAATTTATTCTACAGCTAATAATGTTAATACTACTGTGGCTTCTATGAAATCTTTATTGATACTACTGTGTTCACTAATAATCTTCAAGTTATTATTTTTTTCAGTTTTTAGATAAAACATGTAGATTTTATTCCCTTCATTTGGAAAGCCATACGTGCAGGAGAGGGAACATGTTATATCTACTTGACATTAATGGATTTTAAAAATATATGGTTCAAAATTTATATTTTACAATATAACTAAACTATAACTTCTTGTATGGTTATGGAGATGGGTAGATAGCAAGGCGTTTTGATATGGTAGTGAGCCATTGTTAACACATGAGTAAAAGGGTCCTTTTTGATATGGTATTATAGATTAAACTTATCTTTTTTAAAAGGAAAAAAGACAACAAAAACAATATATACACAAGTTGTTAGAAAGTTACTTTTTAAGATGAAAAAGTTCATTGAAGCCTTCCGTTAAAAAAAGCCTTCCTTGGTACAGCCCATTCAATATTCGTACGAATTTTAGGCTATTTATTGGGTCCGGATGTATAGTTCAATCAAAATCTACTTTTTAAAGTAGAAAATTTCGAGTTTATAAAAAAGTTTTATAAAAACCTTATAAAACTCGGGTTACATGATTTTAATGACTCTAAATGTGTAAGGGTTTAGTGAACTCAGGATTGGTGCTTGATGCAGGAATCAAAGAAGACCTAAGAATTCCCATTTACAAGTAGTCGATGCGACAAGGGTTTCTCTTGGTTTGCCGATTCTTGAATATATTGTCACTGACACACCTTTAGAGGTCACCATGTTCAAATTGTTAAAGTTCCATTTTTTAGTAAAATAGGAATCTAAATATTAAGTTTGGGAAATTGCAGGTAGAAAAGTGGGTCGATCCGAAGAACGGGCAGCCAACAGGGAGGATAAAGCATCCTGATTCTTTACTAAGGGCAGTACAATCATTATGTGATTGATCGGTAAATGCAGTTGCTGTTGTGGCCCGTTTTTCATGATGATGATATTGATGAGTATAGACAAGGAAAGGTAACATTAGGTGGTATTTGGATAACTAGCAGCATGAGTTTTAATTGTATATATATTAGATCTAACGAGTCTATATAATTGTTTTATCTACAGGGACTTGATCTACTGGCAGGAGTTGAAGCTATAATGAGCCATTTAGTGGTAAAAAATTTCAGAATCCCGTGAGCACACGCTCCTGCCTTGTTACCTCCTCCCTCACCCAATCTTTGTGTCCAAAATCTGCTGCCTAAGAAGTAAAATTATTGTTCTGTCCTTGCTCTACTTATATACGTTTCAGTACATTCAGACATACATACATCTAAAACGCCCCTTTTTTGATGAAAAAATGTTATAAACAGTTAGGATATGCATTCTTTCCGTGTGTGCTTACTGGGTTATTCACAAGTAGTAGTATTATTATTAAAATATTAGCATTTTGTAATATGTATGTCATTGTGTTTTGAGTCTTCTGAGATACTGTACATAGTTGGGTATTATAGATAATAAGTTTTTGTACCATGATTTTCTAAACACCGCCCCGTGTCGGTATACGGGTTTACTACTAGTATAAGAAAATAGGTCTACCCGTTAATCTGCCACATTGACCTGAACCTGTCCCATTTATGTTGGGTGTCAAATCTAGAAAATAAACTAATAAAGAAACCTACTAGTATAAGTGAAAGTAGGGTTCGTGCCCTCGGGGATACCGATTACCAATTACACCGAAAATGTTTTCAAGTGTAGATACGACTGTTTTAGAGGGGGGATTTTGATATAGACTAAAACAATGAACACAAAACTAACAATGAAGACAATTAAATTGTTGGGAAATCCAGATGTTAAAAACTAATTCCAACACTAAGACAATTTCTTGATTTGATTCGGCTTACGATCATTAACTATTATGGTGCAATGATCATTAATCAAATGGTTTGTATCAATACTACACGTCACGCTGTTTGGACATCTACGCCATCTAAAGTCTAACCATGTTTGTCGATTAAAGCCAACCCCGCTACTCTAAGCTCACGTCATTCGGATCTTAGTGTACGGGTTGCGTGATAGAAGTATCGATTATAATTAAACACTCACGCCGTTCGGAATGTTTAACTAGATTGTGTGATTCTATAACGAATTTGATTTATAGACATACTCAAACTGTTAAATGTTCCGTTTATCAAAAATTAAAATCTAATTAGGGTTTTAAAAATTGAAGAACTTTATTAGAAAAAGTAACAAAGTGGAAGTTTTATTACCAAACTAATATATATATCCGGAAAAATCCGGATTTACAATCAAGAAACACACAAACAAACTATACAGTGATCGGATCTCATAAAAGTGCAATTTCTTCATATTTTTCAAATGCAAAAACTATAAGAATTTGAACGTGTAGGGGGATTAAGGCTTATCACCTCTTTTCCTTATTTCATGGCACTACTTAAGGAATTTCATGGTATAATTTTACTTTTATTTTATTAACCCGGTTCATATATGTATATATATTTTTGTTATAAAGATAAGTAAACACACTTTTGCCAAGTAAGTATACGTGTATATATATGTTAGTTAAAATAAACTTTAACTAATGGAATTATATATATATTATATATATATATATATACACACACACATTTTAAGCAATGGAAACATAGGTAACAATCCATAAATAATATGAACACTTTTATACCAGGGAGCACCCATAATGGAACAAGGTCACCGACATGCAAACACGAAATAAAAACGCAAACCATAGGAGGTTTAGATATACCTTCGGTTAGTAATAAACCGATTGAGACACCGAGGTTCAAGGAACAAGTGCTAGTGATACGAACCAACGAAACGCGTGTATGGGTCGGGTAGCGGCGATGGTGATCGGCGGTACTAGTGGCGGCGGCACCCGGCGGTTCTGGCATCGGCAACACCCGGCGGTTCTGGCCGGCGGCGGCAGTTCTTGGTCCATTGTGGGTGTGTGTGTGTGTGTGTTATGAGAGTTTTGCAAGTTTGTTCCAACAACATCTAATGCAAGACCCAACGCCCCTTTAAAAAGACTTGGAGATCCTTGCATGCATGCCAAGTGGTGGACCTGCATATGCATGTTCAACAAGTGGCCAAGGTTCCTTGCATGCCTGACAAGTGGCGATGCAAGTGTGCATGCGCGACAAGTAGCGTAGCGTAGGTGCATGTGTGACAAATGGCGAGATGAGTATACCCGTCTCACCCGGTCCATGTACCCGTCTCCCAGTTAATACCCACAACAGGTTTATCAGTTAAGATACACAATTATATTATTAATAACGATTATTAAAAAATATAAATCCGCTCATGATCATAAACATAATTATGATCCGTTTCGCATATCGTTCGTAATTACCGGTTAAACTAGTTAAGTGGATTTTAGTTCGTTGCCCATGGTATAACTCTTACGGGTCAAGACCCGATCGGTAGCATTGACTTATCGAACCGGACATAAGTATCCAACAGTAACTACTATGCACTACTCCATAATAAAAAGACTAATTCAAATGCAATAATAAAAACAAATATAATTGAAATTATGGAGAACGTGAGACTTGGGGCTAAATCCAGCAACCGGCGGCTGGGCTTCTTGGATTCTATCTTGGGCCTCGCATGGCCTGTTGGACCTGTTCGTCAGCTGGGCTCGCGTGGGCCGTATCATCCCGCTCCTCTTGTGACTGACCATTGTCCGCAATGTCAATGAAGGTTGGAAACTGGTCTTGAAAGGACTTCAAATCTTCCCACGTAGCTTCTTGGACAGGTTGTTTATCCGATTTGATCAAAAGCTGAGTGTCAGCGTTGTCCGTTGTGCGGGTGCCAACGATGGATTCGGGTAAATAAGCAAGTTCTGGGTAAAATTTAGCAAGATCGCCTTTGTCGTGCCTAACATGTCTGTAACTTGGTTTGAGTAGAGAAACATGGAACACCGGATGGATTTAATACGTGTTGTGTTATATATATAATTTTTCGTGTTGGTTTTAATACATCAGATTGTGAACACCGCCCGTTTGATAACCCTATTTTATATTAAAGGGTGTTAACAAGAAAATGTAAAATTGAATCCACGCGTCACATAATAAATATAAAACTATATGTAAAGGTTAAATAATACCTAAAATTGTTTGTATAATAATATAAAATCAATATGGCTACTAACTTTATTTTAAGACGTGGTGTAGTAGACAATTAAAAATCATAATTTGCTAACAACTTTATAATTTGAATTTGATTTTAGCTTAGTATTTTTGTTAGCCACATTCGAAATTGATTAGTAACTTAGTCCATGGCTTTATAGCTTAGTGACATTTTGGGGATGGGATAAGGCTTTGGAACCTATATGTTCTGGGTTCGATTCCCACAAAGGGGTTTTCCCATATTTATTGAGTTTTCTTCTGAATTGGTGTATAGGCATTATACCTAGTGAAATGGATGATGATCGGGTGGTTCTAGATACTCCAGTATTCCGTTAGTAATCCAAATTAAAAATAAACAAAAACAAAAAAAAATAGTAACTTACTAAATTGTTTATTTATAGAATTCTTTTGTATTAGATTATCGATGGAACAATGAATATTTTGTCAGTTATTCGTTGTTAACACTTCTATCCTTAAGCATTCTCTAAATAACCAATTAAAGATAATAACAAAATCATGCAAGGAAAGATAATTCATACCGACTGCTAATGAGATAAATTATAGGAATGACTTTTTTAGACAAAAGATAGTGACCATGCATGGATCGAATGGTCCATATTTGCTATGTGTAAGTTACATAGCTATGGCCTATGAATGTGGTGTTGGTGAGACTAAATCGATATTCAATCTACCTTGGAGTGTGACAATAGTGATAATCTTTGCATGATAAGATAAGGTTAATTTAATTGAGTTTGATTGGTATATGGATTGAGTTAGATGGTAGGTGCGTGATGAGTGGTCTTGTGATGTGTTGATGTTTAGTTGACAATATTAATATTAACAAGTAGATGGATGAGGACTTTCCTCATTATTTTTATATTTGTGCATCTCTTAAAAGGGGCAACACATGGTTGACTACTATTTTTTAGGAGGCTTTAAGAAGGGGCAATGTGGGTGCCCGGTTGAGGTACATTTTTTCTGAGGCACTAAAGTTTTGATAATTTACGGTCATATATAGATGCGAATGATCGTCTGATGAGATTTAGAAGATTTTCTTCTGATCTAACATGTCTAAAGTGAAAGAAGCATAAAAATATGATTGGTTGATTCTTGATTTACTCTAACATATCAAAGCAAAGCGTTGATTCACCAATTTTCTATCAAGAATACTAGGAGAGCTTCACGAATCGTCGAATAGCTATTAGGCTATTACTGTATGTCATACAATCATTCTAATACTACGATTTTACATATTTTTATGCTTATTGCTATAATTTTAATAGCCGTTTAAAAAATTAGTTTACATTATTCCATCCATTTGTTAAAGTCTAAGGGACATATTTTTGTAGCCCAGACAAGACATCTAAATCTCATGACCGCCTATGCTATTTTTATGTACAATGATGTATAAGAGATTTTACTAACATTCTTAAATGGTGGAATCATTGGACAATAAACCATTTGAAATGTACTGTACTCACACACTCGCTCTTCACTAGGATAGAACACGTATTATATTTTAATACCACTATACTAAAAACCCTTTAATAATTCATTTGAGTTATCAACTTATATTTGTTAAACGGTTATGATAGCTATATAAAAATACCAACGTACATTCCCTTCAACCTATTTGTTTTGTTTTTAAATATAATTACTAGTAGCAAAATCACAACGTTTCAATTGAATAAATAATGGGTATGTCTATTCACACACTACCCAGTGTCGAGCTGTGGCCAAAGCGTGGCATTTGGTCCAGTCAACCAGACAAAGACTGACGGGTGTCTGACGAGTCTGTTGATCTGATCAAAACGCCGAGCTTTGGCAGCGTTTTGGTCTTTTGTCTGGTTGACAGGACCAAAACGCTGCCAAAGCTCAGCGTTTTGATCAGATCAACAGATCCGTCAGACACCCGTCAGTCTTTGTCTGGTTGACCGAACCAAAACGCCGCGCTTTGGCCACAGCTCGACATTGGGGATGTGTGAATAGACAAAGTGTAGGTGGGAGTGTGTGAATAGCAAGACCCTAAATAATAAAGCTACATAGCCCATGGATCTATAGCCTAGTGGCATCTTGGAGGTGTGATAAGACTTTGGAACCAATAGGTTCTGGATTCATTCCCACAAGGGACTTTTCCCATATATATTGGATTTCCTCCTGAATTGGTGTATAGGCATTATGCCTAGTGGACATGAATATGATTGGGTGGTTCCACTGATGACATGATGATACTCCAGTAGTCCGTCAGTAATCCTAAATTTACCGTTCAAAAAATAAAAAAATAAAGCCACACGTCTTTCTTATTACATAGCTCTTAGCGTCCAGTAGGCTATTCTAAACAATAAAATATGTGAATTTTACCATTGTTATTTGTGGTGTATATATGAATTCTACAATAGCACGCAACTAAATCTATGTAGAAGTTAAACATTTTTTAGCTTCAATTCATAAATGTTGAAAATTTTCTTTGATTCAGTTCGCTAAGCTTACAGGACTGAATATTTATTTACATTAGATAGAAACATTATCTTTGCAAGATAATATCAATCTTCTTAACGAACAATACATATCACGTATTTAGAACGTAAGTTCTTTAAATATAATTAACGATGTAATATAAAAATTATTCATTTGTGAAGCTTAGTCTCTACAAATAAAACCAGAGTTTGAGCTCAAAGTCCCACAATGACAAATACAATAAGTATGACTAAATCTGAGCATCTATGTCAAAAATGAGGTTCCAACATAAATTAATAGGCATCATATTCACTCACTTCATGTTTAGGGTGAAAAATGATTCGACCACAAGAACACTCATGGAAATTTACATGTTACCCTAAACATGTTCCTTCTAACATGATTAGAGTTGAGAATGGAAATTTACATGTTATCCTAAACATGTTCCTTCTAACATGATTAGGTTGAAAAGAAATTACATGTTATCCTAAATGTTCTTCTAAATGTTAGGTTGAGAAAAAAGTATACCCCCCCCCCCCCCCCAATTAACCGGTTAAACAAAAAACTCATGGATTGAACATGATTAAGCAAAAATATTTACATATTAGTGTTCACGGTTGTGACAAAGGGATGTGTGGGAGAGCGATTAGGGTGAAGGATCAATTTTTTGAAGTACGAATGGAGTCAAACAGGAAAGGGCAAAGATATACAAGGAGATAATATAATTGAAACAAAGACAATTTAGGGTTTTAATATTGGTAATTACCATCTCCTCTCTTCTTTCTATCTATCTAATAAATAAAAATATTAGAAGACACATTTCACTCTTTAAGTTATGATATTAATTAAGCAAACGAATTCAATACAAAAATATTTATGGATAGTTATAATTCTAAGCTTTTTGCTTATCAATTTCGAAAAATAAATTTGTATTACGAATAATTATTATATGTAAAATAAAAAATATGAATAGTTATTATATGTAAAATAAAAAAAAGAATTGGTGGTATTATACAAAACCAACTTTAGTTGTTATTTTTATGTGTGTTTATATATTTACAAGTGTATTTTAAGTTAACTTAACTACACTTAAAGGAAATATAAAGACAAACTACACTTCACTTAAATTAATATTTCTTGACTATATATATATTTATATATATATATATATATATATATATACATAGTTGATAAGATGTTTTAAATTTAACTTAACATAATTTATAGAATATCAGATTTTAATAATCCCAACTATTTACTGTTGGCCGCCAATAATTCAACTTAAAAAATAACCACTCACGGTCCCAACTATTTACATATTGGCTACCAATGGACCCTAACTAACAAAATCCTAACGCCGTTTGTCTCCAGTCACCGGAAAAAACGTTTTTGACCGGAAAACTCAGCATTTTCATTCCAAACCTCTTTGTAACCTTATTACGGACCTTTGGTAACTTTTTTCTAGTAAAAACCCTAATTATTGAAGTCGCCGGAAAACTCAACTTTTTGGCCGGAAAACTTAATATTTGCGTCCAAACCTCTATGTAACCTTAGATCAGACCTTTAGAAACCTTTTTTCTGGCCGAAAACGATTTTCCGGTGATCGGAGACTAACGGCGTTATGGTTCTGTTAGTCAGGATCCATTGATGGCTAATATGTTAATAGTTGGGACCGTCAGTGGTTATTTCTGAAGTTAGGACTGTTAGCAGCCAATGACGAATAGTTGGGATTATTAAAATCCAATATTCCTAATTTATAACACCTATGCATACGCATATGATATCCACATAAATATACATGTTTTCATATAAAAAATAAACCAACTTTTTAATGGTCTTCTTGGAAATATATTTGAAATGAGTTTTAATTTAGTTTATTTTTTATTTTGAGGATAAATGGGGCCCAAAACGAAAAATGAAGCAATTCTAGACGAAAAACAAAAGATCTGCTGTAGCTAATTCGAGACACTCCTCAATCACAAAACGATAAAATTATCTTCTGAGGATTTTCAAAGATCTAGTGAGATCCACAAGAACAGAGCACGATCGTGTTTCAGTACCACGCCTCGTGCCTGGATACCAGTCAGATTTGCCAAGATTTGTCCAGGCATGTGTCGTGCCTCGCCGCCAACATCTATATAAGAAGGCTTCCACTTCCCATTTCAATTTCTCAATTCTTTCCTTCTCTTTCATATCACACTCTAATTCTACCAGCTTTCTTTGGTTTTTGTAATCATTAAAATTTGTAAAAACAACTTTAACTTATTAAGTAATTATCAATCTTATGATGATTAATATAATCTTTCCAAGTTTGTTAAAATCTATCTTTGAAGCCATGAGTGGCTAAGGTTCTTGGGGGAAAACAAACCTCCTGATGGATGTTTAACTTAACAAGCTTTGGATTAACAAGGGGTATGTGTTTGTGTTATGACTTTAAGTACTAAATACCATATTGAAAGTAAGTTTTCTAAATTCTTAATAGCAAACTAATAACCTTGTGTTTTGTTAAGTCAAAACATTCTTGTTTTCTATGTCTGTCTTGTAACAACATGTTAATTGCTATAATAGAGGGTTAGAGGTTTTGAATCGGGACTTTGGGTTTGATTAAGTCTTGCCGAAGCGCGGAGATAGGATGAAAACGCCAAGGACTTGGTTTATATTATCACCACTACTCTTGGGTAGATATAATAAAACCAAGAGGTCTATAGTGATTGGTAGTGTAACCCCTTATGACCACTTTTTACTTGATACCAAATCACAACTGTGTATAGTTTCCCTGCTGATTCTACGGCATCGTTGTGGTTTGATTCTGACCTTACGGAGAGTTTCCCTACTAATTCCATTCAATATGGTTGATATGTGGGGAGGCCACTAACCATGGAGCCCCGTGACTTTTTGCATTTACAAAATAAAACTACTTACTAGGTCTTAAAATAAATAACTTTGGTGGGTTGTCTTGCAGGGTACTCGGAATAACCCTCCAAAGACGTATGGTGGTCGTTTAAAGTGAGTTCTTGTAATCCATGGCAAAGCTTACTTCAAAAAGCATCAAAGGGTAGTAAAAACCTAAACACCCTTTGTCTTAAAACAGATTTTAAAACCAACTATCTTTTATTTGTTTATTTTTATGTTTTAATTTATAAAAACTACTAAAACCACTATTATATTGGCTTGACTAGACGTTGATAACATCTCGGTACTAAGATCCTCTTGTATCTTGGATGACCTCAGTATGTTACCATCACTAAAATACGCCTACGATGGGTGCACTTGATCCAACATGAAGTAAAGAGTGGTATTATCTTATCATGTTTTATACATTTATATACACTCTCACTCATGTCAAAACAATAAGCATACACACAGTGTAACATCTGGCCTCTTGTACCACTAATATTGTTTATTTTCCCCTAATTGGTTGCCATCCATGAGCTAACAGATTTGTTTTTGGCTTTCTTGGTGGAGACTTTCGAGGAAGTCACCAATCTTGGTGCCACTCCAACTAAGCGCGCTTAACTGTGAAGTTTTCATATGCTCCACAGCTAACGCTCCTAAGCGCGTTGATAATTTAAGAGGCATGACATTTCTTATGAACCAAGAATGTCTTGTGACCACGACCGGTGTGGGATTTTCCTAGAGTGTACAATGGTTCATGTTAGCTTTCTCTACATCGTTACACACATAAATACACATACCTATATATACAAACACATATATATTAAATTATTAATTATATAATGAGTTTATTATTATTAGCAAATAAATTAAGTATGTAAATAAACTAGAAGCCACAAAACAGATCATAACAAATAAATATACATACGAAGATACAAACATATATAAAAATATAAAACATACACACACATTTTTGTTCCCTAATTTCTACATGTGCGTCCACGGACTTCGATGGCAAGACGTGAGCATCTGGTAAAGCTTTCCTTTCATCACCTGATCGTCCACAAACTGCGATGTCTTGAAGAGATGGATAAATCCCTAGCTCCACATTCTGAGGCCATCAATTCAAACCCAATTTGACATCCCATCGTGGGATAACCACACATCAAAAGGTATTTAAATTCCAAGACCACCAATTTTAATTAACTCACTAGCAATGATCTTCAATATTAACTCGCTCGCTGACATGTATTCGGTAAATTATTTCATTCCAGACAAACACAACGATCTTCAAAAATATCGAGAATTTGTCGTACATAGGTTTGAGATTTCTCATGGGTACAACATGGTCATTATAGAAAATTAACTGTTGTTTTTGTTTGTTGTTATAAGTAAGAAACTGAGATTGGTATTTACAGAAAACATTACTAATGAAATTTCTAAGATAATTTCATCAGGAATGTTAACGACACAAGTTAGGTATCATTCTTGAAAGCTATCTTTTTATGGAGACTGTGTTGTTGGAAAGTGCCTTCTTTCGATGGACGGGCTGACAAAAAACCAATAACGCACAATTGACCAGGATTCAAACCTAAGAAAAGTTGATAAAGACAATTATTAGTCTCTAATTACCGATGAATAACCAACAGACACTCAGACTGTCAAAAACTTTCATAATCACCGACGGTTCTGTTAATTTATATAAAATTTGTAATAAAATGGATTTTACTGGTACCTGTCAGTAAATTTCTGATGATTATTTTCGTTTGGTGATATCCTAGTTTTTTCTAGTGTACGCTAACTATCGTTTATGTGCGATCGAGTTTTGGCATCGCTAATAACTCTGTCGTAAATCGTCGAATATATATATATATATATATATATATATAATATAATATATATATATATATTATATATATGGGAGGGTTTATTTAAGGACGCTAAATATTGCGAGAATCGTGAGAACAAATGAAAAACTGCGAGAACTTAGTAAAAAACAATTCAAATTCAAAATTTTTTTTACACCGATCATTATTATTCGAATACAACATTATAAATTAAATTTACACGTTTGGATATACATGTATTTGTAAATAAAGGAAGTTTACACATGTGTAAGTTTGTTGTCACACCCTAATCGATGGCGGAATCATCGGGATGTGGCACTAAGCGACGAGATTGCTCGAGAGAATCCAAAATGACTATTTTATAACAATAATTAATAAGGTTCAACTTTCCATAATACTAAACAATTATCCATACAATAACCGAAATGGATTACAAGATTCACAAACAATGTAACAAAAATAAACAACTAGATTAAGCGATTATCTAAAGGCCTAATCCATTTGCAGCATATAACGATCTATCAACCTGTCACATACGTTAAAATAAAAGTCAATACAAAATGTAAAGGTGAGTACACAGGTTTAGCATAGTAATAGTAATAAAACGTTTTCGCAATACCAGCATGTACTAACGTAATCATGTGAACATGTATGCTATTTGGCGTTGATACTAGCTAACCAACAGACCGCGTGTGAGTATGCGCGTCACGTGTCCACCGAAGTGTCCACGTACGTAAAAAGTAAAGCGAGAGCGTGCCTTAACAACCCCTGAACCTACGGGTGGCGGGTCAACCGATAGTACCATCATGTTAAGGGCGGTAGTGCAAGTAATCAAGCGTAAGCGTAGCACACAACATTTCAAGTTTCACGTATAGCATGCGACAGCGGTTTGCGTTTTAAGTGTCATGTGTTGTGTTTTGTTATAGAGAGCGTATGTAACACCCAAAAAGTGCGTTAAAGCGAAAAAGGGGTCATGTATACTCACAGTGCGTGCTTAACAGTTTAAATACGAGCTGGATGGAGTGGAGAGAGCGTCGGATCAACCTGCACAGGGGAACATGAGTGCATCAGTTTTCCATAGTGCTGAAACGGTTGAAACGGAGTTAGGTGTGGGGAACAGAGGCTTCATACAAGTGAAGCTTCGCAGGAGGAGTGCTTCGTACGAGGCACCGTGCTTCGTACGAGGCATCACCCTCATGCGAGCCATGTCTCGTACGAGCTGTGCTCGTGCGAGTCGCCCTGTTTCGTGTTCAAAATCGAGTGTTTTGCGTGTCGTTCTTCAGGAAATCGAGTGTTTATCCCTCCCACCTTAAGTTACTGATCAAACCTAGAGCCGGAGAGGTCTTTGGAGCGAGTGAGTCTCTTGTGGGAACTTGGACTGGGTCGTACGAAGCATGCTTCGTGCGAGCCACTCCGGTTCGCACAAGTGACTGTTCTTGCGTCTTCGTGCATCCGAGACTCGATCTGCATTGGATGTGATTTCGAGTCCCTTTCATGACGGTTTTGACACCGCTTCATCCCACTATATAGTGAACGAAACATATCTAGGTTTTGGTCCGTTTTTATGTAAAAATCGAGTTTAAACAGTCTCCTTAGGATTTAACACTTAGTGAGTTTGAAATAACAAGATTTCTAACTTGGGAACCAAAGCTAAGACCAATATACTCGTTTAAGTGTGAACCAAGGTAAAATAAGAAGTTTTATGTAAAAAGATGAAGCTTTTCATAAACAGAATAAGTTTGGATGAAATCGGAGATAAGCTCATGTAAATCGTTGTGGAAATCGTTGTGGTTTTCGTGAAAAGCATGGTTACTTACTTGGAAAACAGAGAAAAGCGTGTAGAGAGTGTTTCCTGCGAGTGACAGCAAAGATAGTATGAATGTACAAGTGAGGTATTTATAAAAGGTGAGGTAGGAGAGCAAGTGTGTGCCCTGTACGAGTATGTGCTCGTACGAGTGGGCGTTCGTGCGAGTGCGGTTCTGGTGGGCTCCAAACATGCCTCGTGCGAGCCAGGCTTGCCTCGCACGAGTGACTCCTCGTGCGAGGGAGGCCAGTTCGTGTGTTGGCTATTTTCGGTTGGTGTTTTAGTTTGTATTAGTTAGTCCAAGTATGTTAACCGTTTTAGTGAGCCATTAAGCGTTGTGTTACGTATTAGGACGATAGACCGATTTAAGCGAGCGAGCGATTGAGCGATTAAGCGAGTATAAGACATATATAACACATAAATATACATATAACATTATTATCCGCGTTGAGTTTGTGTTGTGATGAGCGTTCGAGTATTAAGCGTTTAAATGCGATAATTATGCGAAATAAAATGCATTTAAAATATTCTTAATCCCTGTTATAATAGAATCTCGGAGTACAAAGCGGTTACAAGTGAAATAGCGATAAAACGGAGACATTTGGAAATGTCGGGTTGTTACAGTCTCCCCTACTTTAGAAAATTTCGTCTTGAAATTCAAGTGGTAGACGTAACAAAGAGATGTGGGTACTTAGTTTTGATATCACTCTCGAGTTCCCAAGTGAACTCGGCGCCGCGTTTTCCTTCCCACCTGACTTTCACAACGGGAATGCGACTGCGTCGAAGTTTCTTGATTTCTCGATCCATGATTTCTACTAGCTTTTCCACGAAGTGCAGAGTCTCGTTTATTTGTAAATCTTCAAGAGTTACGTGAAGATTTTCTTCGGCTAGACACTTTTTGAGGTTTGAGACATGGAAAGTCGGATGTACGTTGCTGATTCCACCGGTAATTCGAGTCGATAGGCCACTTTGCCAATTCTTTCAGAATCTTAAAGGGACCTATGTATCGTGGTGCTTGTTTCCCTTTCTTGCCGAATCGGATCACCCCTTTCCAAGGTGAAACCTTTAAGAGAACGTGATCTCCAACTTCGAACTGTAGGGGCTTGCGTCGTCTATCGGCGTAGCTCTTTTGGCGACTGCGAGCTTTCAGGAGATTGTCTCTAATATGGAGAATCTTGTCTTTCATTTCTTGTATTAGCTCAAGACCGGAGATCTGTGCGTCTCCGATCTCGTGCCAAACAATAGGCGATCGACAATTTCTACCGTATATTCCTCAGAGGCGCCATTTGTATACTAGTGTGATAATTGTTATTGTACGAAAATTCTATTAAGGGTAAATGTGAATCCCAATTACCACCAAAATCTATGATACACGATCGAAGCATGTCTTCGAGGGTGCGAATCGTGCGCTCAGTCTGACCGTCGGTTTGAGGATGGAACGCGGTACTGAGATTAAGAGTAGTACTGAGTACGGATTGAAATGTCTCCCAGAGACGTGAGTAGAGCGACCGTCGTGGTCAGAGATGATGTCACGAGGCGTCCCGTGTCGACAAATGACTTCGTCGGTATAGATTTGTGCTAATCGTTCAACCTTAAAGTCTTCTCGTATTGGAATGAAACGAGCAGATTTAGTTAGACGATCAACGATAACCCAAATGCTATCGTGACCATAAGCTGTGCGAGGGAGTTTCGTAACGAAATCCATAGCTATTCTCTCCCGTTTCCACATCGGGATTTCGGGTTGTTCGAGTAAACTAGAGAGTCGTTGATGTTCGGCTTTAACTTTCGCGCAAGTTAAGCATTTCGAGACATGCAGAGTGATATCCATTTTCATGCGCGGCCACCAATACCTAGAATGAAGGTCTTGGTACATCTTATCGGCACCGGGGGTGAATGGAGTATCGAGACTTATGAGCTTCGGTCATTAATAACTCTCGAAGGTTATTGCAACTGGTAATCCAAATACGATCGAGATAATAATAGATACCATTCGGTTTATTCACTAATTGAGTTTCGGCTCCACATTTCATTTCCTCATATAAGGTATTCTCAATGGAACATGCATGATGAGCGTTGCGAATCAGGGTTTCGAGTTCGTTCTGGGTTCGAAAGTCACGAACGCTATACGCATAGCTTCCTCGACTGAGAGCATCGGCTACGACGTTTGGTTTGCCCGGATGGTAGTGTATCTCACAATCATAGTCGTTGAGAAGTTCAACCTATCTGCGTTGGAGCATATTCAGTTCTTTCTAGTTGAATATATGTTGTAAGCTCTTATGGTCGATGAAGACCGTACACTTTGTACTGTAAAGGTAGTGTCGCCATATCTTTAACGTAAAAACGACTTCACCGAGTTCGAGATCGTGGGTAGTGTAGTTTTCCTTGTGGATATTGAGTTATCGAGACGCATACGCGATAACCTTGTCTCGTTGCATAAGAACACAACCAAGACCTTGGTTAGAGGCATCACAATAAACAACGAAATCGTCGTTTCTGTC
This sequence comes from Scalesia atractyloides, assembly GCA_947069175.1. Classification (NCBI taxonomy): domain Eukaryota; kingdom Viridiplantae; phylum Streptophyta; class Magnoliopsida; order Asterales; family Asteraceae; genus Scalesia; species Scalesia atractyloides. The sequence goes on from CAMTDV010000006.1 coordinate 36,022,663, forward strand.
GGGAAGTGTGAGAACGGGAACGTCGCAAAGCATACGTTCGAGAGTTTGAAAGGCTTCCTCCAGTTCGGAACCCCAAACAAAAGGTTATCCTTGTGAGTTAACGTGGTAAGGGGCACAACAATCTTTGCGAAGTCCGCGATGAATCGGTGTAAAAAGCCGCCAATCCAAGATAAGAACGGATTTCGAATGGAGTCTTCGATGTAATCCAAATCTTTACAGCTTCAATCTTTGTGGGGTCGACGTGAATTCCTTAATCGTTGACAATGTGACCGAGGAATTGAACTTCCTTAAGCCAGAATTCAAACTTGGAGAACTTGGCTTAAAGACGATTTCCTTGGAGGAACTCGAGAACTAAACGAAGATGTCATGCGTGTTCAGCTCTCGTCTTCGAATAGACAAGAATATCATCGATAAACACAATGATGAAACGATCCAAGAAGGCTTTGCACACACGGTTCATCAAGTCCATGAAGACCGCGGGTGCGATTGTAAGACCAAAAGGCATGACTACGAATGCATAATGGCCATAGCGAGTACGAAAGGCGGTTCAGAATGTCTTGCTCACGCACACATAGCTAGTGATATCCGGAATGTAAATCAATCTTCGAAAAACAAGTAAGCTTGTTAAGTTCCCTATAATCGATGCACATTCGGAACGATCCATCCTTCTTTTTCACAAAAAGAACGGGTGCACCGCATGGTGACGTGCTCGGGCATATAAAGCCTTTATCAAGTAACTCTTGAAGTTGGCTAGATAGCTCGCACATTTCGGATGGTGCAAGGCGATAGGGAGCTTTCGTGACAGGTGTAGCACCGGGAATGAGATCAATACGAAAATGAATATCATGAGTAGGGGGTAAACCAGGTAAATCATCGGGAAAAACTTTAGGAAAGTCACATACAACTGGAACGTCTTTCACGGTTTTCTTCTCGTTCTTTGTCTCCATAATATGGGCTAGGAAAGCGAGGTACTCTTTGCGTAGGTACTTGTTCGCTTGAATACACAATATAAGCTTCAATTCTCTTGAGGGTCCTTCGCCGTAAACATGTAGTTGATCACCATTCGGAAGAGGAAAGCGAATCATCTTGTCATAACAAACAACTTTGGCACGATTTCCACGAAGAAAATCCATGCCTACTATGACCTCAAAGCTACCTAATTGAATTGGTATGAGATCGATTATATAAGAGTGATTGTTGAGCTCGAGAGTACAATCACGTAGAACGGAATTAACGGTAACGGTTCTTCTAGTGGCGACTTCGACATCCAAGCTCTTTGGGAGTTTAGCGCGTTCACATTTTAAAAGTTTTTCGAATTCAAATGATACAAAACAGTTATCGGCTCCATTATCAAATAAGCAAGAAGCATAAATACCATTAAAAATGAGCGTATCATCTACAACATTGTTGTCATTCCGGACTTGCCTGAGGTTGATGTTGAAAGCTCTTCCACGCACAGCTTGTGGTTGTTGTTGCTGCTGCTGCTGCTGCAGCTGTGGTGGCTGTGGTTGTGGCTGCGGCTACTGCTACTGCTACGACTCTTGTTTCACGATGCGGTACGGGCAGACATTGCTAAAGTGACTGGGATCGCCACAAGTGTAGCAAGCACGTGTATGAGCGACTAGTGCTTGTGATGTCGGGTTGACCTGAGGAGCGCGGGGTGGAGCTGGCATTGCTACGATAGGTTGAGTAGCTTGCTGACGAGGGCCTGTGTCGCGGCTGACTGTGAAATGACCAAAGCACTTGCAGTTGGTACAGAAGCGACAGTTGCCTCCAACTGCATGGCGATAAGTGCACTTAGGGCACTGAGGGTGGTTTCCAATACACGCACACTTAGTAGATGGTGCGTTGGGAGTAACGATCTGGTGAAACTGGGAGTTTGATGGTGCGACTACCGCGCAGTTCTTGCTTGAATTCTTTCGCTTGCGACCTTTAGACTTGGAGACTTGAGATGGTGCGGTATCGATGCTTGGTTCAACTGTGGTTTGGCTAAGACTCTTGGTTGGGAACTTGAAAGTTCCAGCCAAGACTCACTTATCATTGATTTCTACGGCGAGCTGATAAGTTTCTTCGATAGTTGTTGGTTTCGCTACATGAACAAAGTCAGCGACACAATCTGGGAGAGCGCGAAGGTATTTCTTGATAGCTTTCTCCATCGTATCAACTTGACTCGGACAGATGATACTTACCTGCTTGAATCAGGCGATGAGGCCTCGTTATCACCCCCAACTTGTTTGATGTTCCAGAACTTATCTTCCAACTTTTGAACTTCGTGGGGAGGACAAAATTCCTTTATCATGAGCTCTCTCAGTTCCTCCCATGCAAGTCCATAGGCTGCATCATTTCCGCGCCTGTTGCGCTCAGTGGTCTACCAGTTAAGTGCCATTGACTGAAATACACCGGTAGCGTTAACAGTGCGGAGATTCTCTGGACATCCGCTCTGGCGGAAAGTGACTTCAATTGAGTCGAACCATTGGAACATTTTGTTGGGACCATCTTCGCCTGTAAAAGTCATAGGACTGCAGGCTTTGAACTGTTTGAAGCTGAACGAAGGTTTCGGCGCGTCATTCTTAGAGTCAACGGATGAGTTGTTGCTGACAGCTTGAATCTCACTGACAATTTGAGGGATCACCTTGGCCATTTCCTTGGCCACGAGAGAGGCGATTCGTTTGTCGGTGTTGTTTCGCTGGACGTTTCTGCGAGTGTGAGATCCCATGGATACCATCTACACGAGGGGATCAGAGGAGATTCGATTATAACGGGTTTCGTTTAAAAGTATTACGTTTTTATACAACATATTTTATTATTATTATTACTCACATAAGGCACCAAAATCACGTAATCACATAAGCACATATTCACATAGCATATTCACGTATTCACCAAAATTCACGTAAACACATATTTTGCACGTATTCACCTTCATTAAATCATGCGTGGAGCGTATGAGATAAGCGTAACATCGTGTGTCATGTGAGGGTAATACAGTGTATGAGGACATGCGCGTACGAGAGTTGTGCATTTAGTTTGTTCACGATTAATTAGTGTTTTAGATTGCGTGAGTTGTACGAGTTGTGCATACGTCCGTAAAGCGAAAAGCGATAAAACGAGAAATCGTTAAAGCGTAAAAGTTAAAAGTTCATAAATTTAAAACACATAAACGTAATAAAGCTCGATGATGCGTAAAAAGCGGCAATCATAGGCTTAAAAGTCAACAGAGCGTCCTGGGTTTTGAGACATTGACTACCTAAAGTGATTCGACTATTCTCTTGAGTTTGGACACGCGCTTTGGCCTAATAGACAAATGCTCTCGGCATTTATCCTTCCAGTTACTACGCGTTTCCGAGTCAACGGGATAATCAAGACTTTAGTGAGATTGAAAATCGAAGAGTGGAACTAGTCATTAAGGTGCGGGTTTCACCCCTAACTTAACAACTTCGTACCTTAGCTGTGGTTAAGTTAAAAGTTCATAAATTTAAAACACATAAACGTAATAAAACTCGATGATGCGTAAAAAGGCAATCATAGGCTTAAAAGTCAACATAGCGTCCTGGGTTTTGAGACAATGACTACCCAAAGTGATTCGACTATTCTTTGAGTTTGGACACGCGCTTTGGCCTAATAGACAAATGCTCTCTGCATTTATCCTTCCAGTTACTACGCGTTTCTGAGTCAACGGGATAATCGCGACTTTGGTGAGATGGAAAATCGAAGAGTGGAACTAGTCATTAAGGTGCGGGTTTCACCCCTAACTTAACAACTTCGTACCTTACCTGTGGTTATTCTCACCGAACATATCGGGAGTTCCACTGGATAGAGATGGAGATTTCCGTCGAGATATGGATATCACTCCTAACTCAACGAAAGAATCTCGTGCAGGAAGTAATATGCGGGGTGAGTGCTCTTATCGAGAGTTCTTGGTTTTCACACCTAATCTCGACACAATCACTCGTTCGTGTTATACGAGTGTCTTTGCGGGGTGTGTAGAAAGTCTTAGGAAAGACTTCGTGTAAAATTTAGCGAGAGTAATATATATATATATATATATATTTAAGCACATGAATAACGAGTTGTCAAATAAGTTCCCTACTATAGACTAGGACTAACCAGGCAATTAACCTTAATTCCTAAAGTTATGGCTTTGATACCAATTTGTCACACCCCAACTGATGGCGGAATCATTGGGATGTGACACTAAGCGACGAGATTGCTCGAGAGAAACTATAACGACTATTTTATGACAATAATTAATAAGGTTCAATTTCCCATAAAACTAAACAATTATACATAAAATAACCGAAATGAATTACAAGATTCTCAAACAATGTAACAAAAATAAACAACTAGATTAAGCGAGTATCTAAAGGCCTAATCCATTTGCAGCATATAACGATCCATCAACCTGTCACATACGTTAAATAAAAAGTCAATACAAAATGTACAGGTGAGTATACAGGTTTAGCATAGTAATAGTAATAAAACGTTTTCGCAATACCAGTATGTACTAATGTAATCATGTGAACATGTATGCTATTTGGCGTTGATACTAGCTAACCAACAGACCGCGTGTGAGTATGCGCGTCACCTGTCCACCGAAGTGTCCACATACATAAAAAGTAAAGCGAGAGCGTGCCTTAACAAACCCCAACCTACGGGTGGTGAGTCTGTAACATCCGTCAAAAACCGGGTTAACCAAACCCGCTTCGTTTATTAACCGAACATCCAGTTAAAAATTTCATTGCATATTTAATGCTCAAATTAATTTTAAACGATACATAATTAATAAGTATATTAGAATATAAAATTTATATTTGAAAATGTATTAAAAATAGTGAAATAAAAATAAAACAAGGCTGCCGGGATTCGAACCGGGTCAGCCGTGTCAACCGGGTCACGAAGTTTTAACTCTCACTCGCTCAACCACTCCGCCACTTGTGTTGTTTGTTTACATATTGAAACAATTAATACATAACATAAATCTGGAAATCAAACCCAGTTACTCAGCGCGCCCAAATCCGCTGACGCGGAAAATCCGACGATTTCGTCAATCATCGTCGGTTACCTTTGACTTAACGTAAGAATTAACAACGCCATCTGTTATAACCGATGTCCAGTCCGCGACATTAGTCATAACCGCCGGAGAATTTTTGACTAACGAATCAAGACGGTAATCAGACCCAATTCGTCGATGTTCTTCCCTATAAATACACACTCTAGCTTCTGATAACCTTTTCGCTCACAATCACACCAATTCTCGACGCAATTTCACTCGCAGGAAAATCTCTGCAAGTCGCCGGAAAACCGAGACTTTCATCTACACGGTAAATACCTCGACTTTTTCTGTTTTAACCCATTGTTAACATCAATCCCTCACCCAGAATCTATTCCAGACGACGTTGCCGATTTTCTGTTTTCGCCGGAAAACTTCTGAAAGTTCCAGAATCTCGCTCTTTGCCGGTATGATCATTTAAACCTACTGATAATGTTGCTCAGTAGTTCAATCTCATATCTAATCAATCAATCTGATTTTTGAATCCGAACAGAGGGACTTCACAAAACAGAGCCGACGATCTTTGCCGGATTTCTGGAGAAGACAATCTGCTCGGTACAATCAATCCCCAAACCCTTTCTGTTCAATACATTACGATTGCTCATAATGTTCGTTAACCGAATTAAACAAGAAACAGTTAGTTAACCGTTGTCTGTGTTTTGAACGAAGAAGACGAAGTCGTGTATGATATAAGATTACTTAAAATCAATATTATGAACGGGTTAGACACACAGTCCAGCGGTGGACTGTGTGCAAACAATATGCATACGTCCCGAGTTTGATCCTTGACACACACACCTTCGCTGTAATAAAATGTCTTTTTTTTTTAAACTGAACCGGATCCACAACAGTAAGATGTTAAGTATAATAAAAACCAGAATATTTACCAAGTTAGACACACAGTCCAGCGGTGGACTGTGTGCCAAACTAAATCACAGGTCCCGGGTTCGAGACCTGTGGCGAGCACCGAGTTGATGCATTTAAATCCTTTTTAAAATAAATGATTTTCAGATTAACTTAATTAGTGTATAAATATAATTAAAAACAGAAATATTCGGGTTAGACACGTAGCTCAGTTGGTAGAGCTGCGTGCACGCGATACGGGAGGTCACGGGTTCGAGTCTCACCCAGCGCACTCATACGAACGACCGAACCGGTCAACGGTCAACGGTCAGCGGTCAACAAGTCAACGGTCAAAAAGTCAACATTTTTTATTATTTTTATTTATTTATTTTATTTAAAAATCAATTAAAAATACTTAAAAATAACGTTTTTAAAGTTAGAAAATAGCCTTAAACTCACAAAAATATATCCAATAATCCTACAAAAATTGATTAATAAAATCCGCTTATTTACCATACCTTTTCGTTATTAATTAGGTTAGTTATCTCTCGTCGATCAATCCTCTAAACTCGTGCGCATTCAACATCTTCAAGCAAACGCACCCAATGTGAGTGAATCTCTACAAATTCCCCGTTTTAATCACGTTTTTGGGGTGTATCATGTGTCTTATTATTTATTACTTTTAAACTATTGTGCACCCATCATATTCATGATTAAATGTATATTCAACATGTATCATCTGTTTGTGTGATTATTGTTTAGATTAAATTTATCATTTTCAGTACATACATTATCATAGGCCGCCGCTCCCCATTACCTATGAGCGTGAGCTGTTCCCCATTACCTATGAGCGTGAACCAGGCGTTGCCAACATACGATCGGCTCTGTCTGATTGAGCCTTGATCGCACATACATTTCATCATAGGCCGTCTGCTCCCCATTACCTATGAGCGTGAACGAGACGTTGCCAACATTTACATTGTCATTCATATTACATATTCATGAAGGTGGTTTGTTATTGTATGCTATTGGTTTGTTATTGTATGCTATTTGTTTGTAATTGTATGTTTTATTTACGTTTGTTCACATATGATTATTGCACAATTTTTCCATATTAAATACAACAAGAAATAAATAATAAATGTTTTCTAACAAGGTTCACTCGCCAACTTTTGTTGATCCAAAAACCATTTTTACACATGATACAGGTGAACAGGATGAAGCAAGGAAAACATAGGAAATGCCTTAGAAGAAAATAATGAAGTCTAGAAAGATGTGTAGAACATGTTGTAATTATGATTGTATGATTTCCTTTAAATTTAATAATAAATATGAAACGTTATAATAAATTTCATGAGCTTTGATGAAAACCCAATCATGCCCCGATCACCTTTTCCGCTGCGGGTCGGGGTGTGACAGATTGGTATCAGAGCTTTTGACTATAGGGATATAGGATAGGTTATTAGACCCTTAGAGCCTATACTATAGTTGATTAGATTTTAATTGTTTATGTGGTTGTATGCAAACTCATGATGTTTATTTCTTTCATATTTATTACATACACAAATGCCTGCAAACACTTCCAATATTACATTTTGTGATACATAGTGAATTATACTTACAGTCAAACATACATACTTACATACATATTCATCATAAATATTTCAATGTTCACATATTCAAATCATCTTCATACTTCCGTTATTCAAAATTTTGTCGCATTTTTCATTTTTCAAATCTCATCAAAGTGAGTTCTGCGACGGGCATGTAGTAACTGTAATGGTACAAGTACCAGTAGTCGGAACGTCCTGTCTAGGTTGGCATTCGTATAAATCCAATATAACGGATCAGTTTGCCTACCTGGGGACTAACGATGAGAGTACGAAGGACCTATTAGGCCAAAGCATGTCACACCAAACGTCGTTCGAACTAACCCCACTTTGAGGTGTCACCGTGTCCACACCTGGATACATTCCGAATATCATACGTTACATACATATTTCTCGATTTTCTCCGGGTTTTAGTGTACGTAACCAGGCTAACACATGCGAACCATATGAAAAACCCGGTAATCATGGGGGCCCACATGATTACGAAGGTGAAGTATGGCGGCATGCAAGGTCCAATTACGAGCAAAGCCCAAGACATCCTAGGGATGTAGTAGATTTATTATGCTATGTTTTATGAATGTTCATTCCTAAATACGACACATGATCCCAAAAACATCCAACTCATACTCTTGATATGTATTCCTTGTAGATGTCTTCTAATTCCGCTCGTATGAAGATGAGAGCAGGAAAAGCTCGCGAGCGTATGGCTGCCCAAATCGCTCAACAAATGGCTGCCGTAATACCCAACATTGTAGTTCAAGTTCAACAAGCCCTTACCGCTAATCCCGTCAATCAAGAAGTTCAAAATGTTGTCAACCCTCCCCCAAATACCAATAAATGCACCTACAAGTATTTCAAATCCTGCGACCCTACAAAATACGAAGGGACTGAAGGTGTCACCGCTCTTCTCTATTGGTTTGAAGAAATGGAAAACATTTTTCTAAATTGCGATTGCCCCGATGATCGCAAAGTGCGATATGCTATTGGTCGTTTATTTGGAATAGCACTTACTTGGTGGAATACAGAGAAGGCCAAACGAGGTGTTGAAGATACTATGACTTTGACTTGGGAAGAGTTGAAGGAAATCATGACCAGACGGTTTTGCCCAAGAAGCGAAATCAAGAAATTAGAGGATGAGTTCTATTCGTTGAAACAAAAGGAAGGCGACCACACCACGTACAACAAGAGATTCCTCGAGTTAAATCAAATGGTTCCCAACTTGTTCACTCCCCTCTACCATTTGATCGAGCACTACATTCGAGGTCTTCCTTCAAAGATTCAAGACTCTGTAATAAGTACCACACCTGCAACTTTGGAAGCAGCAATGGAGTTAGCTACAGAGCTCACCGAGAACCGCATACGGAATAAAGACTTCAAGGAGGAGAAGAAGAAGGATAAAGCATCGACTGAAACCTCAAACTCCACCCAAACCGAATCCCCTTCTCAACTCATTTCTAAGAGAAAACGAGATGGGCAACTTTTCGCTGTCACCCAATGCAATCAACCAGCCTCACAAGCCGTACCCCTCCAAGCTATCCCAATCACTCAAGTAGCACCCAACTCAACTTACCCAAATAAGAAACCTACCTTGGACCTCACCCTCAATGTAACACCTGTTTTTATCACCATCCATCTACCTTACTTTGTCGACTATGTGCAAATTGTGGACGCTATGGTCATTTGAGCAAGGTTTGCCGCACCCCTCAATACCAAACCTCACCCCCTACTCAAAACATGATCCAAACATATCAACAACCCCAATACCCCATGTTACCTTATGTTCGAGCTTGTTTTAATTGTGGCGACCCTACCCACTATAGAAACACGTGCCCTCGATTGGTTAACATCATAAACGCCCAAGCTCAAGCAAACCCAGTTAACCAAGCAAATCAAGGAAACCTAACCACTAGGCCACCAGCAAGAGGAAGAGTTTTCAACATCAACGCCAATCCTGTTGAAGATAATGATGGCCCAAACCAACCACCCAACTAGTCTCCTTCACCAAAAATCAAGATTCAACTCCAACCGCTTCGTTTTTATGTTTTTCTTTATGTTATCTCAACTTTCACGTATCTCAATTATAAATTGGAAATTTATCCAAGAATCTTAATGCGAATTACTATTTCAGTTTTGTTTTATACTCATTCATTTAACATTCATATCATCATACATCTCAACGTATTTCAATCTCATTATTTAAAGAAGTTGGGCTGTGTCTCACTTCTACATAGACTAACCTCTCCATCATAACAAACGAGAGAGGAACTCTCATCATTCAAACATGTATACTATCAGAATTAAGACTCAAGCTTTGGTTGTTGTGTTTGTTTATGTTTTAGAGTCACATAGGACTAATCATAACTTACTGATAAAGCCAATGAAAATTTGACAAGAATATGGTGGATACGCCGCTGGTACTTCCTATATATAAGTATTCTTGTCAAAGGATCAGAGGCATTGTCAGGCGGTTATGAGAAGTTCCATGTAGGATTTAGTAATGTCTTGGTTGAAATTTGTTTTATACTAACTGATTTAGCATTCATATCATCTCATCATTTAAAGGAATTGGATTGTGTTCCATTTCTACATAGACTAACCTCTCCATCATAACAAACGAGAGAGGTACTGTCACCATTCAAACATGTATACTATCAGAATTAGGACTCAGACATTGGTTGTTGTGTTTATTTATGTTCTAGAGTCACATCATAGAACCAATCATAACTTACTGATAAAACCAATGAAAATTTGACAAGAATATGGTGGATACGCCGCTGGTACTTCCTATGTATAAGTATTCTTGCCAAAGGATCAGAGGCATTGTCAGGCGGTTATGAGAAGTTCCATGTAGGTTTTAGTATTAGAAGTTTTGTTTTAGGATATAACCTTATGCTTCCAAACATATCAAAACTCTTGCGCATGAAATCATATTTAGTCAATCAACTCTGTTTATCAATATTCATTAACTTAGGCATCAAAAAGCGATTCCTGTAGCAGGGTACTCAACCCTTACAAGGAACGTTACCGCCTCAAACAAAAATTTAAACTCTTACTCCTTTCTAAGTATGTAACTGTCAAATTAAACACCATCCTTTTTAGACAAACATGCCACTACTTAAATTTCAGGATGAAATTTCTAAAAGTAGGGGATACTGTAACATCCATAAAAAATCGGGTTAACCAAACCCGCTTCGTTTATTAACCGAACATCCAGTTAAAAATTTCATTGCATATTTAATGCTCAAATTAATTTTAAACGATACATAATTAATAAGTATATTAGAATATAAAATTTATATTTGAAAATGTATTAAAAATAGTGAAATAAAAATAAAACAAGGCTGCCGGGATTCGAACCCGGGTCAGCCGGGTCAACGGTCAGCAAAGTTTTAACTCTCACTCGCTCAACCACTCCGCCACTTGTGTTGTTTGTTTACATATTGAAACAATTAATACATAACATAAATCTGGAAATCAAACCCAGTTACTCAGCGCGCCCAAATCCGCTGACGCCGGAAAATCCGACGATTTCGTCAATCATCGTCGGTTACCTTTGACTTAACGTAAGAATTAACAACGCCATCGGTTATAACCGATGTCCAGTCCGCGACATTAGTCATAACCGCCGGAGAATTTTTTACTAACGAATCAAGACGGTAATCAGACCCAATTCGTCGATGTTCTTCCCTATAAATAACACTCTAGCTTCTGATAACCTTTTCGCTCACAATCACACCAATTCTCGACGCAATTTCACTCGCCGGAAAATCTCTGCAAGTCACCGGAAAACCGAGACTTTCATCTACACGGTAAATACCTCAACTTTTTCTGTTTTAACCCATTGTTAGATTATTACTAACATCAATTCCTCACCCAGAATCTATTCCAGACGACGTTGCCGGATTTTCTGTTTTCGCCGGAAAACTTCTGAAAGTTCCAGAATCTCGCTGTTTGCCGGTATGATCATTTAAACCTACTGATAATCGTTGCTCAGTAGTTCAATCTCATATCTAATCAATCAATCTGATTTTTGAATCCGAACAGAGGGACTTCACAAAACAGAGCCGACGATCTTTGCCGGATTTCTGGAGAAGACAATCTGCTCGGTACAATCAATCCCCAAACCCTTTCTGTTCAATACATTACGATTGCTCATAATGTTCGTTAACCGAATTAAACAAGAAACAGTTTGTTAACCGTTGTCTGTGTTTTGAACGAAGAAGACGAAGTCGTGTATGATATAAGATTAGTTAAAATCAATATTATGAACGGGTTAGACACACAGTCCAGCGGTGGACTGTGTGCAAACAATATGCATACGTCCCGAGTTCGATCCTTGACACACACACCTTCGCTGTAATAAAATGTCTTTTTTTAAACTGAACCGGATCCACAACAGTAAGATGTTAAGTATAATAAAAACCAGAATATTTACCAAGTTAGACACACAGTCCAGCGGTGGACTGTGTGCCAAACTAAATCACAGGTCCCGGGTTCGAGACCTGTGGCGAGCACCGAGTTGATGCAATTAAATCCTTTTTAAAATAAATGATTTTCGGATTAACTTAATTAGTGTATAAATATAATTAAAAACAGAAATATTTCGGGTTAGACACGTAGCTCAGTTGGTAGAGCTGCGTGCACGCGTACGGGAGGTCACGGGTTCGAGTCTCACCCAGCGCACTCATACGAACGACCGAACCGGTCAACGGTCAACGGTCAGCGGTCAACAAGTCAACGGTCAAAAAGTCAACATTTTTTATTATTTTTATTTATTTATTTTATTTAAAAATCAATTAAAAATACTTAAAAATAACGTTTTTAAAGTTAGAAAATAGCCTTAAACTCACAAAAATATATCCAATAATCCTACAAAAATTGATTAATAAAATCCGCTTATTTACCATACCTTTTCGTTATTAATTAGGTTAGTTATCTCTCGTCGATCAATCCTCTAAACTCGTGCGCATTCAACATCTTCAAGCAAACGCACCCAATGTGAGTGAATCTCTACAAATTCCCCGTTTTAATCACGTTTTTGGGGTGTATCATGTGTCTTATTATTTATTACTTTTAAACTATTGTGCACCCATCATATTCATGATTAAATGTATATTCAACATGTATCATCTGTTTGTGTGATTATTGTTTAGATTAAATTTATCATTTTCAGTACATACATTATCATAGGCCGCAGCTCCCCATTACCTATGAGCGTGAGCTGTTCCCCATTACCTATGAGCGTGAACCAGGCGTTGCCAACATACGATCGGCTCCGTTTGATTGAGCCTTGATCGCACATACATTTCATCATAGGCCGTCTGCTCCCCATTACCTATGAGTGTGAGCCGTTCCCCATTACCTATGAGCGTGAACGAGACGTTGGCAACATTTACATTGTCATTCATATTACATATTCATGCAATGTGGTTTGTTATTGTATGCTATTGGTTTGTTATTGTATGCTATTTGTTTGTTATTGTATGCTATTGGTTTGTTATTGTATGCTATTTGTTTGTTATTGTATGTTTTATTTACGTTTGTTCACATATGATTATTGCACAATTTTTCCATATTAAATACAACAAGAAATAAATAATAAATGTTTTCTAACAAGGTTCATTCGCCAACTTTTGTTGATCCAAAAACCATTTTTACACATGATACAGGTGAACAGGATGAAGCAAGGAAAACATAGGAAATGTCTTAGAAGAAAATAATGAAGTCTAGAAAGATGTGTAGAACATGTTGTAATTATGATTGTATGATTTCCTTTAAATTGTAATAATAAATATGAAACGTTATAATAAATGTCATGAGCTTTGATGAAAACCCAATCATGCCCCGATCACCTTTTCCGCTGCGGGTCGGGGTGTGACAGAGTCAACCTATAGTACTATCATGTTAAGGGCGGTAGTGCGAGTAATCAAGCGTAAGTGTAACACATGACAATTCAGAGTTTCACGTATAGCATGCGACAATGGTTTGCGTTTAAAGCGTTTTAAGTGTCGTGTGTTGTGTTTTGTTATAGAGAACGTATGTAACACCCAAAAAGTACGTTAAAATGAAAAGGCGTCAAGTATACTCACAGTGCATGCTTAACAGTTTAAACATGAGCTGGATGGAGTGGAGAGAGCGCCGGATCAGCCCACATGCGGGAACAGAAGTGCATCAGTCTTCCATAGTGCTGAAAGGTTGAAACGAAGTTAGGTGTGGTGGAACATAGGCTTCGTACGAGTGAAGCTTCGTACGGAGGAATACTTTGCACGAGGCACCGTGCTTCGTACGAGGCATACGAGGCATGCCTTGTACGAGGCATCACTTTCGTGCGATCCATGCCTCGTACGGGGCATCATTTTCATGCGAGCCATGCCTCGCACGAGCTGTGCTCGTGCGAGTTGCCCTGTTTCGTGTCCAAAATCGAGTGTTTTCCGCGTCGTCTTGGGAAATCGAGTGTTCATCCCTCCCACCTTAAGTTACTGATCAAACCTAGAGCCGGAGAGGTCTTTGGAGCGAGTGAGTCTCTTGTGGGAACTTGGACTGGGTCGTACGAAGCGTGCTTGCCAGGCTTGCCTCACACGAGTGACTCCTCGTGCGAGGGAGGCCAGTTTGCGTGTCGGCTATTTTCGCTTGGTATTTTAGTTTGTATTAGTTAGTCTAAGTATGTTAAGCGTTTTAATGAGGCGTTAAGCGTTGTGTTACGTATTAGGACGATAGACCGAGTTAAGCGAGTGAGCGTTTAAGCGAGTATAAGACATATATAACACATAAATACACATAATAACATAATTATCCGCGTTGAGTTTGCATTGTGATGAGCGTTCGAGTATTAAGCGTTTAAATGCGATAATTAAGCGAAATAAAATGCGTTTAAAATATTGTTAATCCCTGTTATAATGGAATCTCTGAGTACAAAATAGTTACAAGTGAAATAACAAGAGTGATTTTAAGAGGAAAAATGAATTATTTAAAGAGTAAATTCTTTTTTAGTGTTGTATTTTTATTCTAATGAGGATTGTAATAAAAAAAAGATTTTGATTGGTTTTTTCATTCGTTCTCGCGGTTCTCGCAATATTTAGCGTTCTTAAGATAACACTCCCCTCTCTCTCTCTCTCCACATATATATACAAAATTCGGTTCAATTAAGAACCACCGCGAGTTGTGAGAACCATGAGAACTCTTACTTCCCGCGCGAGTTGGGCCACCATTTTGTGCACAAACGTATATGAAAATGTTATAAACACAACTGTAAAAAATAATAAAAAAAATTGTCATGTCGGTAGTTACGCCTGATGTAAATTTTGTTTACACCTAATGTAAGTTTTGTTTATGGCGATGTAAATATTTTTTTACATCCGATGTAAATTTTTGCATGCAAATTTTTTTTGCTGAAATAAGTGATTTATGGGATTTTTTTTAAAAACCTTTTGGAAGGTATAGTTCTTATGGTTTTCACAACTCAAGTTGGTTTTTATATATATATATATATATATATGTGTTCTTGCAAAATCGTCACAAAATTAAGTCCCAAGTTGCAAATCTGTCACATTTCTGTAGTGTAGCCGACACGTTTTGTTTTTGATCATTTATTCCCGTTACAAATTTTGCCACATGCTAGACTGATTTTAACCGTGGCCATGTGTGATGGGGTTTGAAGGGGCTTGATAACGCCTCTAACATCACCCTGTTGGTGTTATAGGGGCATAAGGAGGGAGGAGCGTTTCTAGTATAACTCTAAATAAAAAGAAAACAAAATGGAAAATAATGTTTGAATGAGCATCAAAGAGCGTTAATCATTACACACTTTTTAAAGGGCACTACGACGCTGACACGGCCGGCCCGAAGGGTGCGCGGGATGGGAGATGTATCAAGGCCCAAACCCACGGGGGCTCAATTTTTATTTTTTTTAAATAATTTTAGTGTTTTACACTGTAAAGTTAGAATATATATGTAATGAATTAGAAAAATACCAACATGAAACACTTGGTTTGGTGGTTTAAAAGTCACTTTAATAATACGAAGACACGAGTTTTAATTCTGACGTCCTCAGTTTTGTTTTTCTTTTTGTTTCTTATATATTTTTAAAATCCAAATGACATTAATTGTCCAATTTTATCATTAAAATGCAAATGACATTAATTGTCTAATTTTAGCAAGTTGCATTAAATTGATTGGTGTTGATTCAAATGACATTAATTCATTTTTTATATATTTAAATATTTTTTTATATATATTCTTTTAGAAATTTATATTCAAGGGGCTCGGGAGCAAAATTGCATCCCAAGTCGCAAATCTGTCATATTTCCTCTAGTAGTACATATATACATGAGATGACATATTTTGATCATTATATGATATTCTTTAATTATTCTAAAGTTAATAATTTGACAACTCGTTTTAAGAATGTGATAGCAAAGTTAAGATTCCCATCTGCCGACTTTTCCTTTTACACTTTACGTCATTGTGACTCACCAAGAGGTGCACCTTCTAACCTTAAACTGAACCATCGTAACCTACCACAACTGTTATTATCATACCAATCGATTATTTGGTGACATGATTCACGAAAATGCTTTGATCGAGAACCGATGTGATGGGATTAGCTGAGGGTTCAAATTCCATATATTTTGGCTAGCAGAGATTGAAATGGCCTTGATAGTAATAATAACAAATAAAGCATGAATATAGTTTTAGATGAGAAAAATTATTATTAGTTATGATAAATCTTTTATTAATTCTAATAAATAACTAATAAGTTATAATACTAACTAGTATCTAGGACCCGCGCTTGGCACGGGATCCTTAAGCCGAACAAAAAGAAAACGTAAAAATGACGAATCACGCACACACATTACGACGTGTTAACGCACAAAAATTAGACCGGAAAAGTAAAAAATAGAAAAGAATAACTAAGTTGGCTTAGGACTCATGAGTTTCAACGGAGCCGTTAAACCATAAAAAATAGACGAAAAACGTTGAACAACACGCACGTGTGGTAACGTGTTAACTTGCAAAATTTAGAACAAATCGTAAAGTGACAAATTTTTGTAAAATATTAAAGTACAAAGACCAAAGTTGAAAGTGAAAAAATGTTGGGGTTAAAAATAGAATATGTTTGTGAGAAATATGTAAAGGATGAAAACTATAGGGTTAAAAGTGTAAAAGATGAAAACTATGAAGTTTATGTAAAAGATGAAAGCTATTGGGATTAAAAGCGTAAAAGATAAAAAAAATAGAAGGGTTAAAAATTAAAGAAAACTTAAAGAGTAAAAAACAGAAACAAAAAATGAATAGTATTTTTGAGAGTGTACAAGGACCAAAGTTGAAAGTGAAAAAATGTTGGGATTAAAAATAGAATATGTTTGTGAGAAATATGTAAAGGATGAAAACTATAGGGTTAAAAGGTAAAGATGAAAACTATCAAGTTTATGTAAAAGATGAAAACTATTGGAGTTAAAAGTGTAAAAGATAAAAAAATAGAAGGGTTAAAAATTAAAGAAAACTTAAAGAGTAAAAAACAGAAAACAAAAAAATAAATAGTATTTTTGAGAGGGAAGATTTTTTTACAAGTTAATATATAATTAATAAGTAATTCTTATCATAATCAACTATATATTGAATTAAATAATATAAATAAAAATAAAATACCATTTAAGAGTTTTATTAAATGTAATGGATTTTAATAATCCAAACTTTTAGTCGTTGGTCGGCAACGGTCCCAACTTAAAAAATAACTGGTGGTGGTCCCAACTTTTCACATATTGTAAACAAATGGACTTTTACTAAAAAAAACCTTAATTTCTTTTTGTTTCTTTATCTTTTTCGGTTTAGTAAAGGTCCATTGGTTTACATTATACGAAAAAATTGCCGAAAAAGATAAGGAGATAAAAAGAAATTAAGGTTTTTTTTAGTAAAAGTCCATTGGTTTACAATATACGAAAAGTTGGGACCACCACCGGTTATTTTTTAAGTTGGGACCATTTCCGCCCAATGACTAAAAATTTGGATTATTAAAATCCATTAAACCTTATTAAATTACTTGAAGTTTTAAATCGCCTTTTAATTATTTTATAACTAAAAATTAGTATTTATAAATTATAAGTAATAAAATTAAAGCACTTTAATACTAACTAGGTTATTAGACTAGTATATTACACTGGTTTAAGTATATAAATTATGTCATGTATATGTCTTTCTAATTTTATAGAATTAAATTTTCACCCTAGACAATGCGACATATATTTGGTAATGTGTAAAACCGATTCTTTTAGAAACAAACCAACTATACATAGTAATTGTCTTTAACTTTTGTTTATCGCCAAGACAAAACATACAGCGAGTGGAAACATATTGTAAAAGAATTTTTAAACAATAAATTATTTAATAGATTTTTAACATATTGTAAAAGAATCATTTTAAAAGATAAAATGGTTTTATCACATGACATTATTTCTAATTGTTTATTTTAAATAGAATTATTACTAAATAATTAACTATATTTTAGATCAATCAAAAGTAATTGATCAATATATCCAAGTAAACCATAAAACATTTGTATACGGATTAAATTAAAAAGTTATTGAATGTAATGTTATTAGTAATAATATTTGTGAGATATTATACAGATAGCGATGATCGCCTGTTTATGATTGATTCATAAAATGTGTGTTTATATTGTTAAGGAAGTATGCCACATGAATCTTTCATTGTTTCTGTTGGTGCATATTATGTGTGTCCGTCACTGTGCGAATAAGCTAGATAAAACGTGTGTTTTATATTGTATAGGTCTGAGTGTTAGATTTGTAAAGAGAACACTCATACACACGATTGAGTCATACGTGCGTAAGAGGATGTGCTCATACGCACCCATGAGCCTGATGCTCATGAGGTTGCCTATAAATAATAGGCTCATGCGCATGGAGATGTCAAGTTTGTGAGATCCTATTTGAGAGGGATTCAAGCTGGAGAGGTGTGTTGATGCTCTCTCCAGCTTGCCAATGATGTATACTATTTCGACATGGAATAGAAGCTCCTACTTTTGTTTATTCTATCCAAAATTTCTACCGAATTAGTTTTATTTTGTCCAAACTTCCGTCTAAACGCGTAGGACGCAACACTTCCATGTTTTAACAATGGTATCAGAGTTATGATTCCGATTCAATCGATCTAATTATTGATTGAATCACCTACGCCCATGAGTTTGTGGTTTAGACGTAAAAACAAAGGTGCAAACTTTTTTTTAATCAAAATTGAAGGTCAATTCACGGACAAAAAGTCAAATTAAGCCATAGGATTGATCAGAATTGAATTTTGAACTTGTTTGTGGAAGAATCATCATCAAATTCGAAGAAAAAAAATTTTGGATCGAAAAATTGGATTCAGGGCGTCGGAGCGCATGAGCTCATCCGTGCGCATGAGCCTCGCACATGAGCTCATTCGCGCGCATGAGCATATCTGCGCGCATGAGGCCAAGCTCATGTGCACATACGCACACATGAGTGACCAAGAGTATGTGTCATCTACGCGCATGAGCATATGTCATACACGCGTATGAGCATGTCTCGTCCGTGCGCATGTGCCAAAAATGCCTAAAAAAGACATTTTTTATTGTGGTGACGAGACGAGTGTTCAGAAATAATTTGGTGAAATAAATTTTTTTCAGGATTCTAACGACAAATACGGGTTGTTCGGGGACACAGTCGAAGGATTCAGAAGATAATAAGATGATGAAATCATAGAGTATTGAAAATAGTGGGGTCGTCATGAAGACTGATGCATAACATGTATCGTTTGCTAAAGTGACTATTAATGGGCCAGAGCGTAAAATCCGTATTTGATGAAAAACGGACTTTTGGGAGCAAAGTGTCACATATTCCACATAGTTGAGTTTTTCAGAGAGAAGAGTTACTAGAATTTGTCAAGTTAAGGGGGAAATCCTTGGAAATTAAAGAGATGATGATAAAGAGGTCAGAAATTGAAAAAATAGAGGTAATAAAATTTCATAGGTTTATATTGAAATTACCCATTTTTGAAAATTCCGACACGCAAAAGTATTCGGGTGTTGTAACTCAAAATTGCTTGTGATGCATAGGTATCTTAGATGAGTGGTTCGTATGGAGGTGACATGTTCGTGCGAAGGTACTGGTTCGTGCAAAGGTTAGTCCTTCGTGCAAAGGTACTAGTTCGTGCGAAGGTAAGTCCTTCGTGCAAAGGAATGCTACGTCTGCACGAGTGGGGTAGTTTGGGTTATATTGCGTCGTTTTCTCGTTTTTTAGCAGGTTTTAAGTATTTCAAGCATCTTTGAGTAACGTATAAGTGTAATGCATGTATAAATATAAATTTCAAGTATTTGAAATATCTGTTTTTCGTATATGAGCATGTATTCAAGTTTGTAACACCAGTTCAAGTATGTAGCATCTTTATGTATAAAATGGAATTCCATTAAGATAAATGCCTCAGATTACAAGATAGGACATAGAATACAACATGATACAAATGCAAGTTTTCATAAATAGAAATACAATTACACTTTCTAAATAAGGAAAGTACAAAATGCGAAGCGTTACCACTAATATATGTCTTTAATGTTGCTATTGACACCCAGTAATAGATGTATTATATATTGGAATCAACAATTCAATCTTCAACATATAGATGTATACATTTGCTTTTTTTTGGCAGCGATAAAACAACGGAATTATATTAAATTCAATATACGCTTCAGCTCACTAATATGTGATGTGTTGGAATCGGCAACTCAATGCACCAAAAATGTCTACTATGGTATGGGTTGTGGTTATCCTATTTCATTTGCAACGTGAGATTCATATTTTCCAATTTCACGTGGAGGGAGACTTTTAGCATTCTTTTACAAGAAGAGTTTGATTTATTTCCTCCACACCATCCATTTCTTCTATCTTTGCTTCCAACTTATCATTCCAATATTCCATTTTTGCAACCAATTTATCATTCCAAGAAACGGATTTCACAGCTTGATGCATGGCTAATGGTACATTCATGGTGTGGCGAAAAATACGTTTACGGTTTATGCAATATGTTTATGGTTTATGTAATATAATATTTTAATTGTATTTACCTTTTTGTGATTAGGGTTAAGGGTTTAGCACTATTCATATAATGCTTTATGTTTCCATTTATTTATCTTTTATTTGTGGCTAAATAAATCTAAGGTTCTAGTTCTATCAATTGAGCATTTATATGTCATAAATGCATTACTACACGCTGTTGTAATTCTCTAAATACACCATAAACAACATAATGATCTAAAACAGTTTTGATATTGCATGGGCTTACGTATATAATACATTATAATGCAATGCTTTGCACCTAATTGCCTCTTTGAATTACCTAAAAACAACATTACACCTTCGTGACATGTGGGTAAATTCCTAGTTGTTATGAAAAATAAATATAAAATATGATGGTAATATGGAAATAAAAGGATATTTGTGAAAGATGATGCATTTTAGAGCAAATGAGTATGTTTTAAGGATAATTACTTTGTCAATGTGTGGTTGAGCACGTTCGTTCATTTTCTATAGTAACGTTAATTGATTTCTCATATTTTTCCATTTTTGAATTAATTACTTAAAAAAGTTTTTGAAACCAATTTGGTCGAGAACGGTTTAATTATCGATCCAATTTAAAAAAAAAATTATACTCAGGGCATCCAATCAAATGGATATGAGAATATATTATGGGGTAGAAGTTGGCTACAAAGTGATTTTTTTTCCTATAAAGTATAGAAAGTGTTTTGGTGATGACATGTGTCATCTCTAGTATTTTAATAAACAGGTATATTTGTAATTGACTAATTAAGTTAATTATGGTAGATATAGTTATTTTAATTAATGAGGTTTTTATGAAAACCATTATTCTAAACCCACACTAATTTACTTACCTTAATCACAATAATTGCATCCTTCATCTCCATTCCAGGATAATTTTTATTTATTAATTTTTTTTTGCTTTTTATGGGTGTTAATTCCGATGTATAATGCAATTATTGATTGTAGGAATGGTATATCATGTTTTCAGTTAGGCAACATGCAGGTGTTTGTTAAAGTTAACATTTTAACGTTTATGCATGTTCATGATTTTTCTTCACAATGTGTTTTATAAGTTTCTTGTTTCATTAATTTTTTTTCTTCACAATGTGTTTTTCTTTACAATTTCTTCACAGTTTCTTCACAATGTGTTTTTCTACACATGTTTTTTTTCATAATGTGTTTTCCTTCATATATTTTTCACAATGTGTTTTATCAGTTTCTGGTTTAATTAACTTTTTCTTCACAGTTTCTTCACTGTGTTTTTTATAAATATGTCGCATATTGGTTTCTGTTTTATCACCAATATAAAACATACTACTTGATTGAAAACAGAATTGAACTCTGATCCTCGTCCCTAGATAATAAAATCAAAATCGAACTCCATGTAACAACTCCAAATTTTTTTGTTGTTATTTCGTTTCAGTTTGTTTCGCATCTCAATCAATTGTACTTCGAGATTTGATTATGAGAAATTTATGATAATTAATTATGTTTGCTTACAATGATTATATCGCATCTAATCGCTTATTAAACGCATCACTAATTTAATCGCAATCACAAATAGTTATGCTATATACGAGCGAGTGTGTTATTGTTTAATAAAAACTCGTGCCATCGCATCGCTTATCTCATCGATCGCAAATCGCAGTTAATTATGTGGTTTTATGTTACTTAGTGTTATGTGTGTTTATGATTATGATTACACTCGCTATCGCATCGCTTATCATCGCATCGCTAAATCACACTATTTCATCGATTATAAGCTTAATATAACTACCTAATACTAACCGAATCGACCAAACGAACTCTTAATGCGAAATAATCAAACAAACGTTGGCCATTAGGTCAAGTTTGGCCGAACTTTTGCATCACAAGTTTTCACGGACTTGTCTAAGCCATAATAACGCCCGGACTTGTATTCAAAACTCAAGAAAATAACAAGTTCGCTCGAACTTGTAACAAGTTCGCCCGAACTTGGTACAAGTTCGCCTGAACTTGATGTTTCAGCTCACCAATCTCACTCCACCTATAAATACTCAGCTCCATTCTCTCATTTGAACTTGCTGCAAGTTCGCCCGGAGCTCCCTAAACCCGAAACCCTTTGTTTTCTAAGTAAGATTCAACCCGTTTTCAACTACAACAACGTTTTAGAACGATTTTGGCACAAGGCTTGGCCTTCGTTTTCATCAAATCTCTTCTGTTTACGAAAATCTTCATCTTTTTCCATAAAACTTCTGTTTTTCACTAAGATCTATACTAGATCTGAGTAAAACCTTTATAAACATTGAATTTTACAAATATGCGGACTAATGACGTATGTTTCGTTCACTTTTAAGTGGAACGAGGCGTTGTCAAGCAAGATCTCAGATCTGGAAGCACAAGGACGAAATCGTCACTTTACACAAGCTAGACTAACCCTACGAACCTTCAAGTTCGCTCGGATTAGCCCGGCTGTAAAATGGCTAAACTCGCTCCAAAAGACCTCTCGAGCCTTAGTTTTAGTTAGTGGCTTAAGGTTGGAGGGATGGACACTCGATTTCCTTAGTAAACGGCGCAAAAACGCACGAATTGGATGCCAAAACAATCAAGTTCGCTCGGATTACATCAAGTTCACTCGAACTTGTCACCAGAGTGGTGAACAAGTTCGCCCGAACTTGACCAGAACTACAACAATGGCACAAGTTCGCCCGAACTCTGTCCAATTCTCAAGAGAATTAGACTAGTTCACCCGAACTTGTATTCCCCCTCAACAAAAAGAGACAAGTTCACTCGAACTTGTCTCGTTTCCTAGGAAACCAGACAAGTTCACCCGAACTTGTTCACTCAGTAAGTTCAGGTGCACAAGTTCGCCCGAACTTGTACTTTCAAGTACAAGTTCGCCCGAACTTGTCTACTGTTCTCTCACCCGTTGATCGTTTAGCATTTCGGAAGACTGATGCACTTCTGTTCGCTTACAGGCTGATCCGGCACTCTCTGCAACTCCTCTCAAATCCCGAATCTCTCCTAAAACGCACCAACTGTGAGTATACTTGAACCCCTTTTACGCTTAAACGCACTTTTGGGTGTCACATGTGTTCCTATATCAAATCACATCACACGAATCTCAAATGCTTATTCGCAACCCGCTGTTACATGATTATACGTGAAATCTGCTGAATTGTATGTATTGCTTGATTGCTTGTACGCCACCCTTAACATGATAGTATACTAGAGGTTGACCCGCCACCCGGAGGCCCGGGGTTGTTAAGGCTCGACATTTTTATTTCACATTTATTTTCTCTTTTAGGATGTGGACACTTGTTTGCATGCCTCGATCAATCGCGGTTAGTTTGTTTGCTTGAATCTAAGTGGTTACATCATTCACATCTATTACGTATTTCATGCGGTGTTGCTAAACGCTTTTATATCTATTATGTACGCAAAACCTGTATGCTCACCTTTACTTAATTGTATTGACTTTTATTTTAACATATGTGGCAGGTTGAGGATTATTGCTTTGATGCTTAGTTTAGGTTTTGTTTTAGAAAATCATGTAATAAAAATCTAGGGAAGATTGAATCAGATGTTATGTTTATGGGATTTGTTTAATATGTAATGGTTGTTTAAAGATTGTATGAGTTTGATAGTATGGGATGTTGAATGTTAATTATTGTCTTTTAAATGATCGTTATGGAATCTCTTGATCAATCTGATTCGCCTAGTGCCGCTAACCCTGATGTTTCCGCCATCGGTTGGGGTGTGACAGATTGGTATCAGAGCCATAACCTTAGGATAATTAGGTAGAATTGCCATGATTTGACCTAGTCACATGTTTAAGTACCTGATTGACCAAGTCTTGACTTAAATGCTAAACTACTTGCCATAAATGCTAAACTACTTGCCATAAATTCTTAAATGTGCCTTTCCTAAGACTAGCAACAAAATACACGCTTGGAAAACATTCGCATCACACAAAACGAGTGATCAAGTCGAGATTAGGTGTGAAAACCGAGAACTCTTGATGAGATCATTCACTCCGCGCAATCTCTATCGCACGAGATACCTTTCGTTGAGTTAGGAGTGATATCCAAACTTCGAAGAAGATCTCCATTTCTATCTAGTGGAACTCCCGACTTGATCGGTGAGTGTACCCACAACTAGGAATGAAGTTGTTAAGTTAGGGGTGAAACCCGCATCTTAATAACTAGTTCCACTCCTCGACTTTCAATCTCACCAAAGTCTCGATTAATTGATGACTCGGAACACGACGTATCTGGAAGGATAAATGCCATCAACCGTAGTAGGCGAGAGCATTTGTCTATTAGGCCAAATTGTGTGTCCGAACTCAAGAATTCTCGAATCACTTTGGGTAGTCAACGTCTCAAAACCCAGGGCGCTCCCAATTGATTTAAGCCTGTATCTCGATTTACGCATCATCGAGTTTGTTACTATTTATGTGTTTAAATTTTGAGAATTTTCGCTTTATTTCGATTTTGATTATTCATTCTCGCTTTATCACTCATCGCTTTATAAAGTATGCACAACTCGCATAGCTCTGAAATCTAAAACGCTAATTAATACACCAACCAAAACTAATCGCTCAACCCCATACGCTCATGAGACCATACCCGACATTACTCGCCTATCTCGATTATATATATCGCTTATATCTCGCTTATATCTCGCATCTCATACGCGCTATGCTATGATTTTAAATTAGAAGTGAAAACATGCAAAATATGTGCTTACGTGCTTATGTGATTATGTACATACGTGCTTATTTAGTGCTTACTGTGTTATATGCCTACGTGATACGTGCTTATGTGTTTTGTGCCTTGTATAAATAATAATAATAAATATTTTAAACATAAACCTATTATAATCGAATTCTCATCAAACCTTCGTGTAGATGTTTTCTATGGGATCTCACACGCGGAGGAACATCCAGACGCAACAACGATGATAAGCGCATCGCTTCGCTGGTAGCCAAGCAAATCTAAAGTCATCCCTCAATCGTCAGCGAGATCCACGCCGTCAGCAGCAACTCATCGGTAGATTCTATGAATGATGCGCCCAAGACTTCCTTTAGCTTTAAGCAGTTCAAAGCATGTGGACCACTCACTTTCTCTGGCACTGAAGAACCGAGTGCTATGTTCCACTGGTTCAACTCCATCGAGGTTACCTTCCGCCAGAGTGGATGTCCCGAGGCTCTACGCCTGTCAACTCCACTGGCGTATTCCAATCGAGGGCTCTCAATTGGTGGACGACCGAGCGCAACAAGTGCGAGAACGACGAAGCCTACGGATTCTCTTGGGAGGAACTCAAGGAAATCATAGTGAAAGAGTTCTGACCTACACATGAGATTCAAAAGTTGGAGAATGAGTTCTGGAATATCTAACAAGACAATCCCGACAATGCTGGTCTAACAACTCTTTTCAAACAGTTGAGCATTATTTGTCCCGATCAGGTGGATGCTACCGAAAAGGCAATCAAGAAATACCTCCACGTCTGCCTGATTGCGTCGCTGACTTTGTGCAAGCAGCGCGCCCTGCTACTATCGAGGAAACCTACCAGCTAGCCGCAGAGATCAATGACAAACGGGTTCAGTCTGGTTATTTCAAGACCAGCAAGGTTGCAAACCAGGCCATCACCAAAATAGCAGCTCCTACCGATCAGCCTCGAGAGTCAAAGAACAGTCGCCGTGGTCGCAAAAGGGAAAACCCGAGCAAGAACTTTGCCCTTACTGCTCCAGCAAACCCTCGGCCACTTCAGTTAGCCGCACCAAACGCACCTCCAGCAAAGCGTGCGTATACCGGTTCTCATCCTCTGTGCTCAAAGTGCACATATCACCACGCAGTTGGAGGCAATTGCCGTTTCTGTACCAACTGCAACATCTATGGCCACTTTACTGTCAGTTGCCGTTCAGGCCCTCGTCAATCAACTCCTCAAGCTCCAGCAGCATCAGCTTTACCAGCTCCTCCTCAGGCCAATCAGCAGCAAGAGCCAAGGGCACGTGTTTGTTACACATGCGGAGACCCGAACCACTTCAGTCTTATCTACCCAAACAAACCTGTGAAGCAGGAACAGCAGCAGCCGCCACAGCCACCACAACAGCAACCACAGGCTGCGTGGACGAGCCTTCAATCTTAATCATCGCCAGGGTTAGAATGACAACAATGTTGTCAACGGTACGTTCCTTGTTAATGGTATTTATGCTTCATGTTTATTTGATACTGGTGCCGATAATTGTTTTGTATCGCTAGAATTCGAAAAGGTTTTAAAATGTAAACGCGTTAAACTCCCAAAGATTTTCAATGTAGAAGTTGCCACCAGAAAAAACCGTTACCGTTAACTCCGTCTTACGTGGTTGTTCTCTCGATCTCAACAACCACATCTTCTCGATCAATCTCATACCTATGCAGTTAGGTAGCTTTGATATCATAGTAGGCATGAATTTTCTTTGTGAGAATCATGCAGAAGTTGTTTGCTTTGATAAAATGATTCGTTTTCCTATCTCAAACGGAGATCAACTTCATGTTTACGGTGAAACTCCCTCGAAGAAGTTGATGCTTTTTTCATGTACTCGAGCACACAAATGTTTGCGAAAGCAATGTGTTGCTTTCCTCGCCCATATCGTGAACCCGGAGAAAGAAAAGAAAACCTTTAAAGACGTCCCCGTCGTTCGTGAATTTCCTAAGGTCTTTCCCGACGACATACCCGGTTTACCCCCTACTCGTGACGTTGAATTCCATATCGATTTAGTTCTCGGTGCTACTCCCGTTGCTAAAGCTCCCTATCGTCTCGCGCCATCAGAAATGCGCGAGCTATCAAGCCAACTTCAAGAGCTTCTTGATAAAGGTTTCATATACCCGAGCACTTCACCGTGGGGCGCACCCGTTCTTTTTGTGAAAAAGAAAGATGGGACGTTCGAATGTGCATCGATTATCGTGAACTTAACAAATTCACGATAAAGAACCGCTACCCTCACTTATTTGATCAACTTCAAGGTGCAACTTGTTTCTCTAAGATCGATTTACGTTCCGGTTATCATCAGTTACGTGTGTTGGAAGAAGATATTCTGAAAACCGCCTTTCGTACTCGTTATGGCCATTTTGAATTCGTGGTCATGCCTTTCGGTCTCACAAACACACCCGCGGTCTTCATGGATTTGATGAACCGTGTGTGTAAAGCCTTGTTGGATCGTTTCGTCATTGTGTTTATCGATGGCATTCTTATTTACTCGAAGTCGAGAGACGAACCCGCGCGTCATCTCTGTTTAGTCCTCGAACTTCTTCAAGGAAATCGCCTTTATGCTAAGTTCTCTAAATGTGAATTCTGGCTCGAAGAAGTCCAGTTTCTTGGGCACATTGTTAATAGTTAAGGAATTCACATCGACCCTGCAAAGATCGAAGCCGTCAAGAGTTGGATTACGCCGAAGAATGCATCTGAAATCCGTTTCTTTCTTGGATTGGCGGGTTACTACCGTCGATTCATCGCCGACTTTTCAAAAATCGTCGTTCCGCTTACCGCTTTAACTCATAAAGACAAGCCTTTCGTTTGGGATTCCAAACAAGACGAAGCTTTTCAAACTCTCAAGTGTATGCTATGCAACGCTCCTGTACTCGCCCTACCCGACGGAAACGACGATTTCGTTGTTTATTGTGATGCCTCTAACTTAGGTCTTGGTTGTGTTCTTATGCAACGAGACAAAGTTATCGCGTACGCGTCTCCACAACTCAAGATCCACGAGAAGAACTACACAACCCACGATCTCGAACTCGGTGCAGTTGTTTTTGCATTGAAGATATGGCGACACTACCTTTACGGTACCAAGTGTACGGTCTTCACCGACCATAAGAGCTTACAACATATCTTCAATCAAAAGGAACTAAAGATGCGCCAATGCCGATGGGTTGAACTCCTCAACGATTACGATTGTGAGATACGCTACCATCCCGGCAAAGAAAACGTCATAGCCGATGCCTTAAGTCGACGAAGCTATGTGTAAGTGTTCGTGACTCTCAAGCTTTGAATAATCTTGCAATTCTTATTCGCTCCGCCCATTTCGCTTGTTTTAACGAGAATACCTTGCAGGAAGAGATGAAATGTGGCGCCGAAACTCAGCTTGTTGTTAAACCTAATTGTATTTATTACTATCTTGATCGTATTTGGATCCCTACCCGTGACAATCTTTGAGAGTTGCTAATGACCGAAGCTGATAGATCTTGATACTCCATTCATCCCGGAGCCGACAAAATGTACCAGGACCTTCGTCCTAAGTATTGGTGGCCGGGCATGAAAAAGGATATCGCCGTTTACGTCTCAAAGTGCTTAACTTTTTCGAAAGTTAAAGCCAAACATCAAAGGCCCTCTGGCTTGCGCGAACAACCAGAGATCCCGATGTGGAAGTGGGAGAGTATAGCTACGGACTTTATTACGAAACTTCCCCGCACTTCCTCTGGTCACGATAGTATTTGGGTTATCGTTGACCGTCTTACTACGTCAGCGCACTTTATTGCTATACGAGAAGACTTTAAGGTAGAACGGTTAGCACGAATTTATACAGACAAAGTCATATGTCGACACAGGACGCCTCGTGACATCATCTCTGACCACGACGGTCGTTTTACCTCACGTCTCTGGGAGACTTTTCAATCCGATCTCGGTATTACTCTTAATCTCAGTACCGCTTTTCTGTCACACCCGACCCGCAGCGGAAAAGGTGATCGGGGCATGATTGGGTTTTCATCAAAGCTCATGACATTTATTATAATGTTTCATATTCATTATTACAATTTTAAAGAAGATCATACAACCAAATCATACAAATACAACATGTTCTATACATCTTTCTAGACTTCATTATTTTTCTTCTAAGGCACTTTCCTATGTGTTCCTTGTTTCATCCTGTCCACCTGTATCATGTGTAAAAATGGATTTTGGATCAACAAAAGTTGGCGAGTGAACCTTGTTTGAAAACATTTATTATTTATTTCTTGTTGTGTTTAATATGGAAAATTTGTGCAATAATCATATGTGAGCAAACGTAAATAAACACACAATAACAATAACAATAACAAACAATAACATACAATAACAAACAATAACATACAATAACAAACCACCTTGCATGAATATATAACATGAATGATAATGTAAATGTTGGCAACGTCTCGTTCACGCTCATAGGTAATAGGGAACGGCTCACGCTCATAGGTAATGGGGAGCAGACGGCCTATGATGAAATGTATGTGCGATCAAGGCTCAATCCAACGGAGCCGATCGTATGTTGGCAACGCCTCGTTCACGCTCATAGGTAATGGGGAACGGCTCACGCTCATAGGTAATGGGGAGCGGCCGCCTATGATAATGTATGTACTGAAAATGATAAATTTAATCTAAACAATAACCACACAAACAGTTGATACATGTTGAATACACATTTGATCATGGATATGATGGATGCACAAGTGTTTAAATGTAATAAATAATAAGACACATGATACACCCCAAAAACATGATTAAAACGGGGAATTTGTAGAGATTCACTCACAGTGGGTGTGTTTCTTGGATTGATGATGAATGCGCACGAATTCGGATTTAATCGGCAAGGGAACTATCCTAAATAATACATAATAGTTCGATAAATAAATAAACTTTTATTTGAGATTAATATTTTTAATTAGTGTTCTTAATGGGATTGTTAGGTTTATTTTTGTGAGTTCAAGGAAATTTTCTAACTTTAAAAATATTATTTTTAAGTATTTTCAATTGATTTTTAAATAAAATAAATAAATAAAAGAAAATAAGATTTTTGACTTTTTGACCAGTTGACCGTTGACCGTTGACCAGTTGACCGGTCGGACCGTGTGTATGTATGCGCTGGGTGAGACTCGAACCCGAGACCTCCCGTACGCGTGCACGCAGCTCTACCAACTGAGCTACGTGTCTAACCCGAAATATTTCTGTTTTTAATTATATTTATACACTATTTAATTTAATCCGAATTCATTTATTTTAAAAAGGATTTAATTATATCGGACCGGTGCTCTCAACAGGTCTCGAACCCGGGACCTGTGGTTTAGTGTTGCACACAGTCCACCGCTGGACTGTGTGTCTAACCTGGTTAATATACTGATTTTTATTATACTTAACATCTTACAGTGAGTTAACCCGGTTCGGTTTAAAAAAAACATTTTTATTTCCGAGGATAGGGTCGTGACAGGGATCGAACTCGAGACGTTTGCTGTGTGTTTGCACACAGTCCACCGCTAGACTGTGTGTCTAACCCGGTTTATTATATTGTTTTAATTACACTTATACATTAGTTCGAATTCATCTTCTTTGTTCAAAACACAGACAGCAATTATTCAACTGTTTCTTGTTAAATTCAGTTAACGAACTTATAGGTGATTGAAATGGGATGAACAGAGAGGGTTTGGGGAAAGAATGTACCGGAACAGATGTCTTTCTCAGAACTCCGGCAAGGATCGTCGGCTCTGTTTTGTGAACTCCGTCTGTTCGGATCAATTAACAGTTTTGATTGGTTAGATGTGAAACTGAATTATTGAGCAACGATTATCAGGAGGTTTAGATGATCATACCGATTCACAGCGTGATTTTGGAAGTTCCAGAGATTTTCCGTCGAAAGCAGAATATCCGGCAACGTCGTCTGGGATTGATTCTGGGTGATGGATTGATGTCAGTAATGGTCTAACAATGGATTGAAACAGAAAGAGTCGAGGTATTTACCGTTTTGATGTTAGTCTCGGTTTTCTGGCGAAAGTCCGGTGATGGCAGAATATTTCCGGCGAGTGAAATTGCTTCGAGGAATGGTGCGAGTTTGAGCGAAAAGATTACCAGAGGCTTGGGTGTGTATTTATAGAAAAGAATTTCGATGAATTGGGTCCGATTTCTGTCTTGATTTGTTGGTCAGCTTTTCTCCGGTGGTTTTGACTGATGTCGCGGGATTAGACATCGGTTATAACCGACGTCGAGATTAATCATCCGTTAAGTCAATAGAAACCGTCAATGATTGGCGAAGTCGTCGGGATTTCCGGCGAGAGTGATTTGGGCGCGCTGATTCACTGGGTTTGATTTCGAGTTTTGTGATATGTATTATTTGTTTCGATATATCATCAAATAACACAAGTGGCGGAGTGGTGGAATGGGTGTGAGTTAGGTTTCCCGGCTGACCCGGGTTCGAATCCCGGCAGCCTGTTTTCCTTTTTAATTGTTTTATTTTTACTTTTCAACAATTATAGTTTATAAATTCTAAATTGTTTATTAATTATGTATCGTTTAAAATTAATTTGAGTATTAAATGCGCAACGAAAATTTTAACTGGATGTTCGGTTAATAAACGAAGCGGGTTTGGTTAACCCGGTTTTTTACGGATGTTACATTTTCACCCTCAAACCGATGGTCAGACTGAGCGCACGATCCGCACCCTCGAAGACATGCTTCGTGCATGCATCATAGATTTCGGTGGTAATTGTGATATACATTTACCTTTAATTGAATTCTCGTACAATAATAGTTTTCACACCAGCATTCAAATGGCTCCTTTTGAGGCACTGTATGGAAGAAAATGTCGATCGCCTATTGCATGGCACGAGATCGGAGAAGCACAAATCACCGGTCCCGAGCTGATTCAAGAAACGACAGACAAAATCCTCCAGATCAGAGGCAATCTCTTGAAAGCTCGGAGTCGCCAAAAGAGTTACGCCAATAAACGCCACAAGCCCCTACAGTTCAAAGTGGAAGATCACGTTCTCCTAAAGGTTGCACCTTGGAAGGGAGTGATCCGCTTCGGGAAGAAAGGAAAGCTAGCGCCACGATACGTAGGACCCTTTAAGATTCTGGAAAGAATCGACAAGGTAGCCTATCGACTCGAACTACCGGCGGAACTTAACAACGTACATCCGACTTTCCACGTGTCTAACCTCAAGAAATGCCTAGCTGAAGAAAATCTCTATGTACCTCTCGAAGATCAGCAAATCAACGAGACTCTCCATTTCGTGGAAAAGCCTGTTGAAATCATGGATCGAGAAACCAAGAAATTACGGCGCTCTCGCATCCCTATCGTGAAGGTCCGATGGGAAGGCAAACGCGGTGCCGAGTTCACTTGGGAATTTGAAAGTGACATGAAGGCTAAGTATCTGCATCTCTTTGTTACGACTACTACTTAAATTTCGGGACGAAATTTCTTAAAGTAGGGGAGACTGTAACAACTCCAAATTTTTTCGTTGTTATTTCATTTCAGTTTGTTTCGTTATCTTAATCAATTGTACTCTGAGATTTGATTATGAGAAATTTATGATAATTAATTATGTTTGCTTACAATGATTATATCGCATCTAATCGCTTATTAAACGCATCACTAATTTAATCGCAATCACAAGTAGTTATGCTACTATACGAGCCGAGTGGGTTATTGTTTAATAAACACTTGTGCCATCGCAACGCTTATCTCATCGCATCACAAATCGCAATTAATTTTGTGGTTTTATGTTACTTATGTGTTATGTGTGTTTATGATTATGATTACACTCGCTATCCAATCGCTAAATCGCACTATTACATCGATTATAATGGTTAATATAACTACCTAATACTAACCGAATCACCAAACGAACTCTTAACACGAAATAATCAAACAAAACTTGGCCATTAGGTTAAGTTCGGCCGAACTCGTGCATCACAAGTTCGCCCGGACTTGTCTAAGCCATAATAACGCCCGGACTTGTATTCAAAACTCAAGAAAATCAACAAGTTCGCTCGAACTTGTAACAAGTTCGCCCGAACTTGATGTTTCAGCTCACCAATCTCATCCACCTATAAATACTCAGCTCCATTCTCTCATTTGAACTTGCTGCAAGTTCGCCCGGAGCTCCCCAAACCCGAAACCCTTTGTTTTCTAAGTAAGATTCAACCCGTTTTCAACTACAACGACGTTTTACAACGATTTTGGCACAAGGCTTGGCCTTCGTTTTCATCAAATCTCTTCTTTTTACGAAAATCTTCATCTTTTTCCATAAAACTTCTGTTTTTCACTCAGATCTATACTAGATCTGAGTAAAACCTTTATAAACATTGATTTTTACACAATATTCGGATGTTTCATTCACTTTTGAGTGGAACGAGGCGTTGTCAAGCAAGATCTCAGATCCGGAAGCACAAGGACGAAATCATCACTTTACACAAGCTGGACTAACCCGTACGAACCTTCAAGTTCGCCTGGATTAGCCCGAGTTTCTGTAAAATGGCTAAACTCACTCCAAATGACCTCTCCAGCCTAAGTTTTACTCAATGGCTTAAGGTTGGAGGGATGGACACTCGATTTCCTCCGCAAACGGCACAAAAACGCACGAATTGGATGCCAAAATGATCAAGTTCGCTCGGATTACATCAAGTTCACTCGAACTTGTCACCAGAGTGGTGAACAAGTTCGCCTGAACTTGACCAGAACTACAACAATGGCACAAGTTTACCCGAATTCTGTCCAATTCTCAAGAGAATTAGACAAGTTCGCCCGAACTTGTATTCCCCCTCAACAAAAAGAGACAAGTTCGCTCGAACTTGTCTCGTTTCTTAGGAAACCAGACAAGTTCGCCCGAACTTGTTCACTCAGTAAGTTCAGGTGCACAAGTTCGCCCGAACTTGTCTACTGTTCTCTCACCCGTTGGCCGTTTCAGCATTTCGGAAGACCGATGCACTTCTGTTCGCTTACAGGCTGATCCAGCACTCTCCGCAACTCCTCTCAAATCCCGAACCTCTCCTAAAACGCACCAACTGTGAGTATACTTGATCCCCTTTTACGCTTAAACGTACTTTTGGGTGTCACATATGTTCCTATATCAAATCACATCACACGAATCTCAAATGCTTATTCGCAACCCGCTGTTACATGATTATACGTGAAATCTGCTGAATTGTATGTATTGCTTGATTGCTTGTACGCCACCCTTATCATGATAGTATACTAGAGGTTGACCCGCCACCCGGAGGCCCGAGGTTGTTAAGGCTCGCATTTTTATTTCGCATTTATTTTCTCTTTTAGGATGTGGACACTTGTTCGCATGCCTCAATCAATCGTGGTTTGTTGGTTTGCTTGAATCTAAGTAGTTACGTCATTCACATCTATTACGTATTTCATGTGGTGTATGCTAAACGCTTTTATATCTATTATGTATGCAAAACCTGTATGCTCACCTTTACTTAATTGTATTGACGTTTTATTTTAACATATGTGGCAGGTTGAGGATTATTGCTTTGGATGCTTAGTTTAGGTTTTGTTTTAGAAAATCATGTAATAAAAATCTAGGGAAGATCGAATCAGATGTTATGTTTAATGGGATTTGTTTAATATGTATGGTTGTTTAAAGATTGTATGAGTTTGATAGTATGGATGTTGAATGTTAATTATTGTCTTTTAAATGATGTTATGGAATCTCTTGATCAATCTGATTCGCCTAGTACCCGCTTAGATGTTTCCGCCATCGGTTGGGGTGTGACATCCCATTTAGCAGATTTTAGGTTATCTACACAATCAAATCTTTTATCTTCATCTTCATCCATGATTTTAGGGGATTTTTGTTTAATGCGGAGAAATAACTATGGGGGAGTTATGCGATTATGGAATGATGATTGTTTCTTGTTTTTTTTAAATATCCTCAATTATAAAAGTGTCCTCAATCCATAAAATCAATAGTAATTAAAACACAGATCTTGAAACATGTCAGTCATCTAATCTCAACCATTAAAACCACTCATCATGGCCCAAAACACTTCATTCACTTTGTAGAAAAACACACCTTGATGTCACACCCCGAATTTCCAACCAAAACTCGGTGGGTCCGGAGGGGGAGTATCGTGACGTAAGATTGGTATCGTCATAGTCAAACAATCACATATAGCACAATGGAAGTCTTGGATTTAAAATAATATTACAAACATAAATGTCCAAATGTTCAAAATAAATAATACAATGGGTTTGTAATTAAGATCTACAGGCGGATCGAAAATGTATAAAAGCGGGTTCAACAGACTACTCGGCTATATGAAAAGAGTTGCAAATTCCTCTTAAAGCATTACCAGGCAGCTTCCAGCCTATTTACGTATCCTTGAACCATGTAACTTAGTCTTTTGAAAATACGTCAGTTTACACTGGTAAATACAAATGACCGACACATTTTGAAAATATTTCAAAATTGTTTTAAGTGCACAAGGCACATGATTTTCATAAATAACTTGGGATGTTCCAAAATGATCTTGTATACAGTTTTACATGCATGTCAATACATATGGGGTCCGGCACAGCAACCGAATAACATGATTAAGCCGACACACCACTTTAACCCACGTAGGGGTATCCCCAATATGGGTAAGAAAACATTTTATATAGATTAGCATCTGTCAGGTGTATGCCTACACCCCATGCATAAGTCGTAGCAATTAGGAATTTAATGAGCCGAGGATATCCATGACACGGTCGAGTTAACCCACAATGTTTAAGTTATCAAACAAAACTTATTAAAACAGGTTATGTAATTTTCTAGTCGCAATCCGACATATGATCCCATACCCGACCAAGCGGTAATAATATACCGTATCCTAAGCCCGTATAGGGAAAATAGGTTAAGAGTATTTACCTAGCTTAAGCAAATCTTTTAATAGAAGAAAATATAATAAGCACATCGTAATCAAATAACTAGCTTGGTTGCAATCTACCGGAAGGCCTTAGTCTGGAATGAATGGTATTAATAACCAATTAGAATGTCAACGGGTCCTATTCAAGTCATAGACTTGGACCGGTTAACTTAAATTAATAAAACGGTACGATACACTAGATTAAGGATGACCGGAATGGAATATAGTTTAAACCCAACAAGTACTATGACTTGTATAATATGGGTAAACAATATACATTCTGGAATTTGAAGTGAAAATGATAAGGTTTGACCCGTTTCGGTTTTATTTACGTAAACTAGTTATATAAGCTTAACCGTACGCGTATAAGCGATATCGGGTAAATGGATG
Source organism: Scalesia atractyloides (assembly GCA_947069175.1). Lineage (NCBI taxonomy): Eukaryota > Viridiplantae > Streptophyta > Magnoliopsida > Asterales > Asteraceae > Scalesia > Scalesia atractyloides. The sequence goes on from CAMTDV010000006.1 coordinate 36,059,256, forward strand.
AGTCAGTGAACAAATTATATATGCCAATATACTTTAAATAAGTTGTAATATCAGTAGGATATCAACTTATATGCCCGTTAAGGTTTTAAAATCAAACTATACCTCATAAGGGCGTTTTAGTCATTTTGTGACGTATTAAAGGAACTTGCGTATAAACTGATGTTATAAACATGATCATTCTGTAAAATTACTTTATTTGGATATAATATCAGTATTCTGATATGATAAATTATGCTTAAAACCATTTTAGGTGCCGAAAGGGGCACTCTGGTCATTTTAAAACACAATTTACGATTTTATATGAAAACTCAGTTTATGATCAGTTTAATAACATCAGAATATGTTAATTATATTAACATATTAGTACACAAGTCATTTTCAAGTTCGTAAATGATTAAAACCTTATTTATTGCAAAAAGGGCATTTAGTCACAGCATGGCATAATAACGAAACTTGTACAAAAACTTAGAATACGATTATGATCATGTATTATAACCTTAGAGGGTTATGCTACATTAAATTACCGTTATAATGCAACTTTAAACCAGTAGCAAACTAATCTAAATCGGGTCAGAATTGAAAGTCAATGCAGAAGTTAAACTTCACGACTTTCAGTTTCGAACCGACCCTAAAACTGGAATTGACGAGCCGAACATGCTTACACATGTTCTAATAATTTTTACCAACTTGTTTGTGTGTCAAAACAAATTTTATAACATATATATAATTACATTATAACATTTATGAAAACTGGGCCGTTTGACTTTTTAAAATTACAAACTTTGACCCGTCAATTGACCTAGTAAACTTGATTTTTAGAAGGTGCCCTTTTGAGGGATTAACACATACCTAATTATGATCACGTAGCCATGTTCATCTCGAACAATGGCTGGACCATTAAGGTCTAAACCAAAAGTCAAAGCAATTATCGAAATTGCTTGACTTTTGGCTTTTAAAGCAACAAACGAAAATGCTACTGAAGGGAGCACTTACAAGTGATCCTTAGATGAAACTAAACTTGAATGGGAAGCTCCTAAGGACCAGGAACCTGCAGAAGTGATGAGAGTAGTATTTTCAAGAAGGTGCAAGTTTAAAGTGTCGCAAACACTTCTATTTGTAGTGTTGGAGCTTGAAGGAGGTAATTCCAGGTGTTAGAAGGAGTTAGAGGGTGCCTACAAGTGTCCATGTACGTCTCTAGTGCAGAAAACAAGCCCATGGTTTTGAAATTGAGGAGTTTTGCAGCTTGGAGTGGCCCCCAAGCATAATCTGTCGCTGGCACTCTCTGGCGGCCCGCGAGATACTACCCCATCTCTCTCGCGACCCGTGAGAAACCCAAAAATCTTTTAAAAGTTGTCACCTTTAGCCCCTTTAACTTCTACACTCTTATGAAATATTATATTAGTATAAATAGTCCCTCAAGGCCAATATTTGGCACACCCGTGAGTATGGTCGAACATCGTCAAGCGAAAGGGTCACTCAGAGGCATAGTTTCAGCATGTTGTCACCTTTAGTCCTTCCACATTCATATTTTCACATAAATTTACAAATGGTTCCTCTCGTTCAAAAAGTGGCTCAATTGAGAGTATGGACACGTGTCAGTACATTACCAGACACGAATTTACGAGGTGTTACACTTGTAGAGAACCAAACCTTTACCTTATATACATTAGGAAGTTCTTATGCACAATCTTCCCTGATTGGTCCAAGGCAGGGATTCTTTATTTATGTTTTTTTCACGTTTAATTCACGATGTATACAAAGTAAGCGGAATAAAAATACAAAATCATCACACATGTTATGGTAACCGATGCACCCATTAGAGGGTTAGGTTTTACTTACTATATTTCTATTGGGATTTCATGATTTTTCTATTGGGATTTCATGAAACTCAAGAAATTTCATTTTGTTGGGCGGAGAATTTAATTACTTTGTTTAATCTTCTTGAGCTTTTAGGAAAACATTAACTTTATAAATTATAATTATTAATATTTCTTAATAGACATAGGGAAATGAATAGTGTTTAAATTCGTGTTTGTTCTGATTGCCCGATTTAAGTGGTCATCTACCCTTTCCGACGCGTGTCTTCCACCTTTTTCCTCTTTCCCTTCATATCTACATACATCCTTCACCCTCACCTTCATTCTTCTGCCCGTGCACACCAATCAAAACCCTAATATTCACCTTCGTCTTCTTCATATGCTGTCTCCTGCCCCAATCCTCCATCAAAATTAATGGCATGTCGATTGAATCTACAAATCAAATTTCTACTGAAGGTATTCTTCTTCCTAAACGAAACTATATTCATTTAAAAATAATAATTAATAGAACATATAAATAGACATAGGGAAATGAATAGTGTTTAAATTCGTGTTTGTTCTGATTGCCCGATTTAAGTGGTAATCTACCCTTTCTGACGCGTGTCTTCCACCTTTTTCCTCTTTCCCTTCATATCTACATACATCCTTCACCCTCACCTTCATTCTTCTGCCTGTGCACACCAATCAAAACCCTAATATTCACCTTCGTCTTCTTCATATGCCGTCTCCTGCCCCAATCCTCCATCAAAATTATGGCATGTTGATTGAATCTACAAAATCAGATTTCTACTGAAGGTATTCTTCTTCCTAAATGAAACTATATTCATTTAAAAATAATAATTAACAGAACATATATCCATATGGCAAGTATTCAAGTAAAACCCATGTGAGTTGATAAAACTCTAGAAACTCTATGGATGTACCACATGTTGCCACATGTTATAACCTTTTCTAGAAGTCTGACATGTAACAACTTTGTCATGAAAGAGAAAGTTGTTATGTTACATCTCTTTAGCTGATTTACGTAGATGTAACATCACATGTTACACTTTTTTTTTCAACAGCAAATTTTGCAGGTTTTAGGAAGTGTAAAATTTACGAACTTAAAAATTTAGGAGTTTTCAATGTGTTGTGCATGTAAAAACATGTTACATGTTTTATAAAAAATTTTAGTGTAACAGACAAACCTGTTACACTTTTGTGTCAGACTAGAAAAGTGAAAAAACAAAAGCTTTACATGTATTTTTTGGTAGTCTGTTACATGTCAGAAAAGTTACTTTATGTAACATTGAATACTAACCATAGATTTTTTTTGATAAATGGTGGAGATTGAGTTTTCAAAGTTTTCTCTTCCTTGTATCCATTTAAATATATATATATATATGTAGGGGATGGATCATAAGAAAACTACTTTAAATGAGAAAACCAAAAAACTAACTAAAAAAAGCCAAAAAAGCATATCAATTTTTTTTTGTTTTTTATAAAAAATCGCTACATATATTACATAAATAAAACTTAAAAAATAAAAAAAGCATATAATACACATGTGCAACATATACATATAATGCACATGTGTAGTACACGTTTTTTTTAAAGTTTTTTATACATAAAAAGCAGCGATTTTTTATAAAACATTTGTAAATTTTTTTTCATGTTTTTTATGATTTTTTTGGTTTTTTAATTAGTTTTCTAGTTTTCTCACATTTAAGTAGTTTTCTCATGATCCTCCCCCTATATATATATTATTATATATAGAGAGAGAGAGAGGATCATAAGAAAACTAGAAAACTAACTCAAAAAGCAAAAAAAAAGCGTAAAAACATGCAATTTTTTTACAATTTTTTATAAAAATTCGTTGCAATTTTATGTTTAAAAAAAACTTTTTTTTCAAAAAAAAAAACTTGTACTGCATATGTGCACTATATGTGTACTACACATGTGCATTATATGTTTCTGTTGCACATGTGCATTATATGTTTCTGTTGGACATTTGCATTATATGTTTTTTTATTTTTTAAAAAGTTTTTTTATATGATATATATAGCGAATTTTAATAAAAAATAAAAAAAACAAAATTTTTGATATGTTTTTTTGGCTTTTTTAGTTAGTTTTTTGGTTTTCTCATTTAAACTATTTTTCTCATGATCCATCCCCTATATATATATATTAAGGACAAGGATCCGTTAGAAACCACCCTTTATTGCAAGAACCGCGAGAACCAGTGTACACACAAACAGTAATACCTAAAAAATCCAAAAAATACCAAATTTTTTTAATATTTTTTTTGAAAAAGTCGCTATATTTACTTAACAATAAAAAAAATTCAAAATTTTTTTTTGAGTACCAACTATCATGCACATGTGCGCATTTTCTCATTTCTTTGACAAATTCCATAATACATTACAAACATTAGACAATTGTACTTTGATTTACACTACCATGGTAACACACTACTTTTTATGTTACAATATTAGCAATGCACATACGCATCTATATATATAACATGAAATAAGGTGTTTTGGTACACTAATTTGAATACATTTCTCTTTCATCTATCATACCATCCATAATACACTACCATGCACATGTGCATTTTCATCATTTCTTTGACAAATTTTGTAATACATTACAAACATTACACAATTGTACTTTCATTTACACTACCATGTGTAATACACTACTTTTTACGTTACCAATATAAGAAATGCACATGTGCATCTATATGTATAACCATGAAATAAGTGTTTGGTATACTACTTTGAATACACTTTCTCTTTCATCTATCATACCATCCATAATACACTTCCATAACCTACTACCATCCATAATACAATACCATTACTCCTATCATTTATAATACAATACCAATACCAATATTTTCACTTTATTACATGTATATCAATACCGTTTATACCATCCAATCAACATATACATCATAAAGTGACAACTATAATGAACCATCAACCACTAGATATAACTAACAAAACATATATATGAGCCTACTTGACAATTCAAAATCACAAACTTTTTGTACCAAAACACCGTATATAATTGTTATACATAATGATGCACATGTGCATTTAATATAAAATTGAGTGTATTATGGATGATATGGTAAATTAAAGTGCAATTGTCTACTAGTGATAACGTATTATTGAATTTGTCAAAGTTATGATACATATGCACATTGCATGGATAACTGTTACTCGAAAAAAAATTTTGGTAACGAATTATAACGATTTTTATTAAAAAATTAATAAAAGAAAATAAAATTTTTGAGTGCTTTCTTGATTTTTTTAGATTTTATTTTGCAACAAAGGTGGTTCTCGCGGTTCTCACAATAAAGGTGGTTCTCGCATGAACCTTACCATATATATATATATATATATATATATATATATATATATATATATATATATATATATATATATATCGGGGATGGATAATGAGAAAACTAGTTTAAATGAGAAAACCAAAAAACTAACTAAAAAAACCAAAAAAACATATCAATTTTTTTTTTATTTTTTTAAATAATCGCTATATATATTATATAAAAAACTTTAAAAAATAAAATAAAAAAAGCACATAATGCACATGTGCAACATATACATATAATGCACATGTGTAGTACACATAAGTGCACATGTGCAGTACAAGGTTTTTTTTTTGAAAAAAAATTTTTTATACATAAAAAGCAGCGATTTTTTATAAAAATTGTAAAAAAATTGTATGTTTTTTATGCTTTTTTTTTTTCTTTTTTAGTTAGTTTTCTAGTTTTCTCATTTATATCTAGTTTTCTCATGATCCTCTTTTATTTATATATATATATATATATATATATTATATATATATTATAATATATAATATATAATATTTAGATCCTAAGCAATCACTGAGATTTTAGTATTTTAAGAATCAATGTGGACACCATCTTTTTTTTCTTAAAATACACAAAGTAATAAAATGACACAATGTTGGTACATATTCTATGACAACAGCTTAATAGTTTAATATGTTAGTCTTTGGATTTTGTATTGGGCTTAGCATTTGTGTTTAGCTTGTTTAGAGTTGTAATGGGCTTGGAGAATGGCCGAGCCCAGTCCAAAGCCCAGTATGCAAACATGTGGTATATAAACATGTTTTGGATTAGGGTTTTTGGGAATGCTCAGAATGAGTGTCAGAGAGTTGAGTTTCAGTGACACAGAGAGTGGCTGTAAGATTGAGTGAGAAATCTACAGAGAGTGGCGAGTGGCTGAGAGATTTCTTGTGTGTCTTGAAATGATTGTAAACACTTGTGTTAAATATCAATAGGGTACGGTTTGAAAGTATTTGTTCATGTTCTTCATGTAATATTCTTGTTTCTGTGTTTGTGTAATCTATCAAGGGGATTCCGCACCCTTGATTGATTGTCAATCTCGTAACGATCCACGTGATAGGGCCTACAATTGGTATCAGAGGTTTTGCTCTTATTGTACGTTTTGAGATTGATATATAGGATTCAAGTTTTTGGTTGAAAAATTTTTTCTGCCGTCATCTGTTGAACATTAGGGTTTTTCCTAAGTTTGTGGGTAAACGCGCAATACTGTGAAGTCATAGTTTTGCGATTTACCAAAACCACACAAGTTTAGGAAATATGGAGGATAATTCCGAATTTGACACAAGGTCCGGATTTGTCAAAGTCTGGACTTATCTAAGGCTCTGAATTTTATACAGTTTTCCAGATTTAATAGTTGTTCCGGATTTGGGTTGTCAAAACTTTATCCTGTCCGAATTTGTGATAGGATCCGAGTTTAAAACTTTTCTGAACTTAAGAGAATTCCGAATTTATTCACCTTTTCCGATTTTAACCAGTTAGAAACCTTTTCCGAAGTTAAACCCTCAAATTTTGAGAATTCCGAATTTATAAGTTTATGAATATGTCACATTACGGATTTGTCTGTAGTTCCGAGTTTGAAGACCTAAGTTGTATCATTCCCGATTTAAACAGTTTTCCGAATTTAAGAGTTTTGGATTTACTCAGATTCCAGATTTTAGTTTGATTTAGATTATACGAACTTAACTTTTGTTCGAATAATAAATTGTCCGAATTTAACAAGTCAACGGGTCCGAACTTGTTAAACCAGTTTGGATTTAAGTGATTCCGTATTTACTCTACAAATATTCTGAATTTGTGATTATGTAGTACGAATTTGAGGATTCCGAATTTGAGTCACCTGTTTAGAATTGAGAATTCCAGATTTACCTGTGTAGTCCGGATTTAACAGTTACTCCGAATTTAGTGAGAAGTCTGGATATTATTAGTTGTCCAAAATTACCTTTGTTGAGTTAACTGTTCTGAATTTAATAAGTTGAAGTGTTCCGAATTTGTTGAAGAAATTCCGGATTTAACGAATTGATACATTACGAATTTAGGAGTTCCGAATATAGTGTTCAGAGTTTGTGAAGCTTGTTAGGGTTTGTGTATTTCGAATTCTTTCAACTTTTGGTGTTCAGAGTTTAAGTGTTTTGTAACAGTGGTTATGGAGTGTTGACTATAAAAAAGGCATGAGAATTCTAATATTGGTTTTGGACATATATATCTTTGGATTCGTAATCTCGAGACGAATCTAACAGTACATTTTAGTAAAATCCAGTTTCGAAAATATTTAACCGTTTTTAACCAGCCGTTTGCGTTAAAAAATGTCAATTTGTCAAATCTGAATGAAGTGTTGAGGAAGGAACATAAAGATGGAACTGTTAATGTTCCGCCACAACTGATGCAAGTTTCGCAATATACTGATTGCAAAGAGAAATTCGAGGCCTTTGTTCAAAGTGAAGATTCTAGGATGTGGAGCTGTATGATTGATGGTTACATTGCTCCTACACGTCATGCTGATGGGAGAGTTATACTGGTTTCCAATGAGAAGATGACAGCCACTGAGAGACGTATGTATGAAGCTGAGAAGAAAGCTTTAACAGCGATAAAGATGTCCTTACCATTTTCAATAAAACATATCTTTAATAGGTATAGATCGTCTAGAGAGTGGAAGCTTTGGAAAAACGTTATCAATGTTCTTCAAGATAGAGTACATGCGATCAAGCATGTGTAGCTGAGACGGCAGCTGTGAAGGTTGGAGAAACAGTTGTTGAGGTAGAAGAGAAAAAGGAAATTGTTGAGGAGACTGTGGAAGTCAAAGATGCAGATGAGCTTACAACAGAAGTACAGGTACAATCAAAATCTGTAAGTCAGGGTTGTCATAATTACAGTGAACTAAAAGGTAAATTGGACAAGCTATCCAAACAAAACAAAATTTTGTTAGCAGATTTAGAGGAGTCAAAAGAGTCAAGTGCTATTTTGATAAAAAGGGATGTTTAAATAAAATCAAATCCGATTTTCAAGAAATCAACAGTTTAACAAGCAAAGTCAATGAACTGTTACAGATAATTGATTTGGCTCGTGAAACTGTAAAATATAAGACTAACGAATTTTCAGAAAAGTGCACAGAATTGGCTGATGCACAAGCCAAAATTAGACAAATTTGGAAAATCTTTGTTAGTCAGGACTCACATTCAATAAAATTTGAAAAAGAGTAATGATAAAACGGGAGTATGGTTTGTTAAAGCTTCACCCTCTGATGAACAGGACTACTCCTTTTTACCAAATGAAGATGAGCTAACAGATTTTGTGCCTACTACACAAGCTGTAGTGGATCCGAAAGCAGCTGACATACCTAATAGTCCAGTTTCTTTGAAAGAATTTGTTGGGTCTAACAGTACACCTCGTAAATTGGATGAGGATACTAAAGGCAAAACAGTCAAAACATTTAAAAAGGGATCAAACAAATGTTTTTTAAGAAAAGATCTTGTTTTAAATGTCACAACGAAGGACATGTGGCGAGTTGTTGTCCTTTTAAGAAAGGTAAGAAAGTGGATGCTGAAGTTGAGGTTAAGGATGGGAATCTGGTTGGTTCAAAGAATAATGTCAAACCAAGTTGTCAGACAAATCAACCTAAACCTAAACCTTCAACATCAGAAAGATTTGATAGGCCAAGAAGCAATTCTCTAAAATCAAGTCATTATAACGGTCAATCAAATCGAGTTCAAAGTGAAAATTTTGGATATCAAAATCAAAACCAGTCTTTTAGAAATCGAATTTTTTATCAAAGAAATGGATATAGGAGTTTTTGTAACTCAAATGCTCAACAAAATCCAAAATTTCCAAAACTTCATGGTATGATAACAGGAGAAGAAGGTTTCGAGATAATAGTTTTCAAAGGTCAGAAAATCAGAGAGTTTATTGGAACTCTCGTGATCAAGTCCTAGTGAAAATTATAAATCTTGTTCAACAACCGGGAAGACTCCAAGACACCAGCAGGGTGTGATGGATTGGACAAATTAAGTTATATTGATTTATATGGTCAAATTGGACAAAATTAAGTTATATTGATTTATATGGTCAACCCAAAACATGTAGGGTTTGGGTTCTTAAGTGTAACTGAGTTGTTGAGTATGTGTAGGATGACCAAGAAGGACTGTTGATGTGTTCGACAGTCGTTATTCCTGTAAAGCTTCTGAGGTGAATAGTGTTATGCGTAAAATTCTGAGCCCATATCCTGAATTATATCTTGACTTAATTATAACTGTTAACGATCAGGATACCAGAGGATATTGGTAACATCCTGAGGCAGTATCCTGGTAATTACTAATTATTTGCATGCAGGACGTAGCTGCAGGATCACAACGTTCACGGAGACTCGTTCGCCTGAAGACTCGGTCTAAATGGTTGGAAGAAAGACGTTGAAGCCGCAATACCTGGTCAACAACGTTCACTAGTGAATATTTCAAGGGATCCCACCATTTTAGGAGAGTTTGTTTTTCTTTGTAACTATATATACCGGATAAACAGATCGATAGGTCACAACACATTCATTCACTACTCTCGAATTCTTTCATTTACTTTCACAATTACGCACAAACACTCGACACTAGCAATTCTTGTAACACTTAGCAACGATCTGGGAATTATCCTGCACTGTATCCTGATTTTTAAGCAATAAGAAGAACAAGGCAGCGGCGATTGTCAGCTCTCGAGGTTTTATGCCGAAGATCTAGATTGATCAAGGGCTTACCTCGTACATCTCGTGTCAACCTTTACATTTTTGCTCATTGTTTGATTGTTGATATAGCTCAATGTCCTGAGCTGTACCTTGAAAGGGTTTTTACAAACTAGAAAACGATACAAACTTCGTTAACACTGCTAGCACATTACCTCATAAAACTAATTTGATCACTAAATTGCTCCGGTAATTTTTTATCAATTTGGTGCCCACCGTGGGGCAAGTGGTGCTATTTCTACTAAAAGCTTTGTTAAATCATTATTTGGCCTTTTGTTTTCAAAACTTTTTTCACAACTGTTTTCAATGACTTCGAAATCAAACATGAGCTCTTCCTCCACGCCTGCTACAACCTCTGCTACAACTGGTTCAGTGCTTCCACCACCTCCATCCTTGGACACTCTGCCTACTCAGAATGTCTACAGATCTGGTGTTCCAGGGAGAACTCCTATTATGGCTTCTAATGATGAAATTTTAGCTTTGTTTGGTAATATACAGGATCAGATGAAGCAACAGCAGGAAACTAACCAAATGATAATGAGAGAAATACAACTCTTGAAGTCCAACTCCAAGAGACCTGCTGAGGATGTTGTCACTCCCTTGCAGCCTAGGAATCTGAACTTTAGTTCAGCGGTGTATACTGAGGATAATCAGGGCAATGTCGTACCAAGCCGTTCCCGGAGCAATGTTCCTGAGATACCCTCATCAGCCAGGATATCAACTTATGGGGCCCAGGATACGCTCCAGGATATGGCCAGAATCAACAGGCTGGTAACCTATCTAATAATGTTAATACTCTTGCTACTAACAATGTTGGATCTTCACAGGATACAAGTGTAACCTTAGCACTCTCTAGAGAGCTTTAGTGTGATATATGTGCCAATCCAAACATGTAACAATAATAAACAAGTTATAAATGAATGAATTTTTTTGTTGAAATATGTGAATTTTATTTATTTATTTTGATTATTACACACATTCGATTCTTGCACGATTCCGAACTCTTGATTCGCTTCTATAAGCAAAACCGGTAAACCGATACGCAAACGAAACCAATTTAACGCAACGTATGTTCTGGAATAATGTCACAAGCTAAGCATACCTTAACCTTCGCATAACTTAGAAATAAGTTTTGGAGGGTTTGGTATGTCAAAAACAAGTTTATTCGCTCACAGGGATTAATTACGACAAACTGCGAAAGTCTGCCGATTCTCGCAGCAACGTACACTCCGGAACAAGAACACCAGCCTAACATACCTTAAATATCCTTTACATAACTTAGAAATAAGTTTTGAAGGCTTCGGTATGGCAAAATCACACTTTTGTAACTTCAGGGGCTATTTTGCAAATTTCGTGAAACTATGCCTTTGTGCATATATCGCTATCCGAAACATGTTAGGACATTCAAAAATTTTTCTAGTCATAAATATATGATATGTTAGTGATTGGAATGCGAAAAATCCGTTCGTTACGCATTTACGGTCACGCACGCGTTCGTTACGATTTTCGTCGTAATTAACCGAAAACCGCGATCGTACGGCCAAACGAACCGACCTACGGAATATTTTTGAACACATTTCAAATTCCCTATAATTATTCTACCTTATAGATCTTAGAAATGGGGTTAACGGGTGTCAAAAGTGCCAAAACCCGTCGAAAAACAAGTTTGTAGGCTGCAGGGACCATTTCTGCCAATTATGCTATTTTGGCTTCTGGCGGGGCGCGAGCACCTTAGCCTAAATGGCTGGCGGCCCGCGAGAAGGCATCAGATGCAGAAAATTAATAGCTGACAACAGCCTGTTCATTTTGGACACTAAGCATTCGAATTTGATCTATTTCCTCTGCATTTGACACATCAAATGACACTAATCCAAGCCTTAAACACTGTCCTAACACATGTCAAGATTTGGTGATCTTATGATTATTATAAATATCATGTTCATGCCAAAATATGAACTCTTTGATCACTTTCTTGCAACACTCTGCCAAATCCGAATTTCTATCATCTTGGAGCTTTCTCTGGTGTTCTTGATCATTTCCCTTGTGTTTGTAGTGTTCCTTCATGACTTGTTCAATTATTATAGCTTCAATGAACTAAAAATCTGGCAGTTTGACTTTCTGTTTGACTTTAGTTTATTGAAAACTTGCAATAATTGATGGTAATCAAGGTGGTTATGATCCCTAAAAATCATACCTACTGATTTCCATCATTTCCAGTCATTTTGACAAGACAAAGTTTAGTTCAAGATGCGATTTGTGCGCATTTTGCAACAGATCTAATTCCGGGTGTCAAAACAGTTTGTTTTGATGTCAAAAGTCCTTTATAAACTTATTTAGACATGTCAAAACATGTCTAAATTGTCACTCTCATTTTAGTGTTTGTTTAGAGTCGAAAAGTTGAACGGTTTGACCACCGCTATGACTTCCGCATCTGACACGTTTGGTTGATCTTCGGACCCGAACAAATACATAATTATGACCCTAATTATAAAGGAATAACCCTCAGAGGTTATACCTTATGGTCATGTCTTTCGGATAGTGTTATGTTAAACAATGGTAATATTCCTTAAATATGACCAAAACGCCTTTTTGCAAGAAAATCAATTAAAAACAATGTAACCCAAATTTTGACATATAATCTGATCAAATAACATTTTTAACATGTTTAAGCATTTAAAACTCATTATGACACGTATCTAACCTCCGAATGCGTAGTTACGCAAATGACGCGTTAAAGTGGCTTAAACTACCTTTACGGGTTAAAACGGTCAAAAGCACATAAAAATCTTTCCAAATCAGAATGTAGACTTTATGAAAATATTTCATATGAGTTCCAACACTCATTTGATTTATAAAGTCTCATTCTATCCGAATCCTCCGATTTCAAGTATCGATGTTTACACTATATTCAATTTTTAGGACACTCGTGATTTCTCGGATCTTTGAGCTTCGGTTTTCTTATTGATCCACGATTTACTTTGCAATCTCAAGTGAGTACATAGTTCCCCTCTTTATGTTTACAATTGTTTTGGGTGATTCATATGTGCTAAATGTTTTCAAGTTTTCAAATGCAAATACTATTTTTATATTAAACACAACGATTTCAATAATGTGAACGAACTTGTTGGTGCGATGTATTTATAACAAGAATGACATTCATTTACAATGGCCAAGCCGACCAGTAGTAAGTTAAGGCACCTAGGACTGACAATCCCGTTACCAAAATTCCCGGGGTTTGTGGGGAAAATTTGGGAAGCGACTGAAACTGTATATTTGTAACATACCCTTTGGTGGTATGTTATACGATTATGGGACATTGGGTGGTCTCGAACAAGTCAACAAAGGTTTGAATGTATTCATGAAACGACCAAAAGTTTTCACAATTAAAAAAGGAACGATGAACAATGGTTTATAACAAGGAACGATGAACGATGAACAATGAACGATGGTTTATAACAAGGAACAATGAACAATTGATTTATGATAAATGGTTTACGATAAGTGATTTAGATAATGGAACGAGTGTAATGTAATAAAAGCATGGTGGATACGCCGCTAGTACTTCCTATATATAAGTGCTCTTATACACATTACATACGTGTCGTTATTTGCATCACTTGAGCAAATGTTTTTCAAAAAAGACACACAACGATTTTTCATTAAGATATAAACCATACGAGTTATTTCACGACGATTTACAATTTGGATTAACAAAACAAATGTTTTCGAGTCAAGGTTCATGGCTACGCAATTGTTTTTAGACGATTAATTAATGCAATAACAAATTCTTTTAAAACAAGGTTTTCCTTTATGACTCTAGTAGTCGGATTATATGTTGCAATATATACAAAGTCATGAACTTGACACACTCACAAAACCTATGTACTCGTCGGCATATTTTTGCTGACTCGTTTTCACATATGTTTCAGGAATCAAGTTTGATGATCATGCGTGCTCACTTAGGATTCGGGCGGACCTTAGTGCCTAAAATATGAAAGACAATAACTATCATGATTTGTTTGTTTGGATGCTTTTACAAAAATTTTAAGACAATATGACAATATAATCTATGTTTAATATCAATAACAAATAAAACAGTGATAACAATCTTGGCCAATGTTCGCGTTTGACCTTTAGACTATAACCTTCCTAGTGATCACCCTAACGCAAGTTTACTTGCGTTTAGATTTAAAATACAATAGATCACCTATCCTTAGGTAGATTACCAAAACATTCCACAAAAAATTACAATCGTTTTGAAAATCAATCATCTATCCTTAGATGATTTGTTTTTGGCGTAAGCCTTTAAGTTTTCAAAATCTCGTCAAAGTTTGGGTTTTAATAATGTGAACACGTGCAATCTGGAAGGGTGGGTGCCTGTACCCTGAGTTTTCTGTCTAAGGCTAGAGTGTTCGTCCAAATCCACTTAATTGGACCAGTCACTCTTACATGGGAACTCTTGGGGTGAGTGCCCACTTATAGGCTAAAGCATGTCTTCGCGATACATTATAAAGACCCATTTACTTTGATTAGTCACCGTGTGTCATTTTTGTGTTTTGAGAAACAAACAAGTGACCACATTCTTATGTTTCGTCGATAATTTTTTATGCCTATATTGATTTTTCTGAATGTCAATCTCACACATGTTTCATCATGTTTCTTTTCTAGAATGCCTCCTAGACGCGATCAAACTCAAGATGCTGCAATGACAGCACTCATCACTCAGCAAATGGCTGCGATCCTCCCGAACCTAGTAACTCAACTAAATCAAGCGAACAACAATAACAATAATAACAACAATGCTCCGTGGAGATACAAACAGTTTTGTTCGGCTAAACCACTTGCATTTTCTTGGTCTGAGGGAGCAACGGGACTTCTTCAATGGTTTGAAAGTCTCGAGAGCACATGTCGCTTTGTTCAATGTCCGAATGAGCGGAAAGTTGAGTTTGCATCGAGTGTGTTCAAGAAACGAGCTTTGAGATGGTGGAATGGTGTTATGAGAGATAGGGGTGCTAATGTGGCCTTAGCCCAAACTTGGGGAGAGCTTCGAACTGATGAGGGAGTTCTGTCCTCGTCATGAATTTAGGTCTTTAGAGAGTGAATTTGATGATTTGAAGCAAGATAGCGGTGAGCATCGCGCTTATACCGACCGATACGAGGAATTGAGTTTACTTTGCCCTACGATGGTGACGCCTTTGGAAAAGGCGATCGAGAAGTATATCGATGGTTTACCCGATCTTGTGCAAGATATCGTCACCGGTAGTCACCCTACCTCTGTTTGACAAGCTATTGAGTTAGATGCAACTTTAACCGAATCCCAAATCAGGAAAGGTAACCTACATCGCAAGGGTGATAAGAAATCCTCTGCTAAGTCAACCCAAGAGAAACCAAAGAAAGACAAAGCCGGATCATCCAAACGATCAAAGAAGCGTAAGGCTTCTCAAAACTTTGCTGTTACTACTCAACCTAGCAACCCGCTCCAACTGCTTCGCAAAACCAAGCAACTCCTCCACCGGCAAAGAAACCATATGCAGGAACTGCACCACTCTGCAACCGATGTAACGTTCATCATCAGGTTCATGTACCATGTCGACAATGTACTACCTATGGACAACTTGGTCATCTGGCGAACATTTGTCGCTTTAACCCGAACCAAGCTGCAAAAAACCAAGCTCAACTACAAGCAAATCCTGCTCGACCTCTCTTTCCACCTGGTTCCTGTTTCAATTGTGGTGAAATGGGTCACTACAGGAACAATTGCCCAAGGTTAGCCAATGCAAATCCAGCTCGTGGACGAGCTTTTAACATGAATGCCAACGAGGCTCGTGCTGACAATGAAGTTGCTAACGGTACGTTCTTTGTTAACAATCATGTTGCTACTGTTCTTTTTGATTCGGGTGCCGATAGGAGCTTTGTATCATTAACTTTTGAGCCTTTGCTCTCGATGCCTAGAACTAAACTAGGAAAGCCCTTGTCAGTCGAGATAGCCAATGGTGAACCTCTCTTACTTGATTCCGTCATTCGTAACTGCCAATTGAACCTCAATAACCATCTTTTTTCTATCGACCTTACACCAATGCAACTCGGAAACATCGATATCATTATTGGAATTGATTGGTTAACCAAACATCATGCCGAAGTTATTTGTTTTGACAAGATTGTTCGAATACCTCTTCCTTCGGGTGAAACCTTGGAAATTCATGGAGAGAAACTCGCTAGTAACATAAAACTCATGACACATGCACAAGCCCAAAAGTACTTACGAAAGAATTATGCGGCGTTCTTGGCACAAATTGTAGTGGAGAAAGTAAAGAACAAGAGTATTCGAGACATTCCTGTTATTCGAGATTATACCCTGAGGTATTTCCCGAAGATCTACCTGGTTTACCCCCAGCACAACAAGTTGAATTTCGTATCAATCTTGTACCTGGTGCTAATCGATAGCCAAATCTCCTTACGACTTGCACCGTCTGAGATACAAGGTTATCGAAACAACTTCAAGAATTATCTGACAAAGGTTTCATTCGTCCGAGTTATTCTCCTTGGGGTGCTTCTATCTTATTTGTGAAAAAGAAGGATGGATCCTTCCGGATGTGTATCGATTATCGTGAAACTCAACAAACTCACGATCAAGAATCGATATCCCCTACCTCACATTGATGATCTGTTTGATTAATTACAAGGTGCCACATGTTTTTCGAAGATCGATCCGCGTTCTGGGTATCATCAGCTTTGTGTCACGAGGAGGATATTCCTAAACTGCTTTTCGCATAAGATACGACCACTATGAGTTCACTATTATGCCTTTTAGCTTGACAAATGCTCCAGCTGTATTCATGGACTCAATGAATCGGGTTTGTAAACCTTATTTGGATAAGTTCATCATTGTATTTATCGACGACATTTTGATTTATTCCAAGTCTCGAGCCGAGCACGAACAACATCTCCGATTAACAATGGAACTTCTGAAGAAAGAACAACTTTATGCCAAATTCTCCAAGTGTGAAGTTTGGCTGAAAGAAGTTTAGTTTTTGGGACACATTGTAAATGAACAAGGTATTCATGTGATCGTTCTAAAATCACTGTGATTAAGGATTGGAAAAACCCACTACTCCCACAGAAGTTCGCTCATTTCTTGGTCTTGCTGGTTACTATCGGCGATTTATTTCGAATTTCTAAAAGATCGCTGTTCCCCTCACTGCTTTGACTCAAGGTATCCCCTTGGAAAGGAGTGGTCAGATTTGGGAAAAAAGGAAAACTTGTTCCATGATACGTTGGACCATTCAAGATCGTCGAAAGAATCGGAAAGGTGGCCTACCGACTTGAGCTACCTCCTAAACTCAGGAATATTCACCCAACATTCCACGTGTCCAATTTAAAGAAATGTTTAGCTGATACAAATTTCCATGTTCCACTCGACGAGATTCAAGTTGATGACACTATGCATTTTGTCGAGAAACCGGTGGAGATAATGGACCGTGAAGTCAAGAAAATTAAACGAAGATGAATTCCGATAGTCAAAGTTTGCTGGGAATCCAAACGTGGCCCAGAATTTACTTGGAACGAGAGGATCATATGAAATCTAAGTACCCACATTTGTTCTCACGAGTTTCCTCTAATTAAATTTCGGGACGAAATTTCCTAAAGTAGGGGAGACTGTGATATCTGTGGCAATCCAAACATGTAACAATAATAAACAAGTTATCAATGAATGAAATTTTATGTTGAATATGTGAATTATATTTATTTATTTTGATTATTACACACATTCGATTCTTGCACGATTCCGAACTCTTGATTCGCTTCTATAAGCAAAACTGGTAAACCGATACGCAACGAAACCAATTTAACGCAACGTATGTTCTGGAATAATGTCACAAGCTAAACATACCTTAAATAACCTTCGCATAACTTAGAAATAAGTTTTGGAGGGTTTGGTATGTCAAAAACAAGTTTATTCGCTCACAGGGACTAATTACGACAAACTGCGAAAGTCTGTCGATTCTCGCACAACGTACACTCCGGAACAAGAACACCAGCCTAACATACCTTAAATATCCTTTACATAACTTAGAAATAAGTTTTGAAGGCTTCGGTATGGCAAAATCACACTTTTGTAACTTCAGGGGCTATTTTGCAAATTTCGAAAAACTATGCCTTTGTGAGTATATCGCTATCCGAAACATGTTCGGACATTCAACAATTTTTCTAGTCATAAATATATGATATGTTAGTGATTGGAATGCGAAAAATCCGTTCGTTACGCATTTACGGTCACGCACGCGTTCGTTACGATTTTCGTCGTAATTAACCGAAAACCGCGATCGTACGGCCAAACGAACCAACCTAGGGAATATTTTTGAACACATTTCAAATTCTCTATAATTATTCTACCTTATAGATCTTAGAAATGGGGTTAACGGGTGTCAAAAGTGCCAAAACCCGTCGAAAAAAAAGTTTGTAGGCTGCAGGGACCATTTCTGCCAATTATGCTATTTTGGCTTCTGGCGGGGCGCGAGCACCTTAGCTTAAATGCGGGCTTGCGAGAAGGCATCAGATGCAGAATATTAATAGCTGACAACATCCTGTTCATTTTGGACACTAAGCATTCGAATTTGATCTCATTTCCTCTGCATTTGACACATCAAATGACACTAATCCAAGCCTTAAACACTTGTCCTAACACATGTCAAGATTTGGTGATCTTATGATTATTATAAATATCATGTTCATGCTAAAATATGAACTCTTTGATCACTTTCTTGCAACACTCAGCCAAATCCGAATTTCTGTCATCTTGGAGCTTTCTCTGGTGTTCTTGATCATTTCCCTTGTGTTTGTAAGTGTTCCTTCATTACTTGTTCAATTATTATAGCTTAAATGAACTAAAAATCAAGCAGTTTGACTTTTTGTTTGACTT
This sequence comes from Scalesia atractyloides, assembly GCA_947069175.1. Taxonomy (NCBI): domain Eukaryota; kingdom Viridiplantae; phylum Streptophyta; class Magnoliopsida; order Asterales; family Asteraceae; genus Scalesia; species Scalesia atractyloides. Next base: position 36,078,086 of record CAMTDV010000006.1, read on the forward strand.
TTAGTATTGATCATGAATTAATCAAGATAAAGCTCAATTGAAACTTGCAATATGATGGTAATCAAGGTGGTTATGATCCCTAAAAATCATACCTACTGATTTCCATCATTTCTAGTCATTTTGACAAGACAAAGTTTCAGTCAAGATGCGATTTTTGTGCATTTTGCAACGGATCTAATTTAGGTGTCAAAACAGTTTGTTTTGATGCCAAAAGTCCTTTATAAACTTATTTAGACATGTCAAACATGTTTAAATCGTCACTCTCATTTTAGTGCTTGTTTAGAGTCGAAAACTTGAATGGTTTGACCACCGCTTTGACTTTCGAATCTGACCCGTTTGGTTGATCTTTGGACCTGACCAAATACATAATTATGACCCTAATTATAAAAGGAATAACCCTCTGAGGTTATACCTTATGGTCATGTCTTTCGGATAGTGTTATGTTAAACAATGGTAATATTCCTTAAATATGACCAAAACGCCCTTTTCGCAAGAAAATCAATTAAAAACAATGTAACCCAAATTTTGACATATAATCTGATCAAATAACATTTTTAACATGTTTAAGCATTTAAAACTTATTATGCACGTATCTAACCATCCGAATGCGTAGTTATGCAAATGACGCGTTAAAGAGGCTTAAACTACCTTAACGGGTCAAAAGCACATAAAAATCTTTCCAAATCAGAATGTAGACTTTATGAAAATATTTCATATGAGTTCCAACACTCATTTGATTTATAAAGTCTCATTCTATCCGAATCCTCCGATTTCAAGTATCGATGTTTACACTATTATTCATTTTTAGGACACTCGTTATTTCTCGGATCTTTGAGCTTCGGTTTTCTTATTGATCCACGATTTACTTTGCAATCTCAAGTGAGTACATAGTTCCCCTCTTTTATGTGTTACAATTGTTTTGGGTGATTCATATGTGCTAAATGTTTTCAAGTTTTCAAATGCAAATACTATGGTTTATATTAAACACAACGATTTCAATAATGTGAACGAACTTGTTGGTGTGATGTATTTATAACAAGAATGACATTCATTAACAATGGCCAAGCCGACCAGTAGTAAGTTAAGGCGCCTAGGACTGACAATCCCGTTACCAAAATTCCCGGGGTTTGTGGGGAAAATTTGGAAGCTACTGAAACTGTATTTGTAACATACCCTTTGGTGGTATGTTATTCGATTATGGGACACTGTGGGTGGTCTCGAACAAGTCAACAAAGGTTTGAATGTATTCATGAAACGACCAAAAGTTTTCACAATTAAAACAAGGAACGATGAACAAATGGTTTATAACAAGGAACGATGAACGATGAACAATGAACGATGAACGAATGAACAATGGTTATAAACAAGGAACAATGAACAATGATTTATGATAAATGGTTTACGATAAGTGATTTAGACAATGGAATGAGTGTAATGTAATAAAAGCATGGTGGATACGCCGCTGGTACTTCCTATATATAAGTGCTCTTATCACATTACATACGTGTCGTTATTTGCATCACTTGAGCAAATGTTTTTCAAACAAAGACACGCAACGAGTTTTGATTAAAGATATAAACCATACGAGTTATTTCACAGCGGTTTACAATTTGGATTTACAAAACAAATGTTTTCGAGTCAAGGTTCATGGCTACGCAATTGTTTTTAGACGATTAATTAATGCAATAACAAATGCTTTTAAAACAAGGTTTTCATTTACGACTCTAGTAGTCGGATTATATGTTGCAATATATACAAAGTCATGAACTTGACACACTCACAAAACCTATGTACTCGTCGGCATATTTTTGCTGACTCGTTTTCACATATGTTTCAGGAAATCAAGTTTGATGATGATGCGTGCTCACTTAGGATTCGGGCGGACCTTAGTGCCTAAAAATATGAAAGATAATAACTATGCATGATTTGTTTGTTTGGATGCTTTTAAAACATTTTAAGACAATATGACAATATAATCTATGTTTAATATTGAATAAAACGAAACATCAAATACCAAGTGTTGTTGAAACAATCTGTTAACGTGACTCCCAAGTGTTTCCACCGTGGTTTGTTGTTTTACGTGATTTGGAGTGTTACAGGTTGGTATCAGAGCACAGGTTATAGGGAATTAGGTTATTAGTAATGCTTTGACCTAGACTATAACCTTCCTAGGACCCTAACGCAAGTTTACTTGCGTTTAGATTTAAAATACAATACGATCACCTATCCTTAGGTTAGGTGATTACCAAAACAATTCCACAAAAAAATTACAACTCTGTTTTGAAAATCAATCATCTATCCTTAGATGATTTATTTTTGGCATAAGCCTTTAAGTTTTCAAAATCTCGTCAAAGTTTGGGTTTTAATAATGTGAACACGTGCAATCTGGATGGGTGGGTGACTGTACCATGAGTTTTCTGTCTAAGGCTATAGTGTTCATCCAAATCCACTTAATCGGACCAGTCACTCTTACATGGGAACTCTTGGGGTGAGTGCCCACTTATAGGCTAAAGCATGTCTTCGCGATACATTATAAAGACCCATTTACTTTGATTAGTCACCGTGTGTCATTTGTGTGTTTTGAGAAACAAACAAGTGACCACATTCTTATGTTTCGTCGATAATTTTTGATGCCTATATTGATTTTTCCGAATGTCAATCTCACACATCTTTCATCATGTTTCTTTTCTAGAATGCCTCCTAGACGCGATCAAACTCAAGATGCTGCAATGGCAGCACTCATCGCTCAGCAAATGGTTGCGATCCTCCCGAACCTAGTAACTCAACTGAATCAAGCGAACAATAATAACAATAATAACAAAAATGCTCCATGGAGCTACAAACAGTTCTGTTCGGCTAAACCACTTGCATTTTCTGGGTCTGAGGGAGCAACTGACTTCTTCAATGGTTTGAAAGTCTCGAGAGCACATTTCGCTTTGTTCAGTGTCCGAATGAGCGAAAAGTTGAGTTTGCATCGAGTGTGTTCCAGAAACGAGCTTTGACATGGTGGAATGGTGTTATGAGAGATAGGGGTGCTAATGTGGCCTTAGCCTAAACTTGGGGAGAGCTTCAAACTCTAATGATAAGGGAGTTATGTCCTCTTCATGAACTTAGGGCTTTAGAGAGGGAATTTGATGATTTGAAGCAAGATAGCGGTTAGCATCGCGCTTATACCGACCAATACAAGGAACTGAGTTTACTTTGCCCTACGATGGTGACGCCTTTGGAAAAGGCGATCGAGAAGTATATCGATGGTTTACCCGGTCCTGTGCAAGATATCGTCACCGGTAGTCACCCTACCACTGTTCGACAAGCTATTAAGTTAGCTGCAACTTTAACCGAATCCCAAATCAGGAAAGGTAACCTACATCGCAAGGGTGATAAGAAATCCTCTGCCAAGTCAACCCAAGAGAAACCAAAGAAAGACAAAGCCGGGTCATCCAAACGATCAAAGAAGCGTAAGGCTTCTCAAAACTTTGCTGTTACTACTCAACCTATGCAACTCGCTCCAACTGCTTCGCAAAACCAAGCAACTCCTCCACCGGCAAAGAAACCATATGCAGGAAATGCACCACTCTGCAACCGATGTATCGGTCACCATCAGGTTCATGTACCATGTCGACAATGTACTACCTGTGGAAAACTTGGTCATCTGGCGAACATTTGTCGCTTTAACCCAAACCAAGCTGCACAAAACCAAGCTCAACTACAAGGAAATCCTGCTCGACCTCACTTTCCACCTGGTTCCTATTTCAATTGTGGTGAAATGGGTCACTACAGGAACAATTGCCCAAGGTTACCCAATGCAAATCCAGCTCGTGGACGAGCTTTTAACATGAACGCTAATGAGGCTCGTGCGGACTATGAAGTTGCTAACGGTACGTTCTTCGTTAACAATCATGCTACTACTGTTCTTTTTTATTCGGGTGCTGATAGGAGCTTTGTATCTTAACTTTTGAGCCTTTGCTCTCGATGCCTAGAACTAAACTAGGAAAGCCCTTGTCAGTCGAGATAGCCAATGGTGAACCTCTCTTACTTGATTCTGTCATTCGTAACTGCCAATTGAACCTCAATAACCATCTTTTTTCCTATTGACCTTACACCAATGCAACTCGGAAGCTTTGATATCATTATTGGAATGGATTGGTTAACCAAACATCATGCCGAAGTTATTTGTTTTGACAAGATTGTTCGAATACCTCTTCCTTCTGGTGAAACCTTGGAAATTCATGGAGAGAAAGTCCCTAGTAACATAAAACTCATGACATGTGCACAAGCCCAAAAGTACTTACGAAAGAATTATGTGGCGTTCTTGGCACAAATCATAGAGGAAAAAGTAAAGAACAAGAGTATTCGAGACATTCCTGTCATTCGAGATTATACCCTGAGGTATTTCCGAAGATCTACCTGGTTTACCCCCGAACGACAAGTTGAATTTCGTATCGATCTTGTACCTGTGCTAATCCGATAGCCAAATCTCCTTATCGACTTACACCGTCTGAGATACAAGAGTTATCGAAAAACTTCAAGAATTATCTGATAAAGGTTTCATTCGTCCGAGTTATTCTCCTTGGGGTGCTCCTATCTTATTTGTGAAAAAGAAGGATGGATCCTTCCGGATGTGTATCGATTATCGTGAGCTCAACAAACTCACGATCAAGAATCGATATCCCCTACCTCGCATTGATGATCTGTTTGATCAATTACAAGGTGCCACATGTTTTTGAAGATCTATCCGCGTTCTGGGTATCATCAGCTTCGTGTCACGAGGAGGATATTCCTAAACTGCTTTTCGCATAAGATATGGCCACTATGAGTTCACTGTTATGCCTTTTAGCTTGACAAATGCTCCAGCTGTATTCATGGACTTAATGAATCGGGTTTGTAAACCTTATTTGGATATGTTCATCATTGTATTTATCGACGACATTTTGATTTATTCCAAGTCTCGAGCTGAGCACTAACAACATCTCCGATTAACAATGGAACTTCTGAAGAAAGAACAACTTTATGCCAAATTCTCCAAGTGTGAATTTTGCTGAAAGAAGTTCAGTTTTTGGGACACATTGTAAATGAACAAGGTATTCATGTGGATCCTTCTAAAATCGTTGCGATTAAGGATTGGTAAACACCCACTACTCCCACAGAAGTTCGCTCATTTCTTGGTCTTGCTGGTTACTATCGGCGATTTATTTCGAATTTCTCAAAGATCGTTGTTCCCCTCACTGCTTTGACTCAGAAGAATAAGCCATTTGAGTGGGGATCCAAACAAGAGGAAGCTTTCCAAACCTTGAAACAGAAACTCTATGATGCTCCTATTCTATCGTTACCTGATGGCAACGATGATTTTGTGGTTTATTGTGACGCGTCAAATTTAGGCCTTGGTTACGTTCTCATGCAACGGGATAAGGTCATCGCCTACGCGTCAAGACAATTGAAAACCCACGAGAAAAAATTATACAACTCATGATCTTGAGTTGGGAGCTGTTGTCTTTGCTCTCAAAATCTGGAGACACTACCTCTATGGTACGAAATGTGTGGTTTTCACGGACCACAAAAGTCTCCAACACATATTCAATAAGAAGGAGTTAAACATGAGGCAGCGACGTTGGATCGAACTTCTAAATGATTACGACTGCGAAATTCGCTACCATCCTGGTAAGGCGAACGTTATGGCTGATGCGCTTAGTCGCAAAGAACGTGTCAAGCTTCATTATTTGATCCGATATCCAATCACGTATTCTTGAAGCCCAACGCAATTGTGTAACACAAGATTTATTGAAAGACGAACTACCTCACCAACTCGAACTTCAACTCAAAATGAAAGACGATGGATTACTTTATTACATGAACCGTTTGTGGGTTCCGTATCAACACGATCTCCGTACTCTATTGATGGATGAATATCATAAGTCATGTTATTCGATTCATCCTGGTGCTACAAAAATGTACAAGGATCTTCGCACCCAGTATTGGTGGCCGGGTATGAAGAATGACATTGCCTTGTATGTATCTAAATGCCTTACTTGTCTCAAGGTCAAGGCTGAGCATCACTGTCCGTCTGGTTTGTTGGAACAACAGAAAAACCAGTTTGGAAGTGGGAGAACATTGCGATGGATCTCATTACCAAACTACCACGCACGTCTAGAGGTCATGATGCAATTGGGTGATCATTGATCGTCTAACGAAGTCATCACATTTCATAGCAATTTGTGAATACTATTTTGCTGAAAAACTCGCAAAGATCTATGTTGATGAGATCATATCTCGTCATGGTGTTCCTTTGAACATCATATCTGACAGATATGCTCGTTTCTCATCTCGCTTTTGGAAGACTATGCAATCAGCAATGGGAACCAAACTCAATCTAAGTACTGCTTATTATCCTCAAATGGATGGACAATCTAGAGGACGATTCAAACATTGGAGGATATGCTTAGAGCTTGTGTGATCGATTTTGGTGGTAGTTTGGATTCGCATCTCCCGTTGGTCGAATTCTCCTATAACAATAGTTATCACACCAGCATCAACATTGCGCCTTTCGAAGCTTTATACGGTCGAAAATGTCGTTCACCTGTCTGTTGGAATGAAGTTGGAGAGTCTCAGTTTAACTGGACCTGTACTCATTCACGACACTACCGAGAAAGTCAAGAAAATACGCGATAACCTTCTGACATCTAGAAGCCGTCAAAAGAGTTATGCGGACAAGCGACACAAGCCCTTGGAATACCAAGTTGGTGATCACGTCTACTCACCGTATCCCTGGAAAGCAGTGATCAAATTTGGAAGAAAGGAACTTGCTCCACGATACGTTGGACCATTCAAGATCATCGAAAGAATCGGAAAGGTGGCCTACCGACTTGAGCTACCTCCTAAACTCGGGAATATTCACCCAACATTCCACGTGTCCAATTTAAAGAAATGTTTAGCCGATACAAATCTCCATGTTCCACTCGACGAGATTCAAGTTGATGACACTATGTATTTTGTCGAGAAACCGGTGGAGATAATGGACCATGAAGTCAAGAAAATTAAACGAAGACGAATTCCGATAGTCAAAGTTCGCTGGGAATCCAAACGTGGCCCAGAATTTACTTAGGAACGAGAGGATCATATGAAATCGAAGTACCCACATTTGTTCTCACGAGTTTCCTCTAATTAAATTTCGGACGAAATTTTCTGAAGTATGGGAGACTATGATATCTGTGGCAATCAAAAATGTAACAATAATAAACAAGTTATCAATGAATGAAATTTTATGTTGAATATGTGAATTTTATTTATTTATTTTGATTATTAAACACATTCGATTCTTGCACGATTCCGAACTCTTGATTCGCTTCTATAAGCAAAACTGGTAAACCGATACGCACACGAAACCAATTTAATGCAACGCATGTTCTGGAATAATGTCACAAGCTAAACATACCTTAAATAACCTTCGCATAACTTAGAAATAAGTTTTGGAGGGTTTGGTATGTCAAAAACAAGTTTATTCGATCATAGGACTAATTACGACAAACTGCGAAAGTCTGCCGATTCTCGCACCAACGTACACTCCGGAACAATAACACAAGCCTAAATACCTTAAATATCCTTCACATAACTTAGAAATAAGTTTTGAAGGCTTCGTATGGCAAAATCACACTTTTGTAACTTCAGGGGCTATTTTGCAAATTTCGCGAAACTATGCCTTTGTGCATATATCGCTATCCGAAACACGTTCGGACATTCAAAATTTTTTCTAATCATAAATGTATTATATGTTAGTGATTGGAATGCGAAAAATCCGTTCGTTAGGCATTACGGTCACGCACGCGCTCATTACGATTTTCGTCGTAATTAACCAAAAACGCGATCGTACGGCCAAAGGAACCGACCTTTGGAATATTTTTGAACACATTTCAAATTCCCTATACTTATTCTACCTTATAGATCTTAGAAATGGGGTTAACGGGTGTCAAAAGTGCCAAAACGCGTCGAAAAACAAGTTTGTAGGCTGCAGGGACCATTTCTGCCAATTATGCTATTTTAGCTTCTGTGCGGGGCGCAGAAAATTAATAGCTGACAACAGCTTGTTCATTATGGACACTAAGCTTTCAAATTTGATCTCATTTCCTCTCATTTGAAACATCAAATGACACTAATCCAAGCCTTAAACACCTGTCCTAACAGATGTCAAGATTTGGTGATCTTATGATCATTATAAATACCATGTTCATGCCAAAATTGAACTCTTTGATCACTTTCTTGCAACACCTGCCAAATCCGAATTTCTATCATCTTGGAGCTTTCTCTGGTGTTCTTGATCATTTCCTTTGTGTTTGTAAGTGTTCCTTTATGACTTGTTCAATTATTATAGTTTAAATGAACTAAAAATCAAGCAGTTTGACTTTCTGTTGACTTTTAGTATTGATCATGAATTGATCAAGATAAAGCTCAATTGAAACTTGCAATATGATGGTAATCAAGGTGGTTATGATCCCTAAAAATCATACCTACTAATTTTCATCATTTCTAGTCATTTGACAAGACAAAGTTTCGGTCAAGATGCGATTTTTGCGCATTTTGCAACCGATCTAATTCCGGGTGTCAAAACAGTTTGTTTTGATGCCAAAAGTCCTTTATAAACTTATTTAGACATGTCAAAACATGTCTAAATCGTCACTCTCATTTTAGTGTTTGTTTAGAGTCGAAAAGTTGAACGGTTTGACCACCGCTTTGACTTCCGAATCAAACCCGTTTGGTTGATCTTCGGACCCGACCAAATACATAATTATGACCCTAATTATAAAAGGAATCACCCTCTGAGGTTATACCTTATGGTCATGTCTTTCGGATAGTGTTATGTTAAACAATGGTATTTCCTTAAATATGACCAAACGCCCTTTTCGCAAGAAAATCAATTAAAACAATGTACCAATTTTAACATATAATACGACAAATAAATTTTAAATGTTTAGCATTTAATATTATGACAGTATCACTCGTGTTTATTACGAATCCTTCTGGCTAAATCTTTAGTCAAGATCTTCAAGAGAATTACTTATGAATATTTCTATGAGTTCAACAAGTGATGTAACTATTTATCGAATCTCATTTATCGATGTTTAACATATCTTTCTGGCAGCGTGATTTTGATCTTGAGCTTCGGGTTTTCTTATTGATCCACAATTTACTTTGCAATCTCAAGTGAGTACATAGTTCCTCTTTTATGTTTTACAGTCGTTTTGGGTGATTCATTTGTGCTAAATGTTTTCAAGTTTTCAAATGCAAATACTATGGTTAATATTAAACACAACGATTTCAATAATGTGAACGAACTGTTAGTGCGATGTATTTATAACAAGAATGACATTCATCACAATGGCCAAGCCGACCATAGTAAGTTAAGGCGACTAGGACTGCCAATCCCGTTGCCTAAATTCCAGGGTTTGTGGGAAAATTTGGGAAGCGACTGAAACTGTATTTGTAACATACCCTTTGGTGGTATGTTATACGATTAAGGGACACTGTGGGTGGTCTCGAACAAGTCAACAAAGGTTTGAATGTGTTCATGAAATGACCAAAAGTTTTCACAATTAAAACAAGGAACGATGAACTAATGGTTTATAACAAGGAACGATGAACGATAATCAATGAACGATGAACGAATGAACAATAACAAGGAACAATGAACAATTGAATTATGATAAATGGTTTACGATAAGTGATTTAGATAACGGAACGAGTGTAATGTAATAAAATCATGGTGGATACGCTGCTGGTACTTCCTATATATAAGTGCTCTTATCACATTACATGGTGGATACGCCGCTGGTACTTCCTATATGGTGCATCACTTGAGCAAATGTTTTTCAAACAAAGACACACAACGATTTTCGATTAAAGATATAAACCATACGAGTTATTTCACGACGATTTACAATTTGGATTTACAAAACAAATGTTTTCGAGTCAAGGTTCATGGCTACGCAATTGTTTTTAGATGATTAATTAATGCAATAACATATGCTTTTAAAACAAGGTTTTCATTTACGACTCTAGTAGTCGGATTATATGTTGCAATATATACAAAGTCATGAACTTGACACACTCACAAAACCTATGTACTCGCCGGCATATTTTTGCTGACTCGTTTTCACATATGTTTCAGGAAATCAAGTTTGATGACGATGCGTGCTCACTTAGGATTCGGACGGACCTTAGTGCCTAAAAATATGAAAGACAATAACTATGCATGCTTTGTTTGTTTGGATGTTTTTAAAACATTTTAAGACAATATGACAATATAATCTATGTTTAATATCCAATAAAACGAAACATCAAATACCAAGTGTTGTTGAAACAATCTGTTAACGTGACTCCCCAAGTGTTTCCGCCGCGGTTTGTTGTTTTACGCGATTTGGGGTGTTACATTCAGAAACTGAAGCATATGATATCGAGTGTACCTGGGGTAGTGCAGCCCATACCGGAAGTATCCTAGGATCGTCACAACATATCCCGTTTTGCTCGCCACATTTGTGATGCTGAAATCCCAAAGAGATTCCAAACCCCCAATATGAAGCTTTATGATGGAACGATGGATCCTGAAGAGCATATTGCTCAGTATAGAGAGTGGATGGAAGTGAATCCTTTTTCGAATCTTAAAGAAGCATGTCTTTGCAAGGGCTTCGGCTCTACTCTAACAGGATCAGCCTTGAAATGGCTCTTGAGCGTTCCACCTCATTCAATTACATCATTTGCTCATTTGGTTAATTTGTTTAACAGTCAATTTTCTTGTAGTAGAAGCTTTGAAAAACTAACAAGTGACCTTTACAGGATAACAAGAATCCCTTAGGGATTATGTGAATAAATTTAGTAGGAAATCCTTAGATATCCCACATGATGTTGCTACAGATGTACAGGCATTCAAGATGGGATTACAAAAGGATTCTCCCTTTTATCAGGATCTTGTAATGAACCCTTGCAGGAACCTGGACGAAGCTCGAAACTTGGCTCTAAGATATATCAGGCTTGAGGACGACAAGAAAATGCAAGAGAGGATGAATTCATCCTCAACATATGAATAAACTAACAGGAAGTCAGAATCCTCATACAAGCCATATCGCTCTAAGCCATTGTTTTGGTCAAAAATCTGTTTAAGGATAATGTAACCAAACTTTGAATGTGAGGTTGAGTGCTTGAATGACGAATGAATGTTTGAACAAACTAGAAATGTAAATGGTGATGAACACAAAGATTTTTGTACGAAGAAAAAGCCCTTGATCAGCAATTGATCTCCGGCATAAAAAACCTCGGATAGTGAAAACTATCACTATCAACTATATTGAACAAATAAGATTACAACTTTGGAGATATAAGCTTGTTACAATGATTCCTAGTGTGTGTGTTCGAGAGAGAGAGTAGCAGAAGTGTTGTATATCGAAAAGGTTTGTTCTATCAAGCTCAAAATCCCATTAAATATCTAGCTCATCTCAATGAACTAACTATCTGAAATTTCAGCCATGCACCCACGTTTTCCACCAACGGTCATGAGGCTCTTTGCACGTGCTGGAATCATAAGCATATTCCCCGCGATTCCCGGTTAGAACAAGTCTTTCCTCGTCCAAGGCCTGCATTCAGATGTTAAACAAACAAGGAAACAATTGTTAGTAAGCATACATATAGATAAGGATCCTTGATCCTCAGACTCCCTGCTTCATCTGCTAAGGATAAATGATTCAGGTTAAGCCTCAGGATAAATGATCCAGACATACTAAAAATCAGCCCTAACAGCCATATGGCAGGAATGACAGCAAAAAAGTGAATGCTATTGAGGACGAAGATCCTGAGGAGTATCCTGAGTTATCCGAATACTGTTTTTCTGTTAATACTCCTGAACTAATATATGCCATGCAGGGTTTAGGAGATAAAGCAAGGTGGCCTAGGAAAAGCCAACAAAAGGTTGATTGGAAGGATAAATCCAAGTGGTGTGCCTTCCATGAAGATTTTGGACATGTAACAGAAGATTGCATAGCCCTAAGAAAGGAGATAAGCTATCTGCTAAGCAAAGGCTACTTGAAAAATCTTATTGGCAGGAAGAAGAATAAGGGTCAGGATACTGACAAGGATCCTGAACGAGCAGCATCGCCTCCCCCAGATGCCAAGATAATCAATTTCATATCCTGAGGATCTGATGTATGTGGGACCTCTTATTCTGCCGCTAAAAGGTATGCCAAAGAGGCAAAGGCGGAAAGAGTGGATAAGCCAATGAGGATGACGATGCTTACGAATGACAAAGTCATAACATTCGATAGTGACGACCGGAAATAACATTCAGGATCCTCATCATGATGGTCGTAATCACTTTGTATATTGCTAACCATTTTGTGCGCAGGATATTGGTAGATAATGGTAGCTCGGTCAACATCATTCAACTAGAGACCCTGAAGAGGATGAACATCCCAGAAAGGGAGATTACCTCGAAGTCCACTGTGCTTGTAGGGTTCAGCAGAGAAGCAAAGAACACGGTTGGATAGATAAAGCTACCTGTATAGGTTGAAGGAGGGAATTCGATCAACGATTTTGTGTCATGGACTCGTTATCCTGCTATACATATTATATTAGGCAGGCCATGGATTCATGATATGAAAGTTATGCCTTCCACCTATCATCAATGTGTCAAGATCCCTACTCCTTGGGGGGTAGTCAAAGTGGAAAGTGACCAACAGTAGGCAAAGGAATGCTACTCCTCTTCGATGAAGGCATCAACAAAATCCAGGGCAGGATAGCAATTAAAGATGCAAGCCAAGGATGTCGTGGAAGCCTCTGAGCAGGATGTTAAGAAAGTTATCCTGGATCAGGATAATCCAGATATCTCGGTGCTTGTAGGGACCAATATCCCTCAGGATATTGAGAGTTCACTTACTAACTTTTTGAAATGCAGGATGTCTACGTTTGCATGGAAACAAGAAGACATGACAGGTATATCAAAAGATATTATAACTCATAAACTTGGAATTGATAAATCCTTCAGGCCCGTTCAACAAAAAAGAAGGAAATTTGCTCCTGAAAGAAATACACTTATACAAGAGGAAGTTGAAAGATTGCTAAAGTCCAAGATGATTAGGGAAGTTAAGTTTCCTAGGTGGCTAGCTAACGTGGTGGTGGTCCAAAAGAAGAATGGGAAGTGGAGAGTTTGTGTAGATTACACAGACCTCAACAAAGCTTGTCCAAAAGATCCATTCCCACTGCCCCATATGGATTCCATGGTGGATGCAACAGCTGGACATGAAATGCTGACTTTCATGGATGCATCCTCAGGATTTCAACAAATCAAATGGAACCTTCCGACCAGGAGGATACAACATTCATGACACCCACAGGTATTACTGTTATACTGCCATGCCCTTTAGTTTAAAAAATGCAGGTGCAACGTACAGAGGCTGTTTAATATGATGTTTAAAGACAAACTGGGGATACCATGGAGGTATACATTGATGATATGGTAGTGAAATCCAAGAAAGCGGAGGATCATCTCCAGGATTTAGAGTGTGCCTTCAATATCCTGGACCAGTATAATATGAAACTGAATCCTGCTAAGTGCCATTTTGGAGTGGGGGCGGGAAAGTTTTTAGGATACCTGGTGACCAAGAGGGGGATAGAAGCAAGTCCGGAACAAATTAAAGCTATCCTGAATCTTAAATCACCATCCACTATGAAGGATGTTCAAAGGTTAACGGGAAGATTAGCGGCATTAAACAGGTCAAGATCCTTAGAAAAATGCAAGGAATTCTATGATATCCTAAAGAAAAACAAAAATTTTTAATGGGGTGAAAGACATGAAGTTGCCCTACAAGAGATGAAGCAATATCTTTCAAGTGCATCTCTGCTGATGAAGCCTGAGGATGGTGAACCCTTATCCCTATATCTTGCAGTATCAGGGAATGCAGTAAGTGTTGTTTTGGTAAAGAATCATGAAGGTCAGCAGTATCCTATTTATTATGTTAGTAAAAGTTTGTTAGATGCTGAAACTAGATACTCACACTTAGAAAAATTGATATTAGCTCTAGTTATGGCGTCAACCAAGCTTAGGCATTACTTTGAAACACATAGAATACATGTTAAAACCAATTATCCTGTTAAAAATGTGCTTAGGAAACCCAAAATTTCTGGTAGAATGGCTAAATGGTCTGTTAAACTAAGTGCATATGATCTAATATATGAACCTACAAATGCTATAAAGTCTCATGCCTTAGCAGACTTTGTGGCTGATTTTAGTAGTGATATTCAAAATGAAGCTGACTTAGAAGTACAACAACTAGGTGAGAACTCAGGATCTTGGATATTGTATACTGATGGTGCATCTAACATAAGAGATGTAGGATTAGGTATACTACTAAAATCACCACAGGGGACATATTACCCCAGGCTATTAGATGTGAATTTTCTGCTACTAATAATGAAGCTGAGTATGAAGCTCTGATAGCAGGATTAGAATTAGCTAAGAAATTTAATGTTAAAATTTTACAAGTGTATGTTGATTCCCTGTTGATTACTAACCATTTCAATGGCTCGTATGCAGTCAAGGGTGAAAAGTTAGTTGAATACCTTGTAATTGTTAAAAAATTAGCAGGATATTTTGAAAATTTTACACTTGAGCAGGTACCAAGAGAAGAGAATGTTGAAGCAGATGCTCTAGCAAATATAGGATCTACTGTCAGGATACCGGAAGGAACTCAAATACCAATATTACATATCTTGTACCCTGCGACGGAACTTTTGAAGTCTCAGGATAAGGAGGAAAAAAGTGTTCAGGATCCTAGTAAAGCATATCCTGATAAGGATCCTGAATCCTGGATGACGCCAATCGTCAAGTATCTTGAAAAGGAGATGTCCTGAAGGATGAAAACCCCAAGGCTTTCAGAATGAAGGTATCTCGTTTACAATTATAAATGATGTTTTGTATAAGAAATCCCTTGCAGGTCCATACCTAAGGTGCTTGGAAGGTCCTGAAACTAAGGAAGTACTTCAGGATATACACGAAGGAGATTGTGGCAACCATATTGGGGGTAGATCTTTATTCTCAAAAGTATTAGAACAGGATATTACTGGCCGACCATGAGGAAGGATGCTGCAGAGTATGCTCGAAATGTGATGCATGCCAAAGACACAGCAATATACTACATCAACTTGCAGAACCATTATATCCTATCATATCTCCTTGGCCATTTATGAAATGGGGGATGGATATAGTAAGAAAACTCCCAAAAGCTCCGGGAGGAAAAGTCTTCATGCTAGCAATGACGGATTATTTATCCAAATGGGTAGAAACAGAAGCGTTTGTCCAAGTTAGGGATCAAGAAGTGGTATCTTTCATCAAGAGGAATATCCTGACAAGATTCGGGATACCGGCGGAGATAATTTGTGACAATGGTTCCCAAATCATCAGCAAGAGGACAACTGATTTTTGTAAAAGTTGGGGAATCAAGATAATCACGTCAACACCAGTGCATCCTCAGGCTAATGGACAAGCAGAATCCTCCAACAAGATAATTACCAATAACTCGAAGAAAAGGTTAGGTGCCAACAAAGGACAATGGGCTGAAGAACTACCATTTGTATTGTGGGCAGATAGAACAACTGTGAAGAATGCTACTGGGCAAACTCCATTTTCTTTGGTATTTGGGGCAAAAGCATTGATTCCAACAGAGATGGTGATACCCACAGCTAGGTCAAGCCTACAGGATCCTGAAGCGAATCCTGAAGTCTTATATCAGGAATTAGACACCGTAGATGAAACAAGTTATGCAGCAAAGCTAAGGATGGCAGCATATCAACAAAGGATAGCTAAGTCATACAACAAAAATTTAAGAACCAGAAGATTCCAAGTTGGAGACTGGGTATTGAGAAAAGCTTTTCAAAACACAACCAATCCTGCCGACGGCAAGTTAGCCCCAAAATGGGAAGGACCATATGAAATTGAATCAGAGTCAGGAAAAGGAGCATACCGACTCAAGACTATGGAAGGGGATATGTTGCCAAGATCCTGGAATGCTATACATCTTAAAGCTTATTTCAAGTGAATTTAGGATTTACTTTCTGACTCCTGATGTTTAAAGGTGTTTTGTAGGATACTTTTCAGGATATTACTCCAAGATATGTACTCAAGACTGATCGAAAGACTAGAGGATTGGCCCCATCTCTCACGTTTAAGGGATTCAGATCCCTTCACAGGTTTAAAGGTATTTACCTTTCTTCCGAGTTGGGTTTAAACACCCCACCTGGAGCGCAAGTATCCAGGAATAGTTCAAGATAGCAGGACCAGTTCATGTAACAGTGGCTGACAATTTCGTTATTGTTGGCTATATCCTGGATCCTTAAGGTATATGAGGATTGATCACCCTCTCTCGCGAAAGGCTATTTTCATACTCTCTAAGGTTTAAAGGTTTTCACATTTCTAAGTCTTGGAGTTTATACACTCTCGCATGTAGCGCACGAAAACAAGGGTTTATCCCCAGGATGCTAAGGGTTTATCCCCAGGATACTAGGGGTTTAACCCCAGGATATTAAGGGTTTATCCCTAGTGAAACTAAAGTTGTTAACAAACTCTAAAGATATAGCAGATTATGATTGTGTTCCTACACATTCTTTTTTGAAGAAAAAGCTACAAAGCTTAGTCACTAAGTGAAGAAATACTCAAGTATGTCATACATTGATGCAATATCCTGCACGGACAGGGGACATCCATGCTGGGGACATTGCAAAGGATTCCAAGGTTGGAGTTGAAAGTTATTGCACAAGTGTTTCTGGTATGATTTTTATTTTTCAAATCTTGAAAGCCTTGTCTAAATAATCCAGATTTTACTCAACCAAGTTTCTATCTAACATTTTGATTAAAAGTAACAAAAATGTTGAACATCTCATCAGTATCCTGACCAGGATATTCGATCAGGATACCCAAAATAGGTTTTTCGAATAATAACATAACAACATCGGATAAGGGTAAAAGATTAGTTTATTATGAACATTCCAAAATGTCACATTCTTGGCTTCCTCTTAAACCAAGACCCATCCACCAAGAATGTGATAAGGTCTAAAAGCATATAAACGATGATGACCAAAGGCTTCGTCCTGGAACCCAGGATCCCTCCACCTTAGGTCATCACAAAATACTAATATTTGAAGGGCAGGAAAAGTAAATTGTTTGGGATTACAGACCATTCAAATTCAAAAAAGTGGGCTCCGGCCTAAGAAATAATATCCATCATTGCCCACTTCGATGCTCTCACACAACAGCATCTTCACCAACTTTCACCGCCTCTTACCCTCAGCATCCCGACCAGCATCACCACCAGCATCCGCTACAACATCAGCCGCAAATCCTCGATAGCTTCAACCGCCTTTGGAGGCTCCTCAACCACCGGTTTGGCAATGCGCTCTACGGGTTTGCCACCAAGGTCCCTCAGTTTTGCCTCCCAGGCTTCAATGTCCCAGGTAGGGCATTCAACGCCCACGGCTCTGGCTTCATAAGCCATCTTTAGTCTAGCTTGAAGAAGGGAGATGACAATGGAACCCTTGAGGCCTTCCCGGTAGGCGATCAGGTCTTGTTCGTGTTGAAGCTGAGCGGCGTCCAGTTTAGCCTGAGCCTCTTGAGCTACCTTCTCCTCAGCAAGCTTGGCATCCTGGGTTATATATTTGAGTTTGTCTTCGTAATGTTGTGACATGGCCTCGGTGATCTTCCTCTGATCCTCATTGGCGATCTCTGCCTTCTTTAGTTTGACCTCCAATGCCTTGATAGAATCATAAGCCATAACCTGGAGATGTGTCATGCGTTCAAGACCCTATAATGTGAGGTATGAATGTCAGTATAATTAACCAGGATATCAATTCAACATATATTTGCAGGATATAGGATGAGGATATTTACCTGGTTAAGAAGGGAAGTCATGAGGCTGTTAGATTCTGCAAATCCAAGATTCTCGTAGGAAGGAGAGGCTTCAACTGAAGCGGTGGGGGAGTCAGTATCCTTCTCTTTCGAGAACTGGAGGCCCGAGGTCTGGAACTTGAGGAAGGCTTAGGCACAGCAGAGGGTTTGGAGCTGGAGGAGGGCTTCGATGCGGCTGAAGGCTTGGAACTTGGCTCTTTTTTCACTGGTGCAGGTCCAGAGTAACTATCCAACTCATCGAGATCGAAGACTTCTAGGATCTTGGCAGGTTCTGCATAGAAGGGAGGTAACCATATAATATGCCTTGGATAATGAATATTTGCAGGATATAAGACAGGATCCTTACTAGACATGTTAGAGCTTGAGTGTTGAGTCGAGGATGATGGAAGTGGAATAAAACTTCTTTCAGTCTCAGGTAACTTGTAAACGGCTTCGATTCTCTCTGCTGACTCAGTAAGCAGAGGTGCTGATTTCCTAAAGTCCACTGCACACAAGAAAATAAGAATGTCAAGACAGGATATATAATAGGATTTTAGATAGGATATATTTGGGTAAAAACCCCGGTACCCTAGTTCCTACCCTTTGTCAACCACATCACTAGGAATTCCTTCCCTCTAGGGATGGAACTTCTTTTAACAAAAAAGAATTTAGATTTCCATTCCTCCTCGTTTTTTGGTTACTCGAAGAACAAGCGGATTTTTGGTGATGGAGTAGAACAAGAACCTGCTGGAGCCATGAGATCTCAGCCAGTAGGCGAGGGGAAGATCATTGACACAAAGTTCGAGAACGTGTTGGTTCTTGATGCGATCAAGAACCATCAGGACCCTCCAGAGCATTGGCAGGTTTGACAAAAGCTTAAGCGGGTGACACGAAAAAATTTCCATGATAAAATTAGAGAATGGGAACTTAAGACCCAATGTGAAAGTAAAAGCGTTAAACAGAGCCACTCTTTAGACGCCATATCTGACTGGATTTCCCGGTCATATGGCCGGAATACCGTCCCTTCTGGGAAGATACCCGAGGTCCCGAGGGCCGACAGATGAGCATCGTCGAACGAATAGATTTCTTTTTCAGGATTTTAAAGAAGGTTTTGTGGTGTAAACAAAGGTGCGGAATCGCCGGTTCTTGATCTTGTCTGCCTAGTCATATCTCCACCGAACCAGAAAATAGGAAGAAGAAAGAGGATGAAGAGAGAGAGAAACACGTTACATCTGGATTTCTTGGTGAAGGCAAATGAAGATGAAGATGAATCAATATAGAGGGGTGATGAGTGTTTATAGCCTGAGCCGTTACAAGTTGTCGCATCAAAGTCTTATCTCTTAATTTGCCTCGATAAACGTAAAAATATATCTGTTAAGATCAAGATCCCAACAGCTATATTTTTGGGACAATTGTTATGGGTGAAATTCTAAGCCCATATCCTGAATTATATCTTGACTTAATTATAGCCGTTAACGATCAGGATACCAGACCAGGATATTGGTAACATCCTGAGGCAGTATCCTGGTAATTACTAATTATTTGCATGCAGGACGTAGCTGCAGGATCACAATGTTCACTGAGACTCGTTCGCCTGAAGACTCGGTCTAAATGGTTGGAAGAAAGACGTTGAAGCCGCAATACCTGGTCAACAACGTTCACTAGTGAATATTCCAAGGGATCCCACCATTTTAGGAGAGTTTGTTTTTCTTTTTAACTATAAATACCGGATAACCAGATCGATAGGTTACAACACATTCATTCACTACTCTCGAATTCTGTCATTTACTTTCACAATTATGCACAAACACTCGACACTAGCAATTCTTGTAACACTTAGCAACGATATGGGCATTATCCTGCACTGTATCTTGATTTTTAAGCAATAAGAAGAACAAGGCAGCGGCGATTGTCAGCTCCCGAGGTTTTATGCCGGAGATCTAGATTGATCAAGGGCTTTCCTCGTACATCTCGTGTCAACCTTTACATTTTTGCTCATTGTTTGATTGTTGATATAGCTCAATATCCTGAGCTGTATCCTGAAAAGTGTTTTTACAAACTAGCAAACCGATACAAGCTTCATTAACACTGCTAGCACACTACCTCACAAAACTAATTGATCACTAAATTGCTCTGGTAATTTTTGACCAAAACAAATAGTAGGTTACAAATGGGTAACAAATTATTTACTTCTGTGTTTGATAATGATTATTAAAAATTTCAAAGCTGAAAAACCTTTTGTCAGGTTGAAGTGGGAGTCTGTTTGTGTTTAAATTTCTGTTTTTGAAACTTACTCCATAAAAACAAAATTTAGGGGGAGAAATTTCCCTAAACCAAAAAAGAGTTTAGTTAGTTTGTGAGTTTAGGTGGTGTAAGTTAAAAATATAAAATTCCAAACATTGAAAAAAATAAATAAAAATGAAAACAAAAAAAAGAGATGTCACTGTGTGAAAAAGATGAGATGATAGTACATCATGAAATTGAAATTATAATGTTTAAGTGTGATAACAGCTTCATCATATGATGTACCAGTAGACAAAAGACATGAAATAATCAACTTACCAAAGTGATATAAACCTAAGAACTGTGTATGAGTGGGTAATATATCAGTGGCGTATGGTTTAGTGACCTTAAATCTTGCGCTGAGAGATTGCCAAAATCCGAGGTTTTGGGTCTTTATACTGTTATTTCATCCGAAATATCAGGGTTGTCCTTCTCCTGCATCCAGATATATGCTGACCTAGGCACAACCAGGATATCTTAAAAGAGCTAAAATGCCAAAAACCCATAAATGAAGAAGCTCTCATAGAGAGTCATTCAAATGTGCTAAATGTATAAATCGTACCAAAATCTGTGGTATTTGTCCTAACCCTCATTAGATATTGGTCTCTCTATGTACTGGAATCTGACCTGATCACCATTTGTCTAACGTTGTAAAACAAAAGGATGAATTCGGTATACTCGCCTACTACGAGGAAGCTTTGTGCATACCTTGATCGTGGGGGTATGTCTAGAAGTGGGATACACTAGTACATTAGTATAATATTACCTAAATCGTATCACCAGGTAAAGGTACTTGAAATGTTCATGTATTTTGTTTAGGTGGATAAACAATACTGGTAATCGTCTTGGACTATTTTTCACGAAAATTAAATAAAGAATAAACTGCCAATGTGTAAACACTTTGATTTTGGTTGATATGATCTTTTTGCACATGATTCTCGAAAAAGATATATTGTATATATTTGACAGTTTGTGTTTGAAAAATATCTAAAATGCCAAAAAGATTTTCCTTTTAAAAAGTCTCCCATTTTGATCTGACAGGTTATTGTTTTGCATGATAAGATAAAATAGTGGTTTATCTTGAATGTGAAAAGACTAAGGGCTTGGTTCACAAAATGTTTTGGAATTGGAATTGAATTTGTATAGGAATTAGAATTTAGGGAATTGGATTTGGAATTTAAACATTTCAATGGGAATTGGAAATTGTTGGAATTGGAATCTCAATTCCATTTTTGTTGTGTTTGTTGTCAAATGAATTGGAATCCATCACCCCGTCACCCACAACCCCCGGTTCGGGTCGAAATAGTACGGGTCGAAACGGTTTGGGTCGAAACCGTACGGGTCAAAATGATTCGCGCCGAATCGGTTCGTGTCGAAATGGTTTGATTCGAAACGTTACGGGTCAAACCATTCGTGAAGAAACGGTATCGGGCGAAACGGTTCAATTCGAAACGGTTCAAATGAAACGGTTCCGTCGAAACGGTTCGAGTCAAAACGGTTTACGTCGAAACGGTTCACGTCGAAATGGTTCGATTCGAAACGGTACTGGTCGAAACGGTACTGGTCGAACGGTTCGTGTCGAACGATTCGGGTCGAAACGTGGTAACGGGTCGAAACCAAACATTTGGGTCGAAAAGGTCGAAGATTCTGATGAATTTACTTTAATTCCTTCACATATAGGAAGGATTTTGAAATCCTTTAGTTAAAGGAATTTAAAGGAATTCATGCCTAATTCCAATTCCAATTCTTGTACAACCTCAGATTGGATTGAGATTCCAATCATCAATTCTTGAACCAAACAATTAGAGATGGAAGTCAGATTCCGATTTCCTTAAATTCCACTGAATTTCTACCAACCAAACGCTCCCTAATGATTTTTCGAGATATTTTCTTGTGTTTCTAAACAGATTGGTGCAGTTATCAAAATGAAGTGCAGAACTCATGTGAAATGCAGATTGAAAGTGGAGTTAGAATGTGTGAAGATGCATCGTAGGATCCTTCTACTACACTGCATAGAGATTTAGAAGAATTTGGAGTTACTTACTTAACCAGAGAATGCTAGTTCACTGATCTACAACATTGAAACTTTTGGAGATTGGAAGCATCAGCTAATGTAACGCCCCAAAAATCATGAATTTTAATTGACTAGTATGCTTTCTTGTATGATGGCATAAATAAAATAACCAAGCTATTTAACTTAGTTAAATAGTTAGTAAAGTAACAAGAGAATGAAACTTAGTGTTATTGGTGACAAAAGAATAACTAGAAGGACTAAAAGTGGGAAATTGAGTATAAGTTTCATATAAACTAGGAAATTCAGTATGTATGTGTGTGTGTGTTGATGGTGTGGTCGACACCCATAAGAAGAAACATGGGGAAACCCTAAATTTCAGCCCCTTTTGTCCAAATTAAAGGTGGATTCAAGCTAAAACTCATGCATGTACTTGAATCCTTGATTATCTAGTCCTATAAATTACTTGGTAAGTTGTAGATTCTCATTTGATGGCCTTTTTAGAAATAAGTTATGATCAAATCCGTAAATTGGTATGAAATTAAGTATGCTTATGTGTTAAAATCATCATATAGAACATGTGTTATGCATGATTTTGATTAATTTGATGTTTGGAAGTAAAACCCATTTTGGTTGATGAAGATGGTGACATTGGTATGTCACCCATGTCTAATCCTAGTGCAAATTTGATGAATAATGTTTTGTGTGATACTTATATGTTAGTTAGTTTGAAGTATAGTATGAAATTTATTTGATTATAGTGGTGTAGATAAGATGAATGCAAGAAATGGAATTAAAGCATGAATGGGTTGTACATTATGCTTAGAAAATAGTATCCACACCAAGTGTATAATAAATGTCTAAGTGAAGTTAGGATGTGAAATTTTATGAGTTGGCTTGACATATATGAATGAAATATGATAATGATGTAATTAGTAGTAAACTAACTTAAAGAATGTGCTTTAGATAGAAGTCATACAAGAATTCGGGTTGAATGTATGCTTTGGTTAAAATCATGCATTGGGAGCTTGTACCATGTGCTTGGATGGTGTGATGTTCATCATGTATTCGATTGATCGTTAGATGGAATCAAGAAGTGAAAGTGTACTATGTCCGATAGCAAATGAACTCACTAGCAAGAATGATGATTATGTTAAATTGACTAACTTTGTATGTGGTTGTCAAATGTAGAATTATGAAAGTATTAGCATGAGATAAATGGATTATGTGTACGTTGTATATGCGACTAAGTGATTGTGTAGTTTTAGAGTCATACGTCATTAGTGTGAAATGCATATGAAGTTATCACTACGGTCCGCCATATCATTATGAGGGTGTTCATAAGTTGAAAATATGAAGGTATAAAAGTAAGACAGTTGACTTTCATAAACTCAACAATGTATAAGTAGCATATCTAGACTTGCGGGCACAAATACGGGTAGAGAAGTCATATGTTATGTATTAGATGATTTATTGAATGTGTACGGTGATAATTGAGTTATGAGTACGTGAAATAAGGTGGTCATTAGTACATGTCTCATATATGCGATAGTTGACTAATGCAAGACAAGTAATATACGAATGGAAAATAATGAAGGTTAGTATGTATGATCACATGTGCTAACCGTGTTATGAATGTGGCGACAAGAGGATAGGGGCCACATTAGCACGGACTCAAGCATGGAAAGCTAAGGAGTCATGGAAAACAAGGAAGCAAGCACGATCGCGGAGGCACAAGGTAAGTGAGTTTCGAAATCTCACCTCTTAGTACGTAAATGAAGATTGGTTGTATGAATGTTAGGAGTTAGGAAGAAATGGTTAGGAGATGTATGTGAATGAGACAAGAAATGTTATAGTAAGTTGTTCAAAGAACAAACATAATGGACATTGCTTGGTATAATCAAACGGGTCAAAACGTAGAAAGTAACAAAGCAAGATGTGGTAGTTGGTTTAAAACATGGGGTTAAGTATTAGAAGGATATGGGTGCTTGAACATTGATATTTCATGTTTTGGACCTTTCGGGATACACGACTAGTGGCTGAAACGAAGAAAAAAGGGAAAATAACGTTTTGGGCTGCAGAGGGGGCGTCGGCGATGCCAGTCCATTCTGCTGCCGACGCAAAAAGTCGCTGTCTACGCGAGTTTGATGCGGGAAGCTTGTTTTTCGCGTTTTTCACACATTTGCTTGTTTCCTAGGCCCCATTTAGCTTCCCAAAGGTATCCCAAGCCTATCTTAAAGTTTTTATGGGGTTCGGGTTAGAACGGAAGTCTTTGGAACTCGTACGAAGACGTGATATGTACACTAGATTATGTAAATATGATTAGATGTGATTATACGTGTAGACTAGTATGTAAGAAAATTTATGCATTGATGTTGTGTTTATAATGTACTTATGGTTATGTAAGCATGTAGGACTTATGTAAGAGATTTGGTAGGGAGATATGTAAGTTTGTAGAAGGTCTTTTATACACGAAAGAGTTGGATTAGATTGTTCGTATATGTGTTATTATTTTATACGTTTCCAAAGAAAGAGACTCATACGAAGAAATATATGGTGTTAATATATAAGAATTTATAATGCTAACCGAATTGTTTGAGAATGAAATGTAATGCAGGTATATTATTGTATACTCATAGAAGGATAACTAGATGGAATCTACAGGAGGATAAAACGCGAAGTGATCCTTTAGTTATATACTTAGATTATATAATGCTTCAAGTGCTAATAATGTGAATGTATGTGGTGAATGCAGGTTGTGCAGATTTATGGGTCATAACCATCAAGAGACGTAAACGATTGAAGATCGAGTTATAATACAAATTGTACGGGAATGTGTGGTCTTGCTGTTATTAAAAATATGATATGTTTATGTATCAAATGAAACGAAAAATGTAAATATCGATAAAGACGTACCATAGAAAGGACTTTTAATCATGATGGAATAATTTTAATAAAAAAATTTTATGTCACATATTTCCGATGCGTCTTTTCGGTCTAAACGTACTAGGGTCTTACAGCTAAGGGGGAGTCTGTTGATGTCAGAATCTGTGTGTAGTTGAAGCTATCCAAAGATCAAAAGATTACAAGATGTTTGAAGACAAAGTTACACTATGAAGCTATTGTCAAGGGGGGGTCTGTTGGTGCATATTCTGTGACAGCAGCTTAATAGTTTAATAGGTTAGTCTTTGGATATTTTGTATTGGGATGTCTCACATCCCGTGTTGCACCGACGGAGAGCATCATCCAAGCTTGAGTCTATGACATTCATGTAGTTGACGGGTTGTCCTCTACTCTCTTCCTTACTCTACTTTATCTCTTTGTCTCATACCCTCACCGTTAATTTTCAGTCACTTATATCTACCATGGCTCGAGCAGTGGCGAGGAATGGTCTTCCTAGAATGAGGGGGACTTTGGTGTCTTCTTCCAGGTCAAGTATGACAAAGTCGGCCAGAAATACAAACTCTCTGACTTTTACTAAAAGATTTTCGATGACACCTTGGGGGTATTTAACCGATCTATCGACGAGTTGTATACTCATTTTTGTGGGGCTTGGCTTTCGTAGCCCAAGTCGGCCAAACATTGATGTGGGCATAAGATTGATGCTAGCCCCAAGGTCGGCTAAGGCATTTCGTATGGGTGATCCCCCGATGGAGCAAGGGATTGTGAAGCTCCGGGGTCGATTTTCTTTTGGGGAAGTTTGTTGAGGAGTATTGTAGAGCATTCGTCACTTAAGTTAACTTGTTGCAATGTCTCAGTCTTTTTTTTGTAGGTGAGGAAGTCTCTCATGAATTTAGAGTATTTTGGCATTTGAGTAAGGATTTCGACAAATGGAAGATTGATATGCAATTGCTTTAGTAGGTTTATGAACTTGGTGAATTGTTCATCGGCCTTTTGGCGAAGTAAACGACCAGGGTAGGGTACCCTGGAATTTTTTGTAGGTTCGGGGTTTTGTGGGGTAGTTGTGTCTGGTGAGGTTGTGATTTGTGCAGGCGGAGTGTTGTGGTTAGGGGGTAGTGGTGTTTCCTCGGGACCAACTTTACGGTTTCTTAATGTTATGAAGTTTACTTGTGCCTTTGGGTTGGTTGCGGCATTGCAAGGTAATACGCCTTGTGGTCTCTCGGAAAATTTTGGGCTAGTTGGCTTATTTGTTTTTCAATGTTTTGAAGACTAGCTCGTTGGTTTCTAATGTCGGATTCCGTTTGTAGGAACTGATCCGAGTACCTTTTGTCGGTTTCGGAGATGAGGCGAGTGATGAGATCTTCAAGCCTCTCTCGGCCCCCTTGTTGTTGAGTGAAATTTTGTGACTCGCTTCTTGTGGTTGTTGAAAGTTAGGTCTTTGATTTTGATTTTGTTGGTTACTACTATTTCCTGGTTCCCTCCAACCAAGGTTAGGATGATTCTGCCATCCTTGGTTGTAGGTTCCTGTCAGGGGGCCAGATGGTCTAGGTCGATTGTCTATGTAGTTTACCATTTCCATTTGATTTTCTATTTCTTTCATACAACTCCAATTTTCTTGTGGCCCACCACACCCTTCACAAGCCATAACCGAGGCGGTTTTTGATATTTCTAGTTTTTTTTAATTTTTGATGATAAAGCCTCGATTTGGGCTTGTAAGGAGGTGTTTTCATTTACTTTGTGGGCACCTGGGCAATGGATTTTGAATCTCGGGGGGGGTGTGCCATTGAAAATTGTTTTGAGCAATTTCTTCAATTTGATTATAGATTTCGGTTGGACGTCTATTACCTAGAGGACCCTGAAGCTTGAGTCAAGTGTTTGCCTTGTGTGTGGTAACAATCCATTATAGAAGTGGATACTTGTTTCCTCACCTCTAGACCGTGATAGGGACATTTTCTCAATAGCTCCTTGAACCTTTCCCAAGTTTCATATAATGATTCTCCGTCCTCTTGTGAATAAGTGTTTATTTCAGTTATTAATTTAGTGGTTTTGGAGGGTAGGAAATATTTATATACAAATTTTGAGCAAGTTCATCCCAAG
Source organism: Scalesia atractyloides (assembly GCA_947069175.1). Lineage (NCBI taxonomy): Eukaryota > Viridiplantae > Streptophyta > Magnoliopsida > Asterales > Asteraceae > Scalesia > Scalesia atractyloides. Next base: position 36,105,286 of record CAMTDV010000006.1, read on the forward strand.
TGTTTACCGATCCACTTGGGAGGGTGTTTAGCCAAGCCTTAGCTCGGTCCTTTAGTGAAAATGGGAACATTCGGAGTCGGATGGCATCGTTTGAGGCTCTGTTGATCCGGAAAGTGTCACATATTTCCAAAAAGTTGGTAATATGTAAATGGGGATCTTCATCTGGTAGGTCGTGGAATGTGGCGGAATTTTGGAGCATTTGTATCAAATGCGGCCGAAGCTCGAATTTGTTAGCATCGACGTTTGGCGGATTGATGGCGGCTCCGAGATTACCGACCGTGGGCCTTACGTAATCCATTAGGGTACTTTGATCCACCATTGGAATTTGCTGCCGCGAAGCTTTCTCTTGATTCTTGGCTTTTAGTCTTTTTCTTAGAAAGCGTTCAGGGTTCGTCTAGAGGTTCTTTTATGTCTCTATTGGAACTAGAGCTCATGCACTGTGTAGAGATTTCAGGCTCTGCGATTGAGTTCTTAGTCCTGCGAACGAAAAAAAAATGTTGATCAGATAGTCTACCACGGCCCCATGGTTATTAGCCACGGCCCAGTGGTCAGTGCTGCATTTTTTTTTTCTGATCCTAGTTACTAGGGAGCTGGGCATGGTCCCGTGTGCACCTCCAAGTCCCGTGGTCACTCTTCTAGTAACACAGAAAATAGAAGTGCCAGTAAGGAGACTGGGCAAGGCCCCGTGTCTGACCGGGCACGGCCCATGCTGAACTCTGCAGAAAGTATATAATTTGCTAAAAACTGAGAAAAATCCTGAAAAAAAATAGTTGTTAAAAATAATTAGGCCGCTGATTTTAAACCTTCTTAAAATCCTTGTGTCCCAGGCAATGGCGCCAAAAAAACTTGGTGCGTGTCGAGCGTGATATGATTTTATTAATATATTAAGTCCATTTTACGCATTAGTCAAGTTTTAAATTTATAAAACACGATATTGTACTAACACTAAACACACACTAGGCTAAGTACACCCATCGTGAGAGTAATATAGTGTTGGTAAGATATCGAGGTCGTCCAAGGACACAAGAGCTTTTAATACCGGTTTAGCGTCAACGTCTAATTGATCCAAATTTTGATAAAAGTTTTGAAACATAAAAGTAACTATAAAAATATTAAAAGATAAATAAAAATGAAATACAAATAGACCAGATAGAATCACTTTGATCTGACTCCTCTTTTATGTACCCTTTGATGATTTTCGTACTTTCGGACTTTTTAAGAGATTCTCTTAGTTATAGTAGTAGGCCCCTCTTTTGAAGGTGAAGTTACCCTCGGCCAAGTGGTTTGAGTCAGCAGGGATACAATCCCAAGAGGTCGGAATATTGAAAGACAATTAAGTTATTAATGCGAAAAGTGGTAGCCCCTCTTTTGAAGGTGACGTTACCCTCGGCCAAGTGGTTTGAGTCAGCAAGGAACAATCCCAAGAGGCCAGTTTTAATGTTTTAATAGTAGTTTACACATGAGGGGTTCAAGCTCTTCGCACTCCCGCCATAGGTCATTGAAGAGGTCCTAGTAAGCTTGAACCAAGTCCTCGCATGATCTATACACTGAACGAGACAAGAACTTTACCAAGCCACCCTTCTAACCCCCTTCCAAGTAGTTAAGTGCTTTATATAGACCGTAAAGACACGAATGAGCAAATCAATGAAATCATGAAGAAATGGTTAGGAAAAATTCATTTCAACATAAGAAACTAATTATTAAAGTCATTAATACATACCATTAAGGTGCCGAAAAGATTAAAAATCAAAAGTAATACATTAAAGACTTGTCTTCACCAAGTGATGTAAGAGATTAGCCAAGCATGGCCTTTGTTTGACAAGAACTCTTACGATCAATCTTGGATCCCGAGACTACTACACACTCTAAAGATGATATATCAATGATGGATGATGGTGGTGGGTGTTGGTGTTGTAGTGGTGGTGGAATGGTGGCAAATGAGAGAGAAGTGGTTTGCCAAGGGATGGATTTGAACTGAACTAAGCACCCCTATTTATAGTCAGAACAGTGCCCGACCACGGCCCCGTGTTCACTTAACACGGCCCGTGGCCAACTTCTTCTCTTCCTTCATTATTGCAGCTGTCAGCAGAAGGCCCCACACGCCCCAGTGGCCTCTAGGACACGACCCCGTGGTCAATTCTTCTTGTACTATCAAAATTCTGCAAATCTAATAACTGAATACGGCCCTGGGTTTGGTGAACATGGCCCTGTGGTGGGCGTGGAACCTTCCTTTTGTCTTGTCTGCAGGGCCAGGTCTGACCACAACCCATGTCTGGTGGGGCACGACCCCGTGGTCAGCTTCTGTCTTCTTGTTTTTTTGCATTTTGGGGTGCGGCTGAGGGGTCGGGTGTGTCACGTTATTCCTTCCTCTTGTATTTAGGTTTTTTGGTTGCTTATTTACTTCTTTTGATCTTCTAAGCTCATTTGATCCTGTAAATTCATAAAGGAACAAAGAAACGTGTTTTTTCCAACACTAGTACTGAAAAAGGGTTGGTTTTACGTCTCACTTGATGTAATTTATATGTTGCATGTTGTATACATCAACATATATATTATTAAACTCGTGTAGAATACGTATGGACATTATCAGACCCATGTTTGGAACAATTATGTACATACATGTTTTTATGCTCACTTGAAAATCGTTGAGAAAGTTGGTTTAAAGGTAACAATAATTAGGGAGATACTTTTTTCCCTTTTTACCTATTATGCCCTTGTGAAAAAAAAAACAATAAGATAGGTAGTATTTAATATATATATATAGAGAGAGAGAGAGAGAGAGACTTTGGATCAAGAGAAAACCCTCCTGAATCATGAGAACTTAGAGAACTCCCACTTTTCATGCGAGTTTTCCCACCATTTTTTGCACATAGTGGATGAAAATGTTACAAATACATGTGTAAAATAAATAAATAATTCCGAGCCATGTTTTTAGCCTTTTTACAACACTGTAAAAAGCTGTTGAAATCAACATTTATACCCACTGTAATGTTTTTTTTACGATGGTGTAAATCAACAAAAACTTATAGATAAGTTATATTTTGATTTTAGAATGCATTTTCATAAAAAAATGTACGCAAATGTTATAATCATGTGTAATTGTTAGGTCCTAAAAAGTGTGAGACTGACGCATCAAATTAACGCAACGGACTATGGTTGCGAACTGGGATTAACTGGGTTAGTTTGTATTAGGTTCTGGACCTTTATATGATCACTTGGGTAGCCATGTGGGCCAGGCAACCCAAGGGAAGCCCATGAAGAGTAGGGGTAAACCCTAGGTATAAATAGAACATTATGTCATAATTAGGGTCAAGCCATAGAAACTTTTAGAGAACACAGTGATAGCCTCCACCATCCTAGAGAGAGAAACCGAGGGAGAGAGAACTTGATCAGACGGTTTTGCTATTGATTAGTAACAGAATGTATGCAAGTTTGAAAGTGTATTGTGTGTTATTCTCCTTTCTTATTTTCCGGATTTCTTGATCATCACCAAGTTTGGATTCCGCCCATCCTTGGTGATCGTTTGATATCGTTGTTTGATCTGGGTTTTCGGACTTTCAATTGGTATTAGAGTAACCAATAAAATCTGACGAGGGTTAGGAAAATACATATACGATACGAATTTCGCTTTTACAAGCACATGGAATTCACTCAATTGAGTTTGTCTCCCATTAAGGTTTTTGGCTCTTCTATTTGGATCTTTTAAGATATCCTGACTGTGCCTAGGTCTGCATATATCTGGATGCAACAGAAGGACAACCGTGATATCCGATGACTCATCAGCATAAAGACCCAAAACTTCAGACATTGGCTATCTATCAACGCATGATTTAAGACCATGAAATCATACGCCGATGGTATGTTACCCACAAGATACATAGTTCCTTATGTTTGTATCCCTTAGTATATTTTTATCACTTTGAGTGTCAAGCCTATCGACATATCACATTAGATCTTAGTCTTTTCAGCTACGACACCTTACATGTGTCAGTCAAACCCTTTTAGGACCTAACAATTCCCCCTAGACTGATGCATCAAATTGTCTTCACAACATGAATTCAGCAACGTCTTCAACGGAGTCTATGGTTATCGTTATGTTGTAGGTGTTGTAGAAGTCAGTCTTATACTTTTAGGACCTCACACTTCAACGAACTCTCAGCACTGGGTCTCTTTCTTCAGCTCTTATGGTTAGCTTTATATCAGGATCTCGATCAGCTTTGCTTGAAAAGTCTTTGTCGAAAAGAATGCAAGAGGAGGATTTCACAGCAGCTCTTTTCTTCGTCGATCTCTCACTTTCAAGCAGGTTCACATGTACTTCAAATGTACAGTCATTGTCAGACGATGACTCGTATCCGGTTCCGTTGACTCAGGGTACATCTTGCTGTTGTGATGCTTCATGCTTTGTCGGCAACGAACAACATTTCAATTTTCAGCAACCCTTGTATCATGATCTAAATCAGGTTTTGCAAAATTCGCAGAAATTTATAAGCAAACATTTCTTTGCAACAGGGAGAGTACCATATGAATACTTGGTACATCCAAGTACTTGTACTCGGATCAAAATTTAAATTTCTTTCATCTTTTGATGAGAAGTGAATTCTTCAAGAACGGTTAATGATTTTTAATTTGAAAAACAAATAAAACACTCTATTTTTGGATTTTTGGATTTTCTGTATATTTTTATAATCTTCAAATATAAGAAATTAAATAGACACGCAACTAAACGAAGAAACCAACTCAGTAGTTACAATTTATATAATTGCAATGGGATCAAAATCGTTTTCTGGCGGACCAAGGAACACTTTCAGTGCGAACTTTTTCAGACTGGTCCATGCGATTGCCGATATATTTGTCCTCTTAAACCTAACACTCAACTTTAAAGTTTTAACTTCGTGATACATTTAAGGTAGTATTATACTATAATATATGTGTGTCCCATACCATGACATACCCCCGCGATCAAGGTAAGCACAACGATTCATTGTAGTAGGTGAGTATACTGAGATCATCCTTTATCTTTAAATGTCAGACTATTGATGAACAGGTCAGTACTTTCATACAGCAGAATGACCAATACAATGTCCGACGAGGGTTTAGGCAAATACCTTTTCGGTACGATTTAGCTTTGTAAGCATACAGAATTCTCTCGTAATGAGATTTTCTTCCTTTTAAGGTTTTTGGCCCTCTTTTTATGGCTCTTTTAAGATATCCTGGCTGTGGCTAGGTCTGCATATATCTGGATGCAACAGAAGGACAGCCCTGATATCCCAGATGACTCATCAGCATAAAGACCCAAAACTTCAGATGTTAGCTATCTATCAACACAAGATTTAAGACCATGAAATCATACGCCGATGATATGGTACCCACAAGATACATAGTTTGTTATGTTTGTATCACTTAGTATCTTTTATTACTTTGAGCGTCAAGCCTATCGACATATCACATTAGATCCTAGTCTTTTCAGCTACGACACCTTACATGTGTCAGTCAAACCCTTTAACACGAATACTCATTTCATTTTCCATTTTCTGCGATAAAACTCTTTTTGGATTTTTCTGTTTTTCAAATGTTTTTGGATTTTTCTTGTTTTTTAATTGTTTTTTGTATTTTTCTCATTTTCTCCCCCTCAAACATTGCATATGTACATATATCTCCCTCTTCCCCCTAAATTTGTGCATCACACTTTATGCGCAAATTTACCTAATGACGAAAAAGTATGTACAAAGTTATAAACGAAAGAAAATGAAAATCTTTTTGTTGTTTTTGTTTAACCGTTCCGTCATTAGATGAAGACTATTCAATGTCAATTTAAAGCACGAAATTTAAATTGTACCTTTTTGCTGATTTTATCTTACCTCATCTCCTCCAACGGAAACATATCACTGTAAAGAATTTGAACTTTTCGCAACGGTGAAATGTTACCCGTTATGTCTCTGGAACAACAGCTATCAACATTTCAGAGATTGTCAATAGCTCCTTCTTGGTTGTCCCTGAAAAAGAAGGAGAATAATAAGATAGTGGGCCCAGACCATCGTGGTTCTGGATTTCTCTGAAGTATCAAAATAACCACTTCTTTTAAACACAAGTCCCCTTTTGTTTCGAGGATTGGTGATGCTTTTTGCCGCTTTGGATTTGGGTTTCCAAATCTGTTTCGGTTTAACAAACGTGTTTGTCAAGCCTATCGACATATCACAGTAGATCCTAGTCTTTTCAGCTACGACACCTTACATGTGTCAGTCAAACCCTTTAACATGAATATTCATTTCATTTTCCATTTTCAAATAAGGTGTACATATAGTCTTGACTTTTGAGATCCTTATAGATAAGTTATCTTTTGATTTCTAGAATGCATTTCCAAAATTAATATTGTAACGTAAAAGAAAATTAATGAACTGAACATGCAGAGCTGGCCATGAGAATTCGTGTACCCTGTTCAGACTCGAAAAAACGGTGCCCTTAGGCCTTAACGAAATAGGGTATTGGGCTCACTAAGGGTCTAAACCTAACGTCAATAGGCTAATAACTAATCTAAACCATAAGAATAGTTTTGTAAGTGGGTCTATGTTGGTGTTTGCATGAGTATATTCTATTAATTGTTATATATATATTGTATATATATATATATATTATATATATATATGGTGTATTTTTTAAAATAGCGTGTCCTTCGGAATATCGGGCCCTGGCCGGTAGTCCTCCCTGCCCACCCTCAGGACCGTGATGATTGTTGTTAGTGTCATGCAAAAACCTATTTAAACTACTAATATAGAAAAGCAGGGTATCGAACCAATGGAGGATTGTGGAAAGTGTATTATGCCAAGTAATGATTAACAATTATGAAAACAATAAACTTATCAATTGATTTTGAATGTTTGGTTGATTAACAACTAAAACGAAACAAGATTATATTCAATAGAAGGAAGAATGGTTCCTCCGGAATTCAGATTCTCAATGACATTCAACTATGTGTCTGAATTTAACACCTACATAGACATAAGTGTTAAACCTAATTCATCAATTGTGATAATTGCAGACTAAGTACTTTGGTTAATACATAACGGGAGGTTATCAAACAAGTACCAATAAAATTTAACAACCCTAATCCCATGTCAAATAAATCCAAATTACTAGAACTCTCGGGAACTGAATGATTAAGAATTAAAGCTAAATAAAAGCAATCATTTACAATCGACAAATCAAGTTCGCCGGCAAAAAGCATCGAATGCTTAGATTGTCGGATTAATAAAGTTGGAAACACATAATCAAAGTTTCATATGAGAATCCTCCATTCCGGAGGAAACCACAAGAAGTTTAGCTGCTCATCTCGCACACAAAATCGACAAAGTTTGGATATATGAAGAATTCATAATCGAATCGATGACTTTATGGGGAATCTTAACGGATTAGGTGAAAACCTTGATCTTGGAAGCTCTCTAGCGCCTCCAGTTGTTCCCAGAAGTGAAGATAATGAATGATGACCTTTTCAAACCCTAATATACCCAAACAACATAAATTTCGCATTTTCACGTCAATTCAACCGTAACCGACGGTCTGGAAACCGTCAGTTATGGTTAAAACTTTTGTTTGCTGATCTGACTTAACCGTAACTTAGGTTAAGAACCGTAAGTTACGGTTCCCATGTTCTGTTTGTTTCTTCCAAAAGGCACCCACCTGTAACTTACGTTTAAGAATTAAGCAAGCGTTTCTACCACACCACTCTTCACATTTCAACTTTACTTAAATGACCATTTAGCCCCTCAACTTTATTTCTTCTATTTCCTTGCAAATGTAAGCACCAAACAACTTATAATTAATTACCACACGGCCCTTGGACTTCACTCCTTATTGATTCTTGCATTCTCAAGCATCTCAATCAACCAAAAATTACCGAATTTCAACCACAAGCCGCGAATAACACCCGAACACATTCCACTCCATCTTTAGGCGCCTTAAATTTACCGATTTACGTGCTTTACCTGTAAAACACCAAATTCTCATAGTTATCTCATTCTAAGCAAGTAAACACATAAACTCATACAAAACTAACAAATTAGACACTTTAAGACTCGGGTTCACCCTCTCCATCACATTCCCACACTTACCTTTGATTGTCACCACACTAGAACTACTCCCAATACTAACCCTTACGATTTAACACCCCATGTTCCCAAGTCATACCCGTTCCATAGACTAACACATTCAAGATTGACAGTCCGACAAGCAATTCATGCAACTTCAAAAACTTAAGACTTGTATATCTAAAACTAACATGTTTATAATTCCAACTCATGCTACACGCCCCTCACAATATTCTCTCCTACTCAAGTTAATATATGGACTAGCGTGTACTGTGCTAGTGTACAAGCACTTAAATAAGCAAACATGAAATCCTGCAATCATAGGCTTGTATGACAATCAGACCTCCACTGTATCATCTAACACGGCACATATCAAAAGGACTTTTTCGATTTTGGGCTTAGGCTAGGTAGGAAAATTTTTGGTTTCTTTTTCTTTTCTAATTGGCTCACAAACACTAACCAAACTGTGATAACTTATTCAAACTCAAACTTTGGGGCCGTTTCTACCCAAGCAACCAAATAAACATTCAACTCTATTCTTTTTGTTCTTTTCTTTTTCATTTTTCCATACTTTTTCCAATTTATTTTCTGTTTTCTATATTTTCTTTTCCATAACACTATCATCACGGCCGGTTTTTCACAATAACAATGGGTGGACAAACGAAAGGTAGCTAGGCTCAACGGGGTACTAAGGGAAATTGATGATAACAACAAAGTAACACAATCACTAATAATGGAACAGATATCCTAATAGCCTTTATTACTTATGTGCACATGTCAAACCCACAATCTCAGCATGTATCAAATCACACAAGTTCTAACACAGAACAACACATAGCCTGCAGTCAGCAAACGAATTTATAATACAATGCATCCTATCCATCTACAGGCTCAAGATCTCACCAAGAACGGGAAAAAGGTTAACGACATGTAGCATATGCAACAAAAACATGTTACCCCTAGATAGACATCTCTTTTCAATGATTCTACAAAACAATGTCAGACAAACTCTCATGAAACTTAAAGGGACAACCATGACAAGGGACTAACTTAGTTTACTACCGGCAAGGAACCCATTAGTGATTGAAACTTGAAGCTTTCATATCTCGTTAGCGAGCTTAAGGTAATGAAATTTTTTTTAAAATTTTCAAAAATCTTGTTCAAAATTTTCAATTTTTCTCAATTTTCATCGATTTCAATCACTATTTTCATCTTCTTCAAACTTTATCCACAGATCCCTTCCCGGGCTCCCACATCCCAACTTGGGATACATTGTCCCCAATGTATGGTGCTTTTAAAATTTGCCCAGGAATTCAACCAAATAAACCTGAGTGACTAACTCCTAAACAAACAAACTAAACTCATTCCCATAACACATAAATAGTTTAAAACACCACCAAAATGAAAACACACCAAAATAAAGCCAGGAAAGTAAATTGTCTAACACAAGTACAGAAGGAGCACATGGACCTAAACTTGTCAGAAGTGTCAACGGACGACGACCCGGTGTCCACCGTAGTAATCACCAAGGTGCTCATAGAACGAACTCATATCGAAATGTCCGCCAAGCCTCCTGCTTGGGGATTCTGCTACTGTGATGATGATGATGATGATGATGATGATGATGATGATGATGATTGATCTCCTTGCTGCTGTTGTTGCGGGTACTCATATGGCGGTGGCTGATATGGATATGAACTTTGGAAGTGAGGCTCGGAATACTCCCTAGGCAACCACATAGACCCGTGAACTATGGCATTGGGTGACAAGGCGTACCAGGCTCGTAAGGGGGCAAACTGACTATAATCCACATAAGGTGGACTCTCGGTGTATGGAACTCCATTATAATAGTCATGACAGTGGCGGGTCTGATTCTCGGTGTATGGAACTCCATTTTGATGACTGTCGTTAGTGTCATGCAAAAACCGAAAAAAACTAGTAGCTAGAGTAAGTCGGGTATCGATATGGAGGATTGTGGAAAGTGTAATGTTGCCAAGTATGATTAACAACTATGAAAACAATAAACTTTTGATTGGATATTGGTTGATTGAATGTTTGACAACGAAAAAGAAATAAGATTGAATTCAGTAGGAGGAAGAATGGTTCCTCCGGAATTCAGGTTTTGCAGTTAACTTCAATTATGTGTTTAATCGAAGACTTACATAGACATAAGTGGAATAATCTAGTTAATGAATTGTGATAACCAAAACTAAGTACTCCGGTCAATACATAACTGGGGGTTATCTAATGGTTACCAATCACAATTACCAACCGTAATCCCATAACAAATATATCTCAATTACTAGAACTCTCTGGAATTGAATGATCAAAATAAGGTTAAGTAAATGCAATTCGATTACAAGTAATTAACTAAATCATAAGTGAAAAGCATCGAATGCTTAGAACACTGAGTCAAACGATTGTCACAAAACACATAAAATCTGTTAACTTACAAAAACCCTCCATCCAGAGGAAACCACAAGAGTTTAGCTGCATCTCACAAGAGAAACGACAAAAACTTGGAAGAAGGATGAAATCATGATCTCGGTTGATGAATTTGTGGGAAAAATGATGGATTGGAGTGAAAAAAGTCTTGATCTTGACGCCTTCGGAGTGCCAAAACTTGTTGTGGAAGATGAGATAATGGTTGGAGGCTTCTTGAAACCCTAATATACTTAAAACACCTAAAAGTCGCGTTTTTCCGTCAACCGGACCGTAACGACGGTCAGGAACCGTAAGTTACGGTCTGGACTTTTTGGTCACTGGATAGATTCGTTCAAAAAATGTTTTCTTCATAACTTCTTCGTTATAACTCCGTTTTACGCACCGTTTTCGCCCACGTGTTCGTAATTCAGCCCTCTATCATGCCATCTCTTAAGATCTTCAATTCCACTCCATTTGTTTCATCAAAACATGTCCAATCTTCATGTTTAACCTACAAAACACCATTTTCTCATAGTTATTCAATTCCACACGTATAAACGATCAAATATACATAAGATTAGACATTGAACACATATAAATCACATTCCTAAACCCATCCATGACATCCCCACACTTTCCTTTTTCGTCCCGAAAAATCATTTGCAACGGAATCACAATCAAATCATCGGATTCATTTTATTCTATTAGCTTATTAACAAATCTGATCACGCATTAACCAAGATTGCAAGTATACGACACTTAAACCCAACTACCGTTCCAATCCCTTATTCATAACCGATTAAGTTCAATTGCATCAGTCATCTATGGGTCTCACACTCAAAAGACTACACCGCCACTTAATCTTGTTTCAAGTTTATGAGAAAACTGTTTTATATAACAAGCTTTTATATATTCTCGATTAAACTTTGATGGGTAATGGATGATGGTTTTCGAGCTTAAGCATGTTTTTGTATACGATCACTTAGCGGACATACCTCGCATGAGTCACCATCCCCGCGATTAATGCCATAAGTTCACGGTTTTTTTTATTTTCTAACTCCACCTAGAGGGCATGTACTGCATGGTCACCATCTCCGTGGCAATACCATAGGCTTTGTTAGTGCAAACTAGCTCAATAAATGGATAAATAGAATGTTTCGGGCACCGCCTTGTTTCGGATTTATTATCATAAAAAAACAGACGTGCCATTTAGTCGGAATATTTATAAGCTTTATACTTATAACAGAATTCCTTATACTCTCTACAGTTCAATTTTGCTATAGCTCCTAAGGCGAGAACCCACAAGATTCCTAATATTTAAGTATTTTATTTAATCCTAAGGAACCTTTCAACCGGCTGGGCCTATCCACATATCTTAAGTTAGATGTTTTTTCGACCGTTTTATCATCTCATATGTATAATAATTGAAAACCAACAATTTGATTATACCTATCATTTTCCATTTTGCTTGCAAAAATCTTTCGAAACATGTTCAATTTTTTCAAAATTTTTCAATTTTAAGGGATTTCAACCATTCCAAGCATTCAAGATCATCAAACCTACCAACCCTATCTCGAGTTACCGCATCCCCACACTTAGGATACATTGTCCCAATGTATAATGCAATTCAAAGACCTAAATCGAGATATCCACTTAACAAACCATGAACGACAACACCTGACTCGACTCAACAAACGACACCATTCCTGACACAAAAGTTCACACCACCAAATACACGAAAACAAATAAAACACAAGATAGATAAACACATGCACCTGATCAGGAACATGTGTCTGTAGTGGTGTACTGTTGTGCTCAGAACTGGAAAATATGCATCCAGTGGATCCTTTGATACCTCACCGGGGATGTTGCAAAACATCCCCACACTTGACTCATTGCATCCGTGAGAATTGAATCATAGAAACCTGTCAAAACACAGCACACCAAAACGAAACCAAACAAAACAAAAAAAAAACAAATTACCACACTCTACATCCTCGGGCTGCCTCCCGAGAGCACTAGGTCTTCAGCCAAACCATACCTGATATGCGCTACGGTGGTCTCAATGCACATTTACCCCTTGTATTTCCCTGAATGCACGGTACCTGACATCACTTATCCAGCGGGGTCTAATTTTTATCAAGATGTCCACTGAAGCACTGCAACCCGGCTTCAATCCACACTTTCGTGTCGTGTTCCCAACACATACTTGGTAGTTAACTCTCCACAAGCGTTTCTTTTTACTCAATATCAGCAGATACTTCGGATTATTGCATAACCACTTCATGCTGATTCGCCCGATGTCCTTCATCGTCACCTTCCCCATCTCTATACGTGCATCCCCACGCTTATTTTGTGGAATGTCTTCTTTCACCTCATCGCCTTCAACAATTTTCTCCACATCTGACTATTCAGCAATTGAGAGAATCACCGGTGTGGTATTAACCTCCATAACCTCGTCCCTTACTTGAGAAGGAGACATATGTAGAGACACCCATCTATCCCTGGCTTGGCAATAAGGTTTTTCCATTAGAGTCATTCTTGGCCTATCATCCTTCACTTTAGCCATCAAAAGATCATACTTCTGAATCTACATCTCCAACTGGTCCTCTATTGACAGGTCAGGTTTTGCCAATTCCTCTTCAACGTATGCCAGGTCTCTTTGTCTCATATATTCAACAAGACTTCCAAATTGAGGTGATTGATGGTAACTATGTGACCAGGGTTCACATTCAGACTCACCCTGGTCAAATTTATGCTAGGTATGATAAGCATCCTGATAGTGTATCGGATGGACTTCATAAGGAAGTCAAGAGTATCATCATAACAATCGTCATACTCCTCTTGGTCACTCACGCCTTGTACCATCGCCAGACTATGCTACTCTCATCCCATGTCTGCTCATCATAACAATAATCCATATCCGATTGGTATTCATATGCAACTCGTAGCGAATCAGAATAAGAATAGTATGGGTGGACATGATCATCAGAATAAAAATCTAACTCATTTGCTCTCCTCTGTTCTCCTTCATGCGTATCGAGCCTCCCAACAGTTAATTCTAGGATGCAGCGGATTCTTGCAAAGCGTACATGTAGAGTACTCGGCAAATCTTCTTCTCAAATGACTTGCCATCCTGCGAAACACAGAAACACAATCACCAAGCATAAATCTGAACAAAACAAAACAAAACAAAACTGACACTATTTTTGGGTTTATTTTTTAACTAAAACTTAACACAAAACACTTTGCGCACGCCTCCCCGGCAACGGCACCAGTTTGATGACTGCCGTTAGTGTCATGCAAAAACCGAAATAAACTAGTAGCTAGAGTAAGTCGGGTATCGAACCAATGAAGGATTGTGGAAAGTGTATGTTGCCAAGTATTGATTAACAACTATGAAAACAATAAACTTTTGATTGGATATTGGTTGATTGAATGTTTGACAATGAAAAAGAAATAAGACTGAATTCAGTATGAGGAAGAATGTTCCTCCGGAATTCAGGTTTTGCAGTTAACTTCAATTATGTGTTTAATCGAACACTTACATAGACATAAGTGGAATAATCTAGTTAATGAATTGTGATAACCAAAGACTAAGTACTCCGGTTAATACATAACTGGGGGTTATCTAATGGTTACCAATCACAATTACCAACCCTAATCCCATAACAAATATATCCCAATTACTAGAACTCTCGGGAATTGAATGATCTAATAATAAGGTTAAGTAAATGCAATCGATTACAAGTAATTAACTAAATCATAAGTGAAAAGCATCGAATGCTTAGATCACCGAGTCAAACGATTGTCACAGAACACATAAAATCTGTTAACTTACAAAAACCCTCCATCCGGAGGAAACCACAAGAGTTTAGCCGCACATCTCACAAGTAGAAACGAAAAAAAACTTGGAAGAAGGATGAAATCATGATCTCGGTTGATGAATTCGTGGGAAAAATGATGGATTGGAGTGAAAAAAGTCTTGATCTTGACGCCTTCGGAGTGCCAAAACTTGTTGTGGAAGATGAGATAATGGTTGGAGGCTTCTTGAAACCCTAATATACTTAAAACACCTAAAAGTCGTGTTTTTCCGTCAACCGGACCGTAACCGACGGTCAGGAACCGTAAGTTACGGTCTGGACTTTCTGGTCACTTGACAGATTCGTTCAAAAACTGTTTTCTTCATAACTTCTTCATTATAGCTCCGTTTTACGCAGCGTTTTCGCCCACGTGTTCGTAATTCAGCCCCCTATCATGCCATCCCTTAAGATCTTCAATTCCACTCCATTTGTTTTCCTCAAAACACGTCCAATCTTAATGTTTAACCTGCAAAACACTATTTTCTCATAGTTATTCAATTCCACACGTATAAACGATCAAATATACATAAGATTAGACATTGAACACATATAAATCACATTCCTAAACCCATCTATCAGACCGCCCTTGCGAACATGTTTTCATTACGATTATATATTTTTGATGAATTAATGTTTTAATCTTATGCGATCCTTTGAGATAGGTTATATTTTGATTTACAAAATGGATTTCCGAAAAAAATTAATTTACAATTTAAACAATTATTGGGTGCTCTATATTCATGAGAAATTAAGATTAATGAAAACTATATGAATTTTGAAACCGTTTAGTATTTGCTTTTTTTTCCCTAAAAAACAAGAACATGTAAATATTATTTTGGTTATGTTATGGCTTAATTTTTGGTTTCTTTTTCTCTTCTTATAGCATGTGTTTGTACCGTGGAATTCCCCACGCCTCTCTGCGGCTCCACGCGGGCTGAATGATAGTTAATACACATTAATCAAGCGAACTAACACCCTCCTTTAATTAGGTTTTTAGTTCTTTATCATAAATCTACTAATCCACCTATAACTTATAACCAGTCAAGAATAAAATTAATAGATAATACAAAACTAAATTCTCCAAATGATTTTCTAATTACTTTAGAAGTTGTTTCAATCTTATAGGTAACCTTGTGAAGACAATTATTTGAATCTTAATAGACCGGTCACCTACCGTAATCCACTAGCTGCATGCAATGCACATATACATACAAGGGCAGTAATGTAAATTCACATCATTGCAAGACTCATAAGCTTTATATTCCTCTATAAATACATAGAATAAACATAGATCACCAACCAAGCTTTACACCAAACCTAGTTACGACATTTTTCTGTCCAACCATCTCCAATCTCAAATGGCCCATTCATCAACTTTCTGTCTCCTTTTAACGTTGTTAACTACTTGTAACTTGCATGTTAATGGATGTTATACGTCGATAATAAGCTTTGGCGACTCACTTGCCGACACCGGAAACATGAAACTAATGTCCATAAAATCCGATAACGCGGCACCCCATTTCGCGTTTCCGCCTTATGGTGAAACCTTTTTTCATGAACCCACCGGACGTTGCTCCAATGGCCGTCTAATCATCGATTTCATAGGTATAATGGGTATCCATATGTACACATTTAATTTCTCATGTTGAGACTTGAACACTTGAACCTATATTTGTGTGGGAAATGGGCGTAGGAAATATATGTTTAAAAAGGTTTCCCAAAGACAGATTTTCCAACTAAATCAGTTTTGTTGGAAATTGTCACTAATAGTTTTTTTCTACGCACTTCCTACGAATATTGCAGTCAGTTACCAGCCAGTTGTCTAGTATAATTTTTTTTAATGGTAACGGTTACTACTACCTAAATTAATCAACTTTGCTCAGATTTGAACCTGAGACCTCATCATTAAGAGGCATATGTCTCTACTAAATGGGCTAGACCCATATTGAAAGTTCTCTAGTATTGTTATTTCTTGGTTGGAGATTTATAATTTTTTTTGATTGTTTTTAAAGCTGAGAGTCTTGGGTTGCCACTGATACCGCCCTCTCAAGCCATCAACACGACCTTCAACGTTGCAAGGTTGGGACAAGGAGTGAATTATGCGGTGGCTGGTGCGACCGCGTTGGATCCTACGTTTCATATAGCAAGAGGAGTTTATGTTAAGACAAATGCATCTTTGGGAGTTCAGTTGGGATGGTTTAAAGAGTCACTGTCTTCCACAGTTTCAGGCAAGTTGGTAACTAGGTCAAACCTACATGTACCTAAGTTTTGTATTTTCTTTACTTTTTCATATGAAATTCTATTGATGTTGCGCGATAAACTTGGTAGCACTATACCACAAAGGTTGAAATATGGGAATATCTTTAGACAAAGGTTCAATGAGTGGTTTCGTATCCTTTAGAAAATTATTAGTTTATAAAAATGATAAAATGACTTATGATTATAATATATACATACATGTATATTCAAAAATTAAGTGTATATATATGTAGATAATGAAATTAAGTGCTCATTTCGGTTTGTATTTCCATGTTTTAAAACAAACATAATCATTATACTGGCACGCTATCAAACCAGAATTTTGTTTTTGGTAGATTTGGATTTTAGTGGCAGATCCAGAAACTATTTTCTAAGGGTGCGAACGAGTCGTTCGACCAAAATTTCAAAGGGTGCGATGCGGATTTTAGCCTAAAAAATACACTAAAATTTTCTTTTTATGGGGTGCGCCCGCCCACCCAGGCTCTCAAGTAAGTCCGCCCCTATTGGATATGCTGTTCAAAAAGGGGTTGAGGCGCAGCTTGTTGTCCGTTTACCTACCATTGTTATGTTATTTTGCTAACAGTTATTAATTATTTATTTAACTTAACAAGTTTGAATTAAAAATTAAAAATAAAATAAAAACAATACCGTGAGCTACTCTTTAAATTCCAAATCAACCATGTTACTTCCATTTCGACAGTTCAACTGATTTCTAACAATTTATGAAGATACAAGTTTTTCTCATATATTTAATCTATCTTCTAAAAAAAGTGTTTTGCTTTGATAAATATACAAATTTTTAAAATAATTTAATACATCACCTAATAAGTTTTGTTGATTAAAGTCAAAGGGAAGTGCAAAAGCAATTAAAGTAACAATAAAAAAGTATAGCGATCAAAATGCTAATTTTTTATATGGGTGGGTACCTCCTTTCCATATATTACAAGAGGGTAAAACTGGTAAAACCTTGCCTTGTTAACACAATGGAGGTGATCACCAAACCTTTTGGCGACCTCTAAGGCCCCAAGTAGGTTTGTGATTATGTTGTCCACTCAACTGGAACGTTATACAGAAAAACAATCATAATCATCATACTCAGTAAATCCCACCTATAGCAAAGCTAAGATAAGGTCTGAGGAGGATAGATGTAGACAGTCTTACCTCTCAGTGGCGGAGCTTGATCAAAAGTTTTGAGGAGACGTATAGTGATGAGACCCAATTTTTTATTCTCCTATCGTTACGTTTCGGGCCGGGTCGGCTATTCGATTCGGATCGGGTCAAATAATAATAGTTCCAAATAAAACCAAAAAATTTCATTCATTCAAAGGATCCGTTCTTACACATAAAAAACTAAGTATTGTATACCGAAAGCTACGAGAATACGGAAGAAGAAGAATTGGCCGCAGAAAGCTACGGGAATGCGGGAAGAAGATCATTGGTAATTTGGTATTAACTTGCGATTAAGTTTATTGTGTGGTGGGTAATCTAGGGTTAAACAAATATGAGTTAAAATATATTTACCAAACTACCCATCATTTATATATAAAATGGTAACAAACGTTACTTTAATTTATATATTGTATAAATATTTAGTATATACAAAGTGGTAACAAACTCTACTTTAATTTCGATATTGTATAAATATTTAGGAAAAATAATTGGGGGCGATCCCATATAATTTAAATTTTTCGTACGAAACTAACCGAAATATTGGGGTGGGCGAGTGCACCCCCGAGCATCCACTATCCTTCGCCTCTGTTACCTCTACCCCGTAGGAATAGATAGGCTGCTTCCAGTGAGACCCCCAGCTCGACTGTAGTTTTGTATCAAGCCTTGGACCCAAGGCACATAACACTCAAACTATCGGGACAAAGAGACCGATTGGTGCATGTACCCCCGTATCTTTCAGCTATCAATGCCATCACATGATGCATGATTAACCATCCACCGCTTTTAACGTTATAGAAAAGTGTGAGTTTGTCAAACCGTTTGGCGACCACTCCTCACTAACCACTTATGCACCTGGCTAACCAAACAACTTGGGGTCTTAGAGGTCGCCAAATGGTTTAGCAACCAATGAAGATGAGACAAGCAAACATTTTCTCTATCTTAAAACCCATGAGCAAACCCTTAAAAGAATGACTTAAGAGGAAGGAGCGTGCTCATAGATGTGAATGAAGGATTCTAATTAGTTCAAATATGGATGATCTAGATAGCAAACACACAAAGATTGTTAGCAAAGATTTTGCCCAGTCAATCCTATGCATAGTAAAGCTATTTGTAGGGTTTGAAAAGTGTAGATGTAGGCAAACCTTATCTTCATAATTGGGATAGAAAGACTGTTTCAAAAAAACCCTAACGCTAAACAAGATAGCAGAGGACAAAAAGAAAATAAATAGACATAAGAAACAAAAAGGGAAGATGAAAAACTACCAGAGTAAAAACATCAATAAGTATAACATTATGCACAACATATAGACATGTGCATTAACAATCACGTGTAATGTCCACTAAAGTGTAAGAACATCCAAGTCTCTAATCCAAAGCTAAGGCACAACTGTACATTCCTTTAAAAGTCTTTAACCTTAATCATACGCCTTCACGCCCTCATGTCGAGGACCATGTTCTCAGAGAGGTGCAACTCTAACAAATGCTGACAAATTTGCTCATCCCAAATCAATTTGGGTCTACCTCTACTCTTCATCTCTTCCACAATGAGGGTTTCCACTACTCTAACTGATGATGTTGTCTACCTCCTCCTCACATGCCCAAACCATTTCAATCTCCCCTCATATAATATTATAAAATATATATATATATATATTATATATATATATAGTATATGTATTGTGTGTGTATGTTGTGTATGTGCGTGTGCGCACTTGTATGATTGTAGGTTTAATCTTTTTTAAATAATATAGGCGTTAGAAAAGTTTGTTTATAAAGCTTATTAATTTTATTAAAATTTTCAAATACTATATGGTTATATATAAAGCTTATTAATTTTATTAAAATTTTAAAGTATTATATGGTTATATCAACTGACAACTTTATCAGTTATATGATTATCATTTAAAGAAATAATCAAAATAATAATATACAGAATAAAAACACATAACCTTTATAACTGCCATTCTTAAATTATTTAATAGTTTAGAAAATATGTTACCTACAAGCATAGAATACTTAGGTTTAAATGTGTTTAACATAATTAGTTTTCTATAGGTTTAAATATGTACTTTAAAAATAGTTTTAAAAGTGTTTAATATAATGATTCTCTGTAGGTTTAAATATGTACCTTTTTGTAGTTTGCCTGATATATGATATAGATATGTTTTAACAGTAAAATTGTTTTTTTTTTTTTTGCAAATTTGTTTTATGCATAAATTTCTATTAAATTAAAAAAGATAAAACTAAAAATTACTAATATTAAAAAAAGATATTTAATAATAATAGAATTGTGGATCCCACATTATTCCTTAGTTTTTTTTAAAGGGTGACTTTCAATATGTACATGGACTATTGGTCACCGGGTTCCAATCAAGGATGGTTACCCGTCAGCCCAGCATTCGCAGACGCGATGTTCTATCGGGCCCTGGCTGACCGCTCTGACTGACATTCGCCTGGAAACCATAATGCCCCCACACGAGAGCCTCGCTGGGGTAACAGCTGGGTAAAACCGGGTTGCCCTCCGGATCGAACCATGCCTCGGTAGCAAAACGATCCATCATTGGGACGTCCCACACCTTTTGCCCAAGCCGGGATACTGCCCCCACACGAGAGCCTCGCTGGGGTAACAACTGGGTAAAACCGGGTTGCCCTCCGGATCAACCATGTCTCGATAGGAAACGATCCATCATTGAGACGTCCTACACCTTTTGCCCAAAACGAACCATCGTTAGTCCTTAGTTATGAATTACCTTTTATTATGTGTCCCAATATATTGTGTAATCATTGGAAGGTTATTCTTGTATATACAATGATCATATTATGAAGTCACAGGTGATTTATCTTTAATCCTAAAAAAAACATATATTAAAGTATGTAGAGACTCATTTGAACTGCTATAGTAAGACTGTGTGTTGTGGCTCGAGCTAGTATCAGGATTCATTATGTAATATTGTTTTATCATCTATGGCATTGTACTCTAGTGACTTTTTGGGGGTGAGATAAGGCTTAGAGACTCATAGGTTCTGAGTTGATTCACACAAGGGGATTTTATTTTCCTATATTTATTGGGTTTCCTCCTGAATTAGGTATAGACATTATTACCTAGTGGAGATGGATATGATCGAGTGGCTCTGTTGGTGGCACGATAATACTCCATTGGTTCGTCAGTGATCCAAATTTTTTGTTCAAATACACACACATTGCTCCACCTGGCACTAACTGGGCACTGGATAAAACCACTATTGAAGCCTCATGGCTCTATTGTTGTCCAGGCGAGCAGTGGCTTCAACTAGTTTTTTTTTTACTTTATGCTTATTCTTTCTATTTTTTTAAATAGTATTAATGAAAGCTAATTTTTATAAAATATCACATTTAAATAAAAAGACTACAACCAACGAATAATACTAGTCTAATACAAGATCATCGAGTCGTCTAGCCCACAAATGCTCGACCAACTCACGGCGAAGGTTTCTGTGTGTCTCTCGGTTCTTCATATCGCTTATGTTTTAGAGTTTTTGAACATTAATGATTGTCGATTCACCCCATAGGACATCACCTTGGTAGTTTTGACAAATAGTCATACCTTGGTCCTCTAGAATCATGTTATGTAGAACTAGACAAGTGTAGACGACGTCCATTAATTTTCCCGTTTCTTAATCCGTGGATTGTCAATCAAATGAAATCATTTCTTTAAAACTCCAAACGCTCTTTCAATATCCTTTCTTGCTGATTCTTGCTTCTTTGTAAAGTACTTTCGTTTATTATCAATTGTAGACGAATAAGCTTGAACAAGTGTCGACCACTCGTTGTAAATACCGTCAACCAGGTAGTACCCGTACTTGAAATGTTCCCCTATTGCATAAAACAATTGTGTGGCTCAACCCTGCCGATAATTTCATCAAATATTAGGGATTGATCTATACATTTAGGTCATTATTTGACCTAGCAACTTCAAAAAATGCATGCCAAATCCAAAGATCATGCAAGGCCACCGCTTCAAGTATCATTATCGGGCCGTTGTGATCACCTCGGTGGAACTGACCTCGCCAAGCCATAGGACACATAGCCCCTCCAACATGCATATAGTCTAGGCTACCAAGCATTCTGAGAAAACCATGTTTTTCACCGTGAACCTCGTATATGTGTTGCATATCGAACAACGTTGGCTTTCGCAAATAGCGTCATGAGTAAATGGATATGATCCCTACGTAAAGATATATAATTTAAACATGCGTTGTCAAATTTAAACTTACAATTTAAAATAAATATAATTCAAGTAAAGATATATAAAGTAAAGTCCTATATATCTTATAAAAAAATTAAGTGAATCGCGCGCAATTTTTTCGGACATTTCTAGATATTCGTCCTTTATGTCTGACGAAAGCCCATACGCTAGTTACTGTAGAGAGGCGGTGCATTTTTTTATAAAGGTGAACCCGAGTTTGTTGGAAAAAAAGATATTGCTTTGACAAATCATTCGTTAGATGCATAAATAACTATCTACTCATTCGAAAACACCGCCTAAAATGGTTTTCATGGTAAACGAAATCGGGGCTAAAATAGATACGTATCAATGTTTGGTGAGCTCCCTCTCGATCACGATCAAGTGGTGGTTGTCTCGCTAGACCTCCCTTTGAGACCGCTCAACCAAATAGTTAACCGTTATCATACCCGCTTCCATAATGAGATCGTCTTCTCCGAAAGAATCTGATGAAAGAAGAGTAAATTGCACAAAACGTCCTTTAAGTTTCACCAATCTTGCTGGTTCCAGCCTTAATGTTTAAAAGTTGCCAAAAACATCCTTTACGTTTATTTTTGTTGCGGGTTTCATCCTTTGTCACTAACCTAGTTATTAATCCTTGTTAAATGGCCTCACATGCATAGCATGTGAGGGTAAAACCGTCTTTTCTGCTAGTGAGGTTATAAAACCCAAATAAAATCCCAGACCCATGTCTTCATTGCTCCTCTTCTTCATTGCTCCTCTTCTTCAACCTTCTTGATTGAAGATCTTCACTGCTCCTCTTCTTCAACCTTCTTGATTGAAGATCCTTTATCCCCCCAATTTCCCCCTCACCATCCATTTCCGTAAAAACCACCGGTAATTCCCTCTCACCGCCTCGCCTCCAACCCGAAAACCTACCAACCGCGTCACTCCACTCGCCCCCTTTATAAATAACCGCTACACTTCCCCCGTCAAAACCCTCACACACCAAAACACACACGGTCAAAACCACAATGGCATCCACCACCGACAGATCTGAAACCACCGTCACCGCCACCGCTAACGGCGGCACCGCCCTATCTCCACCTAAATCAAAAGTAGCTCTGATCACCAGAATCACCGGTCAAGACGGCTCGTACCTCACTGAACTCCTGTTAGACAAAGGCTACGAAGTTCACGGTCTGATCCGACGGTCGTCAAACTTCAACACGCAACGGATCAACCACATCTACATCGATCCACACAACGCTCACAAGGCGCCTATGAAGCTCCACTACGCCGATCTAACCGACGCCTCTTCTCTCCGCCGTTGGATCGACACGATCTCGCCTGACGAGATCTATAACCTCGCGGCGCAATCGCACGTCGCCGTTTCGTTTGAGATTCCGGATTATACTGCTGATGTTGTGGCTACTGGTGCGCTGCGGTTGTTAGAAGCGTTACGGTCGCATATTACGGCTACTGGTAGAACTCATGTGAAGTATTATCAGGCAGGTTCGTCGGAGATGTTTGGATCTACTCCGCCACCGCAAGGGGAGGATACTCCGTTTCATCCGAGATCGCCTTATGCTGCTTCCAAATGCAATGAAGAAGAGGAGCAATGAAGACATGGGTCTGGGATTTTATTTGGGTTTTATAACCTCACTAGCAGAAAAGACGGTTTTACCCTCACATGCTATGCATGTGAGGCCATTTAACAAAGATTAATAACTAGGTTAGTGACAAAGGATGAAACCCGCAACAAAAATAAACGTAAAGGATGTTTTTGGCAACTTTTAAACATTAAGGCTGGAACCAGCAAGATTGGTGATACATAAAAGACGTTTTGTGCAATTTACTCATGAAAGAAATGCATTCCGCTCCATTTTTTTTTTGTGAGAAATTTGGGTGTAAGTGAGCATTTTTTTTTTTTAAAAAGTAATGGAAAATGTGGGTTTTAAAGGGTTTATATAGGTTTTAAAATTAATTTCATTTTTTTTAATAAAGCCTAACGACTATATTTGCCAAACCCAAAGCCAACGGTCAAAATCTCACACGGTACCACCATCATGGCTCGGCCCTCGCGCTGGCATTCACGGGTTAGTGTTCCGGCGTTCGTGAGCAGCCTAAGCCTACGTGGCTTTCAGCCGGGTGCTTTTGTCTCCACATTAGGGAGTCTAATAAATTATAAAGAGTAATTTTATTCCCACCCCCATAAATCTTATTCCTACATTATTTTTACTCTATCTTTCTATATATCTATAGAGAGAGAGAGATAAAAGGAAGGGATGTGAGAATATTAACACCCTAAATAAAACCAAACACAATGTGATAGTTGTCCTATCATAAAAGATATCAGGTTTTTCTCCTAAGGAGGGTTTTTTTTATAACTTGTATCAATGTCTATATGAACGTCCAGATGAAATTCACATTGAAGTCTCGACATTCATTCTTTATTTATCTAGATAAAACATATTTATCTAGATAAAACATGTGATGATAACCTTTAGTTATATTGTATTCATTATTTATTTATCTAGATGATAACCTTTAATTATATTGTTAAGGTGTAATGGCACGTAAATAATTCACATCAAATTACATTGTCTTTAATTTCTAGAACCAGAGCACTATAAAAACGTAAACATATCATTAAATAAATATATTAGTCTTTTAGAAAATGGTTTTGGATTCAAATTAATTCGAATATGCTCAACATTATTTATTGGTTGTACTTATCACATATATATATATATATGGAGAGGATCATGAGAAAACTAGATATAAATGAGAAAACTAGAAAACTAATTAAAAAAGCTAAAAAAGCATAAAAACATACAATTTTTTTTACAATTTTTTTATAAAAAATCTCTGCTTTTTATGTATAACAAAATTTAAAAAAAAAAACTCGTACTGCACATGTGCACTATATATGTACTACACATGTGCATTATATGTATTGCACATGCGCATTATATGTTTTTTTTATTTTTTTAAAGCTTTTTTATATAATATATATAGCGATTTTTATAAAAAAATCAAAAAAAAATTGATATGTTTTTTGGCTTTTTTAGTTAGTTTTCTCATGCTTATTTCATCATTAACATTAAACATTTTACGGGACTTACCTTTTAAATTTATATTATGAAGTACAATTTTAAAATTCTAAAGAATAGGCAAATCGGGGTAACTTGAAAAAAAAATATTTAAATAGGATATATTGATGACAAAATTAATGACAAAAAAATGCCATTATCGTCTAAGAAATACTTTGTATATTTTATTGGAGCATAAACAACCATAAGCATTTTATAATCCGTCTGATATCCCATGAGATAGCGATGCAACTTTTTGGAATAAATGTTTTTTAAGACAATCTTATCCTCCATTTTTGGCATGATAAATATATATAGAAATCAATTAGTCCCATATTATCCTAATTACTTTTAGATTTCGTTTTTGTTCGACATGAGAAAGTGGTGGGCGATGTATAGGGGAGAGAATTTTAGGTTTCAATTTTTTCAAATATTTACATTTAAAAAAGAGTGTGAGTACTAACTTTTAAGACGATATAAATCTAACACAAAATTTAAATGTTTAGGTTTTCAAACTAGTATGGGTTAATTTCGGGTAGTATCAGCTAACAATTTATGTTTTTGTCAACCTATAAAAACTTAGGGCCTTTTCATTTAAATTCTTTTAAAAGTCGATTGTATTTATGTACTAAATAATCATATATGAAATCGAAATATACATAATAAATATCATTATGTATAGTTGTGACAGAAAAAACTAATTTATAAGAATCCCATAAACTCAACTCCTTGAGTCTCAAGTGAAAACACTACTTTAACTAGGTCTTAAATCTTAAACAGTGTATTTTTCAAACATTAGCATGTGACTGTTTACAAAGCAGTTATATAACTCACCATCTGCCTCAATGTGGGTTCAGGTTTCACATATCATATGTAGTAAAATCCAACTTGCTTTAGCATTTTTCTACTAAAAATTATTAGTTTAGGTTAGCTTTGTCTTTTTTTATGAAAATTGTTTTACTAGTATGATTTAAATGGATTTAGTAGTATCTTAGTTATTGCTAAGTTTTACGATTAGTTTAGATAAGATTTATAAATTTTTCTTAATGTTTCACCAAATTGCAGGCAATAAACGTTTAATCGGACGCTCTTTGATTCTCATGGGAGAGATTGGTGGAAACGACTACAATCATGCACTAGAATCTGGAAAGCCGATCGATGAGGTGGAAGGTTATGTTCCATTTGTTATTAAAGCTATCATCTCAACAATCAATGTAAGTATACACTCCAACTACTTATACTTCCATCATTTTTTCACACTTCTTTGTAGTCGTAAATACAGCAATTTGTTTGACAATATTTTAAATTCTTGGTTATGTTGGAAAAAAATAGGAACTTATTGATCTAGGTGCCGAGACACTTGTCATACCAGGAAACCTACCGATTGGATGCTTTGCGACGTATTTGACCATGTTTTATGGCTCTAACAAAGTGAAATATGATAATGCAACCGGATGCATTATGCAATTAAACAAGTTTGCCGAGTATCACAATGAACAACTCAAGATGGAATTAAATAAAATTAGAGAGGTTCATCCCGAGGTCACCATTATCTATGCTGACTACTACAATGCTGCGATGCAAGTTTTCTTTCTCCGCACAAATATGGTACATGGCATGTCCCTTTTAGGCACGTGCATAGTTTGAGGGGGTGAATAGAACCAAATTCTTTATCATGTTTATATTAATTTATTGGACGCCAGGTTCAACATTAGAACCCGTTTTTTTTTTAAACATGGTTATATATGAGGAGAAATATCTTGTTTTGTACTAGTATGCAAAGCAATAATGTAATTTGGTAAGAGATGTTTACATGTCCATGCTAAATACTTACAAGATTTTGGATAACATATTTAGGATTCACAAACGGTGTCTTAAGGCATGTTGTGGAGGTGGAGGGCCGTTTAACTACAACTCATCGGTAGCATGCTCAGAGCCATTGTCAACTTCATGTGCTGAACCAGATACGTATTTTAACTGGGATGGATTGCACTTGACAGAAGTCGCATACAGGTTCATCTTCAAAAGCTTATTTGAAGGGTCATACACTATGCCCCAATTCAGGTCAGTGTGCCCACTTCAAGGTTACGACCAGTAGGAGGATTGTCAAGTTCTATATAAACAAATTATTGGAACTTTTATATAGTCTTGCTCAAGCTTTGGAGTTCAAGTAATTATATCTGGAAAATGTATGTTCTCTAATAATTAAAACATTATATGGTTTATGATTTGTACATTAACTATGGATGTTGAAATGTAAATTTGTATAATTATTTTGTATAAACAGTTTCATGTCCCATTAATATGCATGGTAACTAAACTTGATATAGCATCATACCTTTTCTTTCTCTTGAATTAGTTTCAACAGATAAATACACATCTTTTTTATATCTTTCTACGAAGATTAAAGACTTATAAGTTCTGTAGTTTATAAACTATACACAACAATAATGACTTCAAAGAAAGCTAACATCTACAAAATATAACTTGTCATAAGTTTCATAAAACCACATTTACAAACTGTTTGAAATTGGGGTACATGTTATTCCGGTACATGATTCAATAGTAGTTTGTATTTTATAGAAAGAAATTGAACAATTGACATCAAGGCTTCAATTCCCACTTGGCCGCATTTGGCTATTTTAGCATTTTAGTGGATCACTTATACATCACACGCAGATTTCTAAAATTAAACGATTCACTAGAGAAATTTTGAAATAAGAAAACACACCCAGAACATTTTAAAACAAAAGGAACATATAACGAAAAAATCATTTGTTGACATTGTATTGTTAGTTTGTTACGGTAGGATAGGGTCATGTGATACAGACTTGGCCCAATAATAGCAAAAAGCTATGGCTTTAGACCTCAAAAATTGAAGGCCTAATTTTTAGCCCAGTTATTTATAATCTGATTGGATTGTCCATATTTTCATAGGATTGGTTAGGGGCTTAGGGCCTAGGGGGAGGCGATTCCAATTCTAGACAAAGGTGCATAAATCATTTTTTGGCCCAAACGGGTTTAGTTTCGATCACTCAAAGGTAAAAGAGTTTCTGCCCAAATGGGTTCGGCATAATAAAGCCTGGATGATTAGAAAGTCAGAATATGAGTGTTAGGTGTGTTTCTGAAGTCTTCGACGGTTTTTTTTTTCAACTTAAAGGAAGAACCTAAATCTTACACCTAGATATGGAATGGTTGCTTTAAGATACATGGAAATGAATTTTGAAACTTGTATAAAACTTGCATGAGACTATAAATCACCAGACATGATAACATGTATGATCAACATATAGAATCCTAAACATTTTATTACTGAATATTAAATAAAATTACATGAAATATGAAAATGGACCGGGTTAAAAATACAGATCGGGTTCTAGGATTCGGTTTTTTTTACAGATGTTACAGTACCTATGATTAGCGAAGATCAACAGGCGAAGAACGAAGAAGCAAATTTTGGATTTGGGGATTTAGGTTTTGAGAAAAGTGAGGCTGTAATTTGGAAAAGATTATATATATGATCCGATTGTAGATGTGGTTAACCCGAATCAAATGTCCAAACCCGAAAAAGAAAATGGATCCCACCTCTAGGATAGCTCACATTCATTCCCGCCCAAGATCAGCTTGAGGCTCCACCATAACATACGTACCAAGTGTCTCAAATGCATCTCGTTTATTATATTTATAAATATTATATTATGTTATATTTATTTTATTATATTATATTATATTATATTATAAAGTTAACTTCCGTTTTGCCCCTGCGGTTTGGTCGTTTTAATGGTTTTGCCCCAGTCGTTTAAAAATAGTCATTTTACTCCCTGATTCTTATCAATTATCACCATTTCGCTCCCGACTTAAACGACATCCATCTCCATCGTTAAATCCTAGTCACATGCCCCTCACATGAGGGGCATTTCAGTCTTTTCAAATCCAACCTTATTATTAATATATGTGTTTATATATATAAAAATATTAGAAAGAAAAAAATCACTGCATCCATTTATCTTTCTAACCTAGTGTAACAACAATCACCCAATCAATTTCATCCCTCTTATCTTTCTAACCTACTGTAACATCAATCACCCCCCACTATCAGACACCTCTCCCCACCATCAGACACCACCCCCAACCCACAGGTTTCGCTCAAATCCAAATGGTGGTTCAAGCTCCAGTGAGCTAAACTAGCCACCCCCAACCGACGATGACCACCCCCACATCACCACCACCCACCAGCCCCCGCCATTACCACTTCACACACCAGACAACTCTCTCTCTCGTTCACCATGTGTATCTCTCTTAGTCGGCCTCGCTCAGATCTGAAAGGAGGTAACAACGGCTAGGGTTTCAAACTTGATTTTGGGTTTTGGTTGTTGATTTTGGGTTGTACTTATTGATTTTGTCTTTTGATTGTTGTTTCTATGGTTGCCTGTAAGATTTTGTGTTTTGGTTGTCGTTGATTTTAGGTTGTGATAGACAATCAAGATTCAAGATTAAATGGCTGTTTGGTTTTCATGGTTGTCGATGAGTAATATTGACGAGATGGTCGGCTATTTATTTGTGGAGTAAACTGGCGACAAAACCGAAACATCAACGAGTAAAATGACTATTTAAAGGATTGGGGCAAAGCTATTAATATGACCAAACCGTATGAAGCAAAACGAAAGTTTACTCTAAGTTATGTTATGTTATGTTGTCATTATACCATTAATATCCCCGTCTACAGGACTGGTATAGAACTAGTTAATTATTATTTCGGGTTTTTTAAGCTAATCCAATCAGCAACGATTCAATTATCGATCCAATTTACAAAACATCATACTCACATCCGATCAAATAGATCTTTACTTATGAGAATATATTAGTACACATTAATACTACCATGCTTCTTGAATTTGGTTTTAGTTCTTTCTCCAAATACATTATAATAATCCACATGTAACTTTTAAGTTGTAACCATTTACCATTTAAGAACAAAAATAATAAATAATACAAAACTAAATTCCACAAATGATTTCTAAATTGCTTAAGAAGTTGTTGAATCATAATGGACCGGTTACCTAATGTTATCCACTAGCTGCATGCAATGCACAAATACATACAAGCTAGGGCAGCAACGTACACAACATCATTGCAAGACATACATGTCTTTTTCCATGTGTACATCTCTATAAATACATAGAATAAACATGGATCACCAACCAAGCTTTTCACCAAACCTGGTTACCACATTTTTCTGTCCAACTATCTCCAATCTCAAATGGCCCATTCATCAACTTTCTGTCTCCTTTTGATGTTGCTAATGACTTGTAACTTGCATGTTAATGGTTGTTATAAGTCGATAATAAGCTTTGGTGACTCACTCGCCAACACCGGAAACAAGAAACTTCCAATATCCCGCCACCCCATTTCACGTTTCTGCCTTATGGTGAAACCTTTTTCCATAAACCCACAGGGCGTTGCTCTAATGGTCGTCTAATTATTGATTTCATGGGTAATTAATGGATATTCATACACATATTTTTTATTGTTTCTAGGTGATCTGGAAAGATTAATAGACTTTTTTAAAAGGTATTTGAACTTGTTTTGGTTTCTAGGGAGTCTGCTTTTTCTAGCTTACCCTGAAAAGCAAACTCCTAGAAACCAATAAACTTTCTAGAAATGCTTATGAGATTTTGCTAATACACGTCACGTGAATATCTGATGTCAAATTTATTTCATACACACATTTTCTCATGTTGGGACTTGAACACTTGAACCTATATCTTATTCCTTGGTCACAGATTTATAGTTTTCTTGTTTGTTTTTTTAAGCGGAGAGTCTTGGGCTGCCACTGATACCACCGTCTCAGGCTATAAGCACGGCCATCAACGTTACAGGGTTGGGACAAGGAGTGAATTATGCTGTGGCCGGTGCGACAGCGTTGGATCCATCGTTTCATAGAGCAAGAGGAGTGTATGTTAAGACGAATGCGTCGTTGGGAGTTCAGTTGGAATGGTTTAAAGAATCATTATCTTCCATTTCATCTACTGTTTCAGGTTTAAGTCCGTTTCAATGTTTTATACACATCCTAGTTTTTATTTTTGATCTATTCTCTGTGAAAAATTTAAAAAGGGTTTTACTTTAGTGAAGTATATTAGGGGTGTTCAAGATTGGATTATCCGGTTTTCGGATATCCGAAAACCGGATATCCGAAAATTTCGGATAGTCAATATTGATATCCAAATCGGTATCCGAAATTTCGGATATCCGGTTTTCTGATATCCGAAATTTCGGATACGGATTCGGATATCCAAACGGATATCCGAATTTATAAAAAAATTAAAAAAATCAGTTTCGTGCATAGATTAATACTAAATTTATATTCGTTTTTCCAAATTTCTAACATTGAAAACTAAAAACATTCATAAATCCATATCCGAATCTGATTATTTAGTATTTTTTACTATTGTTTACTATATTTCAACTAAATTTTATGCTCATATACTATATATATTTATAAAAAATAAATTAGTTTTCGGATATCGGATAATCGGATCATCCGAAATTTTTTAAATCCATATTCGAATCCGAATCCAAAAATTCGGATTATCCGGTTTTCGGATATCCGAAATTTCGGATATTTCGAATACGGATTTTCGGATATTTCATATTCGGTTTCGGATACGGATTTTTTGAACACCCCTAAAGTATACAGTTTATTTCAAAATTATCTTATACATTAATTGATCAATAGTCAAAGAAAAGTACACAAAAAAATAAATAACAGAAGAGTAGCGATTAGTGTGTGTATTATGCTTGTATAATTGTAGGTTTAACTTTTAAAAATAGTAACCTGAGACTTGTCTCAGTTGCAGAGGCAATGAAGGATAGAGTGCAGGGGACCAAGAGGTCACCGGTTCGATCTCGAGCCCAATCCTAGTTTTCTATTACAGTGCATTTACTCCAGAGGGTCGGCTCTTGTGGAGGGTGCAACTCCTGTCAAGTAGCAGGGGCCTGGAAATTTTCTCGGGGATAGCCAAGCCACACTCAGCAAGGCGTAGGCCCGGTTAAGACAACATAGTCCTTGGCAATGAGTGGGGTGGCGGGCCTGCGATTTGTGGGTGTGAATTAGCCGTCTGTTGTAAAGTTCACCTATAAAAAACTTTTAAAATAAGTATAATTGTCTAATTAATGTACGTTTAACTTTTTATATACTACAATAGGATGTGTTTTTAACAAAAGCCTTTTTGTATATAGAAAAAGTAATTTATTAAATAATGCCATTATCATTCAAAAATACTTTTTATTTATTTTTATTGTATTATCGACACTCATATTATAATCCGGCTAGTACATAACAGGATGCAGTTTTTTAAAATAAAATGTTTGTACTTATAATACAATCTTATCCTCCATTTGTGGTATTATAAATATATAATTATATTATTAGAAATCAGTAATATCCACATTATCCTATAAACTTTTAGTTTGTTTTTGTTCGACATGACAGAGTGGCTTGGTGGGCGATGGGTAGTCCGTAGTAGAGAGAATTATGGATTTCTTTCTTCCATGTGTATAATACGAAAACAACAAGATAAAATAAAATTTCATTAGATTAAATAGGTTGAGTTTGTATCATCCCGTATAAACTTGTGGCGTGTTCATGTGTCTAATAAAAGTTTAAGGTTTGTGCCTTGTTCCGATATGTGTCGTGTTTGAGTTGTTGTTAATTTTCCGTATGAATTTGTGTTATTTCAGTTCATGTGTCTAATAAAAGTTCAAGATTTGTGCATTATTCCTTGTTCCGGTACGTATCTTGTGTGGGTTCTTGTTATTTTTTTGATCCATGTCGGGTTAGACCTATTACATGCATTAAGCAAACCTCTTACTTTCTCTACAATAATATTTATATAAGGAAAAAAAATAAACGAAAAAATAATTATGATAGCTGACAAAGATTAAACAATATTAATAAAGGTTAACCGAGCATAACTTTCAATTAATACTTAAAATTGCTTATTCTTTAAAATTTAGGGCCCCTCCTTTTAATTTCTCTTGAAAGTCGGTTGTATTTATGTATAATAAAGGATCATATATGATTGTTAAAGCCAAATCAAAATAAATAATTCATTTATCCAAATTGTTTATAAAAAAAAAACAAATAAGATACCGTTTGTTTGTACAACATAAAATACACAAGATTTATAAATGGGTACAAAATTTCACGGGTCCTTTTCTGTCAATATTCAGTCATGAAAACTTGTTACTAAATCCTAGTAAGTTTAAGTATAAATTGGTTGTAAATGAATAGTGAAGAGTAAAGTTGAGTTTAAATTTAGATCTGGGTTGTTAAATTACTAAGGAGACGTTTTAAATGTATAGTTTGGGCTGCGTATCCCATCCAAATCCAACTAATTTCTCAACTGAAAGCGCTACATCTTTAACAAGGTTCTTAAAAAGTGTATCTTTCAATCATTAGCATGTGACTGTTTATAAAGCAATTATATAACTTAGTATTAGGCCTTAAGTGATGCCTTTATTAGTTGATAAATACATTGTGACTCACGTGTCACATATCACACCTTATGTAGTATAACCGGACTTGCGAGATCCATCTGGCGGGATCCCGCGTAGAGGTGCGGGAACACTGGCCCTTTTCCCCTTCTTCGTCCTGCTTTCTGACAACCCCTTCTTCACCTCCGAAGGATACCTCTAGTGAGTTCTCAAGCTTCTTCATACCGGCCCCACAATTTGCTAATGCCTATGAAGTTCCTCAGTGGGGATGCGGGATGGACTTTGTCCATGCTAAGTTTAGATTAGCTTTTATAACGATTGTTTACTCATAATGAGATTACATAATTCTATATATTGTTATTGTTGGTATGTTAGATGACATTTATCGAATTTTGAAAAAAAAAAACATTAATATAAGTTATTGCAGACATTAAACATTAAATCACATGCTCTTTGGTCCTTATGGGAGAGATTGGTGGAAATGACTACAATCATGCACTCGAATCTGAAAAATCGATCCATGAGGTTGAAGGATGTTGGGAATAATTCGAAATTACTTGGATAAATCTGAAGTCGTGTAAGCACTATCAGATCAAACAATTGGAGTGGCTACCAATCTTTGATCGGATAAAATCAGAAAAATTCTAGATTTTTGTATGGCAATTTTTTATTGTGAGATTTTGGGGATTCGTCTCGAATCAAAATTCGTCCAGTGTTTTTTCTAAAAAATTTTGGGAGCGTATTTTCAGTTTTTCACAACTGCTTGTAGTTTCAGTTTTGAACAAAAACACCTTTAGTCCCTTAAGTTTCCAAAAGTGCATTTTTAGCCCGAAATTCAATTTCTGATGCATTTTTTATAAAGGACTTTTGTCCAAAATAAAAAATTTCCAAGCTCAACCCCAGCCAGGGGCTCTGCCCCTTAGACCCTGCTCCTAGGGGCGCTGCCCCCGGACCCCCGTTAGTCCCGATGACATTCAAATAAGCGTGCACTCTTATTTGAACGTCACACGCAATCTCAAATTACACTAAAATATCCAACATACCTCCCCCATTTTAGTGTAATCAAGAATTACCTAAATTGTTCACAGCAATCAAACAAATTAATGCATAAATGAAATGTCGTGACGATTGAATTTCATATTAGTATATTACACATTCCAAATATTTGAATTTAAGGGTGTCTCTAAGGATTGAACCCTTAATATCCATACTGAAAACATGAAGATAATATACACATTAGTTTACATACATAGATCTAACTTGACACTATCTTTTACTAACCTATGTCCCTATCCTTCATAAGCATATCAAAGCCAAGTCCAAGTTTCTTGAAGCAGCTAAACTTCATGCTCATATAGGTAGCTCTTTTACTCTTGCACCTGCAAATGCAATTTTTCAAAAGAGCTATTAAGAAGATATACCTCAACCTTACTTAACTTGCAGATCTAAACACATACCTTTGGGATAATTTTAATGTTGTGTTCCAAACTCTAAATGTTAAGCTTTCCACATTGAATTCTGCACCTAACATCATATTAGGTGGGAATTGGGTATCTTAACATGAGAGTTTTCAGATGGACTTTAACCCTAATCCCACAGCTGATCCTTTCACGAGATCTCTAGTTAACCCTTTGGTTAAGTGATCAGCTAAGTTATGTTGAGTTCTCACATACTCAACCGAAATCGCACCATGCATGATGATCTCACGAACCATGCTATGTCTCACACCTAAGTGTCTTGACTTGCAATTATACACTTGACTATACGCCTTAGCCAGTGTAGCTTCACTATCACACCTTATAGAAATGGGAGCCATTGGTTTTGGCCACAATGGAATCTCATAAATCAAGTTTCTTAGCCACTCAGCTTCTTTGCCAGCTGCGGCTAATGCTACAAACTCAGACTCCATTGTTGAATCAGTTATGCAAGTCTGTTTCTTTGAAGCTCAAGAAATGGCACCTCCCCCAAGTAGGAATACCCAACCACTTGTGGAAGAATGATCTTCCTTATTGTTTATCCAACTTGCATCTGAATATCCTTCAATCACCGAAGGAAATCCAATGTAAGTTAGACCATAATCCATGGTTCCTTTCAAGTATTTGAATACTCGACCTAGTGCTTGCCAGTGATGAGTACTAGGATTGCTAGTAAACCTACTAAGTTTTCCAACAGCATACGCTATATCTGGTCTGGTGCAGATCATAGCGTACATAAGTGATCCAATCGCTCTTGAGTACTCAAGTGGAGATACTGCAATGCCTTTATTAGGTAATAGCTTCAGACTAGGATCAACAGGAGTACTTGCGGGAGAACAATCCTTGAAATTGAACTTGTTCAAGATCTTCTCAATATAGTGTGATTGAGAGATTGAAATGCCCATGTTCTCACGTTTGATTTTAATACCTAAAATCACCTCAGCCTCCCCCATATCTTTCATAGCAAACATAGATGATAAAAATTCTTTTGTTCTATTGACTTGATCTTGGTTAGTGCCAAAAATCAACATATCATCTACATACAAACAGATCAAGACTCCGTTTCCAGAAGCATCAAACTTGCTATATAACACATTTATCTACTTGGTTTAAAGCAAAACCATTAGACAATACAATCTCATCAAACTTTTGATGCCACTGTTTGGGTGCTTGCTTCAAACCATAAAGAGATTTAATTAGTTTACACACCTTGTTTTCACTTCCAGGCATAACAAACCATTCTGGCTGTTTCATGTAAATCTCCTCATCTAATTCACCATTTAGAAATGCAGTTTTCACATCCATTTGGTGAATTACAAGATTATGTATAGCAGCAAGTGCTAATAATAATCTAATGGTGGATATCCTTGCTACAGGAGCATATGTATCAAAGAAGTCAATACCCTCCTTTTGTCTAAACCCTTGGATTACTAATCTGGCTTTGAACTTATCAATAGTACCATCCACCTTCATCTTCCTCTTGGAAATCCATTTACTTCCCAATGGTTTACAACCAGGAGGTAATCCACCAATTTCCAAGTGTTATTTTGCAAAATAGAGTCCATTTCATCTTGGATGGCTTCTTTCCAAAATGAAACATCCCTTGAAGCCATTGCTTCACTATATGTCTTTGGATCCCATCAACATTGAAACAATATTGATATTGAAAATTAATATCAATCCTAGATCCTTCAACTAAGTACAGTTGAAAATCGTCACCATAAGACTTGGCCTTTCTTTCTCTTGAACTCCTTCTTGGTTCAGTGCTAGTTGAAGGCATAATTTCTTTTCCACTAGAAATATGGAGAGAAGGATTCATATCCTTT
The DNA here is from genome assembly GCA_947069175.1 of Scalesia atractyloides. NCBI lineage: Eukaryota > Viridiplantae > Streptophyta > Magnoliopsida > Asterales > Asteraceae > Scalesia > Scalesia atractyloides. Next base: position 36,142,176 of record CAMTDV010000006.1, read on the forward strand.
GACCTAGGTACAGATGTGAATCTTTCTTCATCATATTCTACATTTCCACTTCTTGCCTCAATAACCGTATGTACTGAAACGTGGTCATTTGGTTCTATTCATAGAACATGTGAGCAAATGAGTGCTCAGCATATCCAATGAAAATGAATTCTATACCTCTTCCCCTAAGTTTCTTATCTTAGGATCATTGAGCCTAACCACGGCTCTACAACCCCAAACTCTTAGTTTTTGCAACTCGGGTGGCTTTTTATACCAAAGCTCAAAAGGGGTTGTTTTGTTGCTTTTATTAGGAACCCGGTTTAACAAATAGCAGGCTGTCAACATAGCCTCTCCCCAAAACCCATTATTTAAACCCCAATGGGACAGCATGATATTAACCATCTCTTTTAGCGTCCTATTCTTCCTTTCTGCCACACCATTTTGTTCCGGTGTGTAAGGAGCTGTGGTAAGGTGTATTATTCCAGTTGATTGGAAATATTCCAGATCAAAATACTCACCACCTCTATCCGTATGTAGGGTTTTGATCAATTCACTTTGATGAAGCTCTACTTCTTATTTATAGATTTTAAACTTTTCCAAAGCTTCATCTTTTGCATGTAACAAGTAAACGTAACAGAACCTAGTAGCATCATCTATAAAGGTTACAACATACTTCTTGTTACCTAAGGATGGTGTACCATGAAAATCACATAGATCAGTATGTATCAAATCTAACAATTTACTTTCTCTATTAACATGTTGCAAGAATGTTTTCTAATTATTTTATTCAACTTGCAGATATGGCACTTTTCATTTGTTAAATTAACTGCCGGAATTAAGCTCATCTTAGACATTTCCATAAGTCGTTTATAATGTACATGTCCTAATCTAGCATGCCATAATTCAGATTTTGACGAATTTACACTAGATGACGATTCAATCATACAAACAGAATTATCACTAAACGGCACTTCTAGATTTAACATAATCATACCATTACATAAATAACCAAATCCGATAAAAGAACCATGTCTTGACAAGATATACTTGTCACATTCTAACACTTGTTTGTACCCGCAATTATTTAATACGATACCGGATAACAAGTTTTTTCGAATGCCGGGTACATACAATACATTACTTAAACTTAGAGTTTTTCCAGAAGTAAATACTAGTACTACACTTCCAGTTCCGTGGATTGGCTCGGTTGCAACATTTCCCATCTTTAAAACAGATCCATCTTCAAATAATGTAAGGTCCTTGAACCATCTTCGATCCTTACATACGTGACTTGTTGCTCCCGAGTCATACCACCAAGCAACAGAATCATCCTGCACATAAAATGCTTCAGAAATTAGTAAAACATAATTCACATCCGAATTATAATTAAAGTTTAATTTCTGACCTTGTTTCTTTGGATCCTTAGAGGATCCACCAGTGCCAGCTTCATTCTTGGCTTTACCAACACGACAATCTCTTTTGAAGTGTCCTGGTTTACCACACTTCTAACAGCCTTGATCATTGGTCTGTTTTGCATACTTCACAGCCTTGTTCTTTTTGTTAAACCCACTTTGATACTTTTTTTGTTGTTTCCCTTGTTAGAATTTTTGAGACTAGGACCACTTTCTTCCACCATGTTAACAGAAGACCACCAACGTGTTTGTCTTTGTTAATATTTTCCATGGCCCGACAAGACTCCTCAATTCGAAAACAACTTCCAAGTTCAACCAGATTCATTTCCTCCTTCTTATGTTTTAAAGTATGTTTAAAATCTTTCCATGAAGGAGGAAGTTTATCAATGATAGATGGAACAGAAATAGCTTCATCCATCTTTAAACCATGTTGTTCGAATTGACCCAGAATTCTTAGACATTCATTGTATTGTTCCATGATGGGTCTAGCATCAACCATTTTATAATTCATAAAATCACTGACCAAGAATTTCTTACTAGATGTGTCTTCAGCCATGTATTTGGCCTCTAGTAATTCCCATAGTTCTTTTGCAGATTCAACATTTTGATAAATATCGAAAAGAGAGTCACACATACCATTCAGAATATGCCCACGATAGATGTAATCAGCATTCAACCATTTTCCACGCTTCCTAGTTTGTTCCAGCGGTTCATCCACCACTTCCTCGGGCATTGGGGTACTCAGAACGTACACCACTTTCAAAGTCGTCAACAGAAAATGCATCTTCTTTTGCCAGCGACGAAAGTCTTGCCCTTCAAACTTGTCCAATTTTGCAAATTTGTTCGTCATAGCCTTTGAAGATTCACCACCGCTTGTCATCTTCACTGAATTGTTTGATCTTTGTTGGGAATAATTCGAAATTGCTTGGATAAATCTGAAGTCGTGTAATCACTATCAGATCAAACAATTGGAGTGGCTACCATCTTTGATCGGATAAAATCAGAAAAATTCTAGATTTTTGTATGGGAATTTTTTATTGTGAGATTTTGGGGATTCGTCTCGAATCAAAATTCGTCCAGTGTTTTTTCTAAAAAATTTTGGGAGCGTATTTTCAGTTTTTCACAACTGCTTGCAGTTTCAATTTAAAAAAAAAAAACACCTTTAGTCCCTTAAGTTTCCAAAAGTGCATTTTTAGCCCGAAATTCAATTTCTGATGCATTTTTGATAAAGGACTTTTGTCCAAAATAAAAAATTTCCAAGCTCGACCCCAGCCAGGGGCTGCCGCCCTGCTCCCAGGGGTGCTGCCCCCTTGGATCCCCCGTTAGTCCCGATGACATTCAAATAAGCGTGCACTCTTATTTGAACTTCACACGCAATCTCAAATTACACTAAAATATCCAACAAATGATATGTTCCATTTGTTATTAAGGCCATCATCTCAGCAGTCAATGTAATACACTTCAACTATATACATGTTAACGGGTTTTTTTTTTTTTTTGGGGGGGGGGGGCAGTTGTTTGCAATGGTAAATAATGTAATGTTGTTTGACAATGGGTTGAATTCATTGTTATGTTGGAAAATATCGGAACTTATTGATCTAGGTTTCGAGACACTTGTTATACCAGGAAACCTACCAATTGGATGCTCTGCGACGTATTTTACCATTTTCTATGGCTCGAACAAAGTGCAATATGATAATGCAACTGGATGCATTACCCAGTTAAACATGCTTGCCGAGTATCACAATGAACTCCTCAAGGTGGAATTAAACAAAATCAGAGATGTTCATCCTGAAGTCACACTCATCTATGCTGATTACTATAATGCTGCAATGCAAGCTTTTCTCTCTCCACACAAATATGGTAAATTAACATGTTAAGTATAGTCATGTGTGTAGCTTTAAGGCAATGATAAGAGCCTAAATCTTTATAAAAAAGTGGGTTCTGTTTATTTGTTGGACGAGTTTAACATTAGAACCTGTTTCATCTAAAACCGGGTTATATTTGAGGAGGAATATATGTATTTTACTAGTGTGAGTAGCAATAACATAATTTGGTATGAGATATTTTTCTTGGTCATGCTAAATACTTACAAGTATTTGGATAATGTATGTAGGATTCACAAATGGCGCTCTTAAGGCATGTTGTGGGGGTGGAGGGCCATTTAACTACGACTCATCTGTAGCATGCTCAGACCCATTGTCGACTTCATGTGCTGAACCAGATACGTATTTTAACTAGGACAGATTATGTGATATCCCGGGTTTTTCGGATAACTTACACGTGACACTTGTCGAATAATATGTGTGCTAAGTATTAAACGTGCATGGAATGAATACGTGATGAGTGTTTGTGTGATTGTTTAGTTATAAAGTAATTATTGTAGATATGTACACGAACCGAACCGCGACACGAACCAAAGAGATTCATGGTGACCCTAGGAGTTAACAAGTTTTAAACCTTAACTCAAGAATTCGGCCAAGATCAAAACTCAAACCCATAACAAACCTACAACTATTCAGCCAAGACCAAACCCAAATCAAACCACTCTAAGACTTGGCCGCGAGATCGAATCCAAATCAAACTAACTCACCCTAATCTTTGGCCGCGAGATCAAGCCCAAACCCAAACCAAACCAACCCAAGTCCCTCGGCCATGAATACTTATCTAGAACCGTAACCTTATCCCTTGCGCTTATATATATCATCCATTGCATGACTCCATTCAGAATTCACAAAACCCTAACAAGAAAACTGCAGTCGGCAGCTTCCTCCTTCTAACCGATCGGGATCAGCCGAAACCTTCTTCATCTCAGTCACAAAACAGCCTTCATCCGATCAGCTCTTGTTCAGTCCATTCAACCGCAAACAGCCCCACACTCCTTGTTGATCAGGCAGCCTTTCTCCAGTTCTTGTCGGTTCGAACGTAACCTTGTTGGAGCAGCCGAGTCGCACTTGTCCACATCTCGGCTTGTTTGTCTAGTTATTCAAGGTTAGGACCATACTTGATTACAAGATCATGTTTCAGATATATATATATATATATATGCTTGAATGATTAGTTGCTTCGGATATATATATATATATATATGCTTGAATGATTAGTTGCTTCGGATATGTATATGCTTGAATGGTTAGTTGTTTCGGACGATATTTGATGAATGAAATCGGCTGAGTTAATCTTTGTTTATATTTATGATAGTTTTCGGAACATATAAGATTGCCAAGTATGATTGAACGAGAAGTTAGGCTAGCCGGTTTGTTAATGATGTTTGCGTTAGATGATTGTATGATTGCGGATTGTTTAAACTGGATTGAATGTTATATTGAAAGCTGAATGTATAGGCTGTGATTTGTGTATTAAAAACTAAAGTTATTGAGAAGGGTTTGCATGGATAAGTCGTTAGTAGTAAACTATGATCAAAAATCGGTTTTTGCTCGCTTAGGTCGATCAATAGGAACGGTGTAGGTAAGTTGTAATAACAATAATGTTGAAACAGGATGCTGAGTCATAGTTACAGCCGACTTCATCTGGCTGTAACTCGGTCGTTAGTTGTCGAAAAACGGATTTTCTGATGTCTAAAACGTAGAGATTTGAATAAGGAATCTAATGGCACTGGATTCATAATTTTCTGAAATCGTTTGATATTTTTAAAGGGCCAAACAAGTTCAGTAGCTAAAGCTGTTAAAATTCTGGAATTTTGTTGGTTGTTAATCAAGTTGGATTTTAAAATCAGTAGAGAGTTGAGTCATGATTTTTGTACAGCAACTAGGTATAGAAATTTCCGGGCAACTCCAACTGGAATTTTGTTAATCGGACGATCAGTGATTTTTAAATAAATTCTTCCGTGGACTGCAGTCAGAAAGCGGTAAATCTGACTGCAGCTTAATGAATTAATATTTATGGTTAATTGGTAAAGATCTAGGACTTGGAAAAAAATTATATAAATTTCTATGGTATAAATGTCACCCACTGTAAAAATATGGGAATTTTTGGAATGTTAGAACTATTTTATAAAAATCCTAGAAGACAGCTGAATAATTGAGTGTTAAGCAGAAAGTTGATAACTTGTGATTGTATGCATTAAAGTGTTGCATGGAATTGAAATATGTTCATGATAAGTTGTTTGATTTCTATGATCACATGAGAATACTTGCATGCATGTTTGAGTGTTAGATATGTTGTTGGTATGTGTCACCTTGTGAGTCAATTGCGTGTGGAATTTGTATTGGTGTGATTACACACTGACGTGGAATTAATTGGTTTGTTAGGACCCAACTAGCGGTCCCATCTCTTATAACATCTTTGCTACACTAACCGAGCAAATAAAGGTGAGTTCACGGCCCCTAACTTTATCCGGTTTTTTAAACAACAGGGGGAGAAACATGTATACACTCTCAAACTCAAACTCTTTACGTTATACGAATTTAACGTCACATAACTATACGGTAACTAAGTTAATGTTAATGTAATGTTATGGGCACTAAGCAGCTTTATCACTTAAGTCCTCGACAATCTCCTCGGATCGTTAGTATTTGGGTTAAATAGCGGGGGAATTAGAAGTAGTACTACTGGGTCTGACGAGCCCCATCCGAGCTAGTCGCGCTAGCCGACCGGGTATGGTCAACGGGTGTATGATTGGCCTAACATAGCCATGGTCATGTGATAGGCCTGGCAAAACGGAGGCACAACTGTCACCTTCGATCGCGAACACTTAGTGACATGACTTTAGGCTAGCTACCTATATACATTAATATTGAACTTAATTACGGATCAACTTAATATTCCGGGTTTGGAATATTGGAAACATCAACTTATTATCCCGGTTGGGGATAATGGAAACAACAACTTAATATTCCGGGTTGGGAATATTGGAAGCAACAACTTATTATTCCGGAATTGGAATAATGGAACTGATATGTTATCTCAGGATGGGGATAACGGAGTAACAAACTATAACCGAACAAACGAATTTATGAAAACCTGTGAACTCACTCATCTTTAATGTTGACACTTGTTTCTTTACATGTTTCTCAGGACACTAGGAGCTCTAGGTGCACGCACATGCATTGAACAAGACATCTTTATCTAGTCTTAATTATTGATATTGTTTTGGGATTTTTCATTGTTTTGGCGTTTGTGTTGGAGCCGCATCACTACTTATTTATGCTTCCGCTCAAACTTTAAAAACTGATACTCATGCTAAATATTGGTAATATAAAATCGACAACAAAGGATTTTGGAAAAACGTATAATCAAATCATGTAGAGTCGTTCAACGTACTAGTGTTTCCGATTCTGGTTTGTTCACACGCCTCGTGGTAAAACTCCGCAAGTGGAAATTGAGGGTGTGACAGATTACACTTGATGGAAGCCGCATACAGGTTTATTTTCAAGAGCTTATTTGAAGGGTCATACACCACACCCCAATTCAAATCATTATGCCCAACTTCAAGGTTACAACAAGTAGGAGGATTGTCAAGTTCTATATAAGAAATTCTGGAAATTTTATATAGTCTTGCTCAAGCTTTTGAGTTTAAATAATTGTACTTGGGAATATGTATGTTCTGTAATAATTAAAACATCATATGGTTTATCATGTATATATAAACTATGTATGTTGAAATGTAAAATTTGCTATGGTTATTTGTACAAATAGTTTATTTCCGCTAATCTGGTAACCAAAACTTCAATATAACATCATACCTTTTCATGTTTTCTTGAAATAGTTTCTATTAATAAACAAGTATTTTTCTGAAACATCCTTTAATAAACAAGTATTTTTCTGAAACATCCTTATACAAAGATTTCAAACTTCATAAGAAAAAGTTTCTCTGTCTTCACAACTTTCCATGATAAGTTTAGTGGTTTAATTATTAAACAATCATAATGAATTCTTTGAAAGCTAACATCTATGAAGTATACCATTCCCTAAGGTTATAAAATGCATTTGCAAAATGTTTGAAATTGAGGTACAAGTTATGCTGGTACGTGATTCTACTTCATATTTGATATATGTATGGAAAGGATAAATATAAAACTTATTTGTAGTAAGAAAACTTGGTAAACCTTATTGTGGTCATTGATCTAGATAATATAATGGGTGGGAAAATAAGATGCTAATTTGATTTAAATATATTACTTTCCCTATGTTGATAAGTGGTTTGAAGAGTATTGGTCAAAATAATTTGGCAACAAGTACAATTTCTATGTTCTAATATATGTGTGTAGTTGAGATTGTCAAATCACCCTAAAGTCTCTCTCACCCTAAAGTCTCTATCACCCTAATCATATCTCCTTCTCTCTCTTCACTTTTCAAATTTCACTCTCACACAAACACACCAGTATTTCTCTGTAAAAGCTGACCAGTGATTAAGGAAGTAGGGTTCAAAGGCATTCGTCGGAAAGAGTAAAGGATGGTACGACTGGTGCCGGACAAGAGCACAAAGTATGAGGATGCAAAACGTTTTCAATGGAAAAATAGAAGATGCGTTCTAATAATGAAGTAAGTTTTCTGATAATTAGTATGACTAATTTTTTGTTTTGTTTCTATGGTATTTTTCTGGGGGATTTGTTTGACTGTTTGGAAATCAGAGTTGTTGTTTTTTTGAGACAGCAACAATCGGGGATTTTCCGGGGAGAAGATGTTATGGGTGGTTTGGGGATTTTTTTTGGGGGGATATAGGTTTGAAAAGTGGTTGAACAATGGGAACTTTATTATTTATTTTGTTTTTTTTTTTCAGTGGGATGGGGGTGTGTTAAAACCTGCAAAATTTTGTGGTGGATGAACATGACACATTACTCATTAGAGGTGACGAGATGGAAGTGCAGGGGTTTGGGGATACTCAACGAACATTAGGTAGGTGAATATGTTTTTTTGCTAAATAACAATTATATAATAGTATGATTTATGTGGTGACTTAAAGTTTTTGGATAAGTTACAGATTTCAACGATTGGGAATCAGACACGCCAATCTGTTTGTTACAAAGGAGGGGTAGCGAAACGTTTTTTTATGGTATTAGTTAATGGTGATGTTGTTAAGTAATAATTTAGGTTGTTTGTTACATGTGTTACACAAAAATGTTGCATGCTTGAGGTAACATACATATTGGACATGTTTAGACGAATGTTACATGTATTACACAAAAATGTTACAAAGTGTAAACCGTATTACACATGTTACATATTCTTTATAACATGTGTAACATTATCCAACCTTGTGTTCCTGATGTATATCATGTAAATACTTATAGTTACACATGTTACACTTTCTTTATAACTTGTGTAACCTGGCACACTAAAAAAGTAAACACATGTATACCTGTGTATTACGTCTTTCTTTGTATAAAACCAAATTTACAACATGTTGGGGGCTTCGCGAAAGCAACCGAAAATGAAATTAACAAGAAAGATAATAAGAAAACAAGTGTTCAGCCCAAATGTTTGTTTATGTTGTGTTGGGGAGCTCAAGTGTTCAGCCCAAAAAAAGTATGTATGTAAGATTATGTTTGTTACATGTCTAACATTGGTGAAAAAATATGTAACATACTTGTTCCTTGTATGCTTAAAACTATAAAAGTTATTAAAGATATGGTTAGTACTTACACATGTTACATGTTTTTTCCTGTCATCTATAGCTCCCAAAAAAACAAATAAGGTGGGGAGTCTGATGTATTGCAAAATACATCGGTTATTCATGTATAGTTTGTATAAATTTCGTTAGTTTTAGTTTTGTTTTCATTAGAATAAGTATACTATTGATCCGATTTCGTTTTACAGGTGTGGAGAGCGTAAAATAGCATAAAAGTGACAAAAATGAGCCGAAAGACAGAAAAGTTAAGTCCTGGATCGAGTCGGAGTGTTCGGGAGTCGAAACGTAGCGAAGTTACCAATTCAGGGCTTTCTGGCGGGCCGTGACTGGTGGAGGTTATGTGTAACATTTGTCAAAAACGGGTTTCCAAACCCGCTCCGTTTTGTAATCGAATATCAAGTTATAAATGTCACGTTGTGTATTTATGGTTATTTTGGTTTTTAATGATACATAATTAATAAACAAACTAAACTATAAAATGATATTTGATAAAAAGTGAAAAACAATATAAATAAAAAAGAAATGTTGCTGCCGGGACTCGAACCCGGGTCAGCCGGTTAATAAATCCAAAGACTTAGCACACACCCACATCACCACTCCGCCACTTGTTATTCTCTGTCATTTCTAGGAAACAAATAACTTTTATGCGCAAATATAATTAAACCGGTTGCGCCAACTGAGTAACTGAAATCGGCAATTCAATCGACTAATCATTTGATTAATCGCACATTCAGGTTTATAACCGATGCACCGACGATTTTAATCAATTCGGAATTGATTGAACATCAATTTTCAGCATCATCGGTTTTTATAACCGAAATTAATCAAAGTTCAGATTATCTCAATCAAAACCCTTCTCGCGACTCAGAGACATCAGGCAAACATTCCATTTCACTTTCGTCACATTTTCAGTCCATCTGAACGCTTAAATCAACTCGCCGGAAATTTCTGTAAGGTTCGCCGGAAAACCGTATTTGTCCTCAAATCGGTAAGTTCTTCAATACCATCGTAGTCTAACAGTTGTTAAGCTGTTTCTAACTCAAACCATCCACTTGAGATCGAATTCAGGCACCGTTATCAGATAATTCCAGTTCGCCGGAGAGTTTCTGGAAATCGTTATCTTCGTCTGTGAAACGGTAAGGGCCTTCAATCACACTGTTAACGTTTGTTTATCACTTCAGTTCCACGATTGGCTAATCGAAATGGTTAATTGTTTGGTTCAGTTGAGGTGCACAAAAACAGAGCCGACGCATTGCCGGAAAATTCTGTGATATATCATTCCTACGGTATGTTACTTCCAACACCGTCTCTGCCATTTCATTTTAGCCTTAAGAATGTTTGTTAATCGTAAAAACAAGAAACGGATTAGTGATTCAGTTGACTGTAATTTGAATGAAGAAGACGAAGTTAGTTAAGTTATAAGTTTATTTAAAATCAGTAATATGAACGGGTTAGACACACAGTCCAGCGGTGGACTGTGTGCAAAACATAGTCGCATGTCACGAGTTCGATTCCTGATACACGCACTCCTTATGTAATAAAATGCCTTTTTGTTTAAAACTGAACCGGGCTAACTCCGTTAGTTGTTAAGTATAATAAAAACCGAGATATTAATCAGGTTAGACACACAGTCCAGCGGTGGACTGTGTGCAACACTGAGTCGCACGTCACGCGTTCGAAACCTGATACTGGCACCGGTTTGTTGAATTAAAATGTTTTTGAAATTAAAAGAATTTTGGTTAAACCGAATTAATATATAAATATAATTAAAAACAAGATTATTTCGGGTTAGACACGTAGCTCAGTTGGTAGAGCTGCGTGCACGCGTACGGGAGGTCTCGGGTTCGAGCCTCACCCGGCGCAAACAATTTCACTGACCGAACCGGTCAACAAGTCAACGGTCAACGCAAAATAAACAATTTTTTTATATTTTTATTTATTTAATTTAATTTAAAAATCAATTAAAAATACTTAAAAATAACATTTTTAAAGATAGAAAATAGCCTTAAACTCACAAAAATATATCTAAAAATTCCATTAAAATCCTTAATAAAATCCACTCATTTACTATATTTTTTCCGTTATTATTTAGGTTAGAAATTCTCGTTGTTCAATTCTCCCGATTCGTGCACATCTCATCATCTCCATTCAAATGCACCCAATGTGAGTGAATCTTTACAAATTCCCCGTTTCAATCACGTTTTGGGGTGTATCATGTGTCTTGTTATATATATTATATTTAAACCATTGTGCATACATCATATCATGAACATGTGTATTCAGTTTGTTTCAACTGTTGTGTAGTTATTGTTAGATGCAATTTATTATTTTCAGTACATGCAATTTCATAGGCCGCCGCTCCCCATTACATTATGAGCGTTGAGCATGTTCCCCATTTCATTATGAGCGTGAACCTGGCGTGCCCACATACGATCGGCTCCGTTTGATTGAGCCTTGATCGCACAGACATTTTTCATTTTAAGACATGCAATACGATCGGCTCCGTTTGATTGAGCCTTGATCGCACAGTTTCATTTATGTTATTTATCGTATGATGTTGGTATGTTTATGTATGCTATCATATGTTATTGTATGTTATAGTTGTGATTGCTATTGCCACTGTCTGATTATTTACATTTGCTCATTTATGATTATGCACAATTTTTCATTGATAAACTAACAAGTAAATCAATAATAAATGTTTATCTAATAAGGTTCACTCGCCAACTTATGTTGACCCAAAAACCCCCATTTTTACACATGATATAGGTGAACCAGCTGCTGCCAGAAACACTTAGGATTGGACTAGAAGAATAAAATGATTTAGAGTTTGGAACTATTTTGTTTGGTTATTTCTTTGTATTGTATGAACATGTTTGGATTATTTGGAATGTAACTTTGACTTTAATAAATATGAAACATATTAGTAAATGTCATGAGCTTTGGTGATAACCCAATTATGCCCCGACTCTTATTCCGCTGCGGGTCGGGGTGTGACAGATTGGTATCAGAGCCATGACTATAGGGATATAGGATAGGTTATTAGACCCTTAGAGCCTATACTATAGTTGATTAGAAATTTTAAGATTTTTGTGTGTTACATGCCAAACTTCATGATGTTTATATGTTTAATGTTACATTCAATATTATGCATGCATGTTCATAAGTATATATTATCATATAATGCCTATCATGAATCATATTCTCATAACATATCACATCCATGAAATCACACACCACATCATGATTGATTTTACAATGACTTTTGTGTTTTCAAATCTCATCAAAGTGAGTTCTCATGACGGGCATGTAGTAACTGGAAGGGTACCAATACCGGTAGTCGGGACGTCCTGTCTAGGCTGGCATTCGTATAAATCCAAATAAAGGACCAGTTTGCCTACCTGGGGACTAACGATGAGAGTACGAAGTACCTATTAGGCCAAAGCATGCTATACCAAACGTCGTGTGAACTAACCCCACTTTGAGTTGTCATTGTGTCTACACCTGGACACATTCCGACCATACATCTCGTAAACATATTTTGTGGTTTGCATTCGGGTGATGCAAGTGTTAAATCGCCAATACTAATGTGAATCCTACCAAGCCAATAGCCATGGGGGCCCACATGACTATATAGGTGAAGGTATGGGGGACATTTGAGGCCCAACATGAGCAAACCCAAGACATCCTATGGATGTAGTTGCATTATTGATATTTATGTTATTTTCATTTTTTTAAAGACACATGACACCTAAAAAGACACCATAAACTCACAATCTTCTTATGTATGTTCCGGTAGATGTCGTCCAGACAACAACGAAGGGGTAGAAGATCAGGAAGGTCTCAGGAACGCTTGGCCACACAAATCGCGAAACAAATGGCCACGATACTGCCTGACATTGTGGTCCAAGTGCAACAAGCCCTCGCTACAAATCCTACTAACCCTCCCCAACAACATGACCAGAACATCGACAACCCTCCTACCAGCAAGTGCTCATACAAACATTTCAAGTCTTGTGATTCTCCTAAATTTGAAGGGACTGAGGGTGTCACTACTCTCCTACATTGGTTCGAGGAGATGGAAAACACCTTTCTCAACTGCGATTGTCCTGAGGATCGCAAGGTTCGATACGCCACCGGGAGACTATTTGGGGTAGCTCTCACTTGGTGGAATACTGAAAAAGGGAAGAGGGGAACTGATGATGCAATGGCCTTAACTTGGGAGGAGTTAAGGGAAATCATGACTAGGCGTTTCTGTCCTAGGAGTGAAATTAAAAAGTTGGAGGACGAATTTCATTCTTTAAAGCAAAAGGAGGGTGATCACACCACCTATAACAAGAGGTTCTTGGAATTGAACCAAATGGTTCCAAATTTGTTCACCCCAACTTATCGTCTGATCGAGCATTATATTCGAGGACTTCCCTCGAAAATTCAAGATTCAGTTCTCAGCATCTCACCAGTAACACTTGAAGCTGCTATGGAGCTAGCAACTGAACTGACCGAGAACCGAATTCGCAACGGGAAGTTCAAAGAAGAGAAAAAGAAAGCCCCTGTTGAGGGTCAAACTTCAAACCATCCCATCTCCTCCTCTAAGTTTGCTAACAAGAGGAAGCGCAATACCAGAAACTTCGCTGTTACTCAAACCAACTCCCCTATTCCTGCTGCACCCATTACCCAGGTTGCCCCTTCACCCGCACCATACAGAAGACCTTACACTGGCCCGTTACCAAAATGCAACCGTTGTCAATATCACCATTCTCCTGATCATCCTTGCCAATATTGCACCGGCTGCGGTCGCGTAGGTCATACTTTTCAAACCTGCCGCATGCCTCAACGAACAAACCGCCACCAGCCTTCAACCCAAACCCACCAACAAATAATGGGTCAAGCCTAACAACCCCTACTATTACCAACCACCCAACAATTAGCCTAAACATACTACCAACCCAATTATCCTATGGGTCAACCTATGCGGGCTTGCTACAATTGCGGAGACCCAAGCCATTTCAGAAACACTTGTCCAAGGTTGGCAAACATTATTCATGCTTAGGCCCAAGCCAACCCGGTGAATCAAGCGAACCAAGCTCCTCCACCTGCAAGAGGAAGAGCTTTCAATATCAACGCTAATCAGGCTAGAGCTGACGGCAATGTGGTTAACGGTACGTTCCTTATAAATGGTAGATATGCCTCTATGTTATTTGATACTGGTGCGGATAGAAGTTTTGTGTCCTTAGAATTTGAACCTATCTTAAACCAAAATCGGGATAAGCTCATGGAATCCATAACGGTAGAAGTTGCTGACGGGAAACCAGTTTCATTAAACTCTATTATACGCAACTGTACTCTCACCTTAAACGACCACAATTTCTCAGTCGACCTTATTCCTATGAAGCTGGGAAGTTTTGATATCATAATTGGTATGGACTGGCTCAGTCAACATCAGGCAGAAGTTGTATGTCGCGAAAAATTTATACGTATTCCTCTTTCAAACGGTCAGACTCTTCGAATCTTTGGAGAAACCCCGTCGAAAGGACTCAGCTTAATGTCTTGTCTTCAAGCTCAAAAATATCTTCGCAAAAATTATGTCACGTTTTTAGCTCATATCATCAAAAAGGGAACCATGGAGAAGAAACTTGAAGACATTCCTGTAGTAAAAGATTTCCCGCAAGTTTTTCCTGACGACATTTCAGGACTTCCTCCAGTTAGAGAAGTCGAATTCCGTATTGATCTTATACCTGGTGCTACACCAGTTGCAAAGTCTCCTTATAGGTTAGCCCCCTCTGAAATGCAAGAGCTAGCCAGTCAATTACAAGAGTTGACTGACAAGGGATTCATACGTCCCAGCTCATCGCCTTGGGGTGCACCTGTCCTTTTTGTAAAGAAGAAAGATGGATCGTTTCGTATGTGCATCGACTACAGAGAGCTCAACAAATTAACAATCAAGAATCGCTACCCTTTACCTCACATTGATGATCTTCTTGACCAACTTCAAGGTGCCAATTGCTTTTCAAAAATCGACCTTCGATCTGGCTATCATCAACTTAGAGTGCATGAAGAAGACGTCCCAAAGACTGCTTTCCGAACTCGTTATGGCCATTATGAATTCATGGTCATGCCATTTGGTTTAACCAACGCACCAGCTATCTTCATGGACCTAATGAATAGAGTCTGCAAACCTTATCTTGATCAATTTGTTATAGTCTTCATCGACGACATTCTTATTTATTCAAAATCTAAATCTGATCATGAGCGTCATCTTCGACTCATCCTTACACTTCTAGAGAAGGAAAAGCTTTACGCCAAATTCTCCAAATGCGAATTCTGGTTAAAAGAGGTGCAATTCCTCGGGCATGTAGTCAATGACAAGGGAATACATGTCGACCCTTCAAAGATCAAAGCGGTTCAAGAATGGCAAGCTCCACGTACACCAACTGAAGTAAGATCTTTTCTTGGTTTTGCTGGTTATTATCGTCGGTTCATTTCAAACTTCTCTCGCATTGCTGTACCACTCACGGCTTTAACTCATAAGGGAAAACCTTTCATATGGGGATCCAAGCAAGAAGAAGCCTTCCAAACCCTTAAACAAAAACTCTGCGATGCACCAATCCTCACTCTTCCTGAAGGTTGTGATGATTTTGTGGTCTATTGCGACGCGTCAGGGCAAGGATTAGGCTGCGTTCTAATGCAAAGAGGAAAAGTTATAGCTTATGCTTCGAGACAACTCAAGACGCATGAAAAGAACTACACCACCCATGACCTAGAACTTGGAGCTGTTGTGTTCGCTCTTAAGATATGGAGACATTATCTCTATGGTACTAAGTGTGAAATATACACTGACCACAAGAGTCTTCAACATATCTTCAATCAAAAGGAGTTAAACATGAGGCAACGAAGATGGGTCGAACTTCTAAATGACTACGACTGTGAAATTAGATACCACCCTGGTAAAGCAAATGTGGTGGCTGATGCACTTAGTCGAAAGGGTTATGCGAACTCCATTCGTCTTCTATGTTCGCAAATTATAACCGACATTAAAGATCAAATTCGAGAAGCCCAGCACGTTTCAGTAACGGAAGATGATGTACGAAAGGAGATGTCCTGTGGAGCTGAGCTAAAAATTGAAACTAAATCTGACGGTATTCTGTACTACCTAGATCGTATCTGGATTCCTAACCACCACAATCTTCATGAAATTCTTATGAGTGAAGCTCACAAAACGCGATATTCTATACACCCAGGAGCCGATAAGATGTATCAAGACCTACGATATACCTATTGGTGGCCTGGAATGAAGAAGGATATTGCTGTTTTTGTTTCTAAGTGCCTTACATGTTCCAAGGTGAAAGCTGAACACCAAAGACCCTCAGGACTTCTGGTCCAACCCGAAATACCTGTATGGAAGTGGGAAAATATAACCATGGACTTCATTACCGGGTTACCTCGCACTTCTGGTGGGTATGACACTATATGGGTAATAATTGATCGACTTACAAAATCAGCTCACTTTGTTCCTATCCGCGAAGATTTCAAGAACGAAAAGCTTGCTCGTATTTATATCAGCGAAATCGTAAGCCGACATGGGGTACCGTTAAGCATTATTTCTGATCGTGATGGTCCTTTCACTTCACGAACATGGCAAGCAGTACAATCCGCTATGGGTACGCGATTAGATCTCAGTACCGCCTATCATCCTCAAACTGATGGACAATCTGAGCGCACCATTCAAACTCTTGAAGATATGCTTCGAGCATGTGTCATAGACTTCAAAGGAAATTGGGACGCCCACCTACCATTAGTTGAATTTTCGTACAACAACAGCTATCATTCAAGCATCGGCATGACACCTTTTGAAGCCTTGTATGGTCGTAAGTGCCGATCTCCAGTATGTTGGCACGAAATTGGGGAAGCTCAAATCACTGGTCCAGAATTGATCCAAGAAACCACAGACAAGATCCATCAAATCTGAAACAATCTTCTAGCGGCTCAAAGTCGTCAAAAGAGTTATGCAGATAAACGACGGAAGCCTTTAGAGTTTAACATTGGGGATCATGTACTTCTAAAAGTATCACCGTGGAAGGGAGTAGTTCGTTTTGGTCAAAAGGGCAAGCTAGCACCACGCTACGTAGGACCTTTCAAGATACTCGAAAGAGTAGGACCTGTAGCATACAAGCTTGATCTACCAGAAGAACTCAACAGGATTCATCCCACATTCCACGTATCAAACTTGAAGAAGTGCCTCGCTGATGAAAACCTCCACATTCCTCTGGAAGATATTCAGATTGATGAATCTATGCATTTTATTGAAAGACCAGTAGAGATCATGGACTTCGGAGAGAAACGTCTACGACGAAGTCGCATTCCAATTGTTAGGGTACGCTGGGAGTCGAAACGGGGACCTGAGTTTACTTGGGAACGTGAAGACTCAATGCGTGAAAAATACCCGCATCTTTTTCCTATTACTTCAACTACTTAAATTTCGGGACGAAATTCCTAAAAGTAGGGGATACTGTAACATTTGTCAAAAACGGGTTTCCAAACCCGCTCCGTTTTGTAATCGAATATCAAGTTATAAATGTCACGTTGTGTATTTATGGTTATTTTGGTTTTTAATGATACATAATTAATAAACAAACTAAACTATAAAAATTATATTTGATAAAAAGTGAAAACAATATAAATAAAAAAGAAATGTTGCTGCCGGGACTCGAACCCGGGTCAGCCGGTTAATAAATCCAAAGACTTAGCACACACCCACATCACCACTCCGCCACTTGTTATTATCTGTCATTTCTAGGAAACAAATAACTTTTATGCGCAAATATAATTAAACCGGTTGCGCCAACTGAGTAACTGAAATCGGCAATTCAATCGACTAATCGTTTGATTAATCGCACATTCAGGTTTATAACCGATGCACCGACGATTTTAATCAATTCGGAATTGATTGAACATCAATTTTCAGCATCATCGGTTTTTATAACCGAAATTAATCAAAGTTCAGATTATCTCAATCAAAACCCTTCTCGCGACTCAGAGACATCAGGCAAACATTCCATTTCACTTTCGTCACATTTTCAGTCCATCTGAACGCTTAAATCAACTCGCCGGAAATTTATGTAAGGTTCGCCGGAAAACCGTATTTGTCCTCAAATCGGTAAGTTCTTCAATACCATCGTAGTCTAACAGTTGTTAAGCTGTTTCTAACTCAAACCATCCACTTGAGATCGAATTCAGGCACCGTTATCAGATAATTCCAGTTCGCCGGAGAGTTTCTGGAAATCGTTATCTTCGTCTGTGAAACGGTAAGGGCCTTCAATCACACTGTTAACGTTTGTTTATCACTTCAGTTCCACGATTGGCTAATCGAAATGGTTAATTGTTTGGTTCAGTTGAGGTGCACAAAAACAGAGCCGACGCATTGCCGGAAAATTCTGTGATATATCATTACTACGGTATGTTACTTCCAACACCGTCTCTGCCATTTCATTTTAGCCTTAAGAATGTTTGTTAATCGTAAAAACAAGAAACGGATTAGTGATTCAGTTGACTGTAATTTGAATGAAGAAGACGAAGTTAGTTAAGTTATAAGTTTATTTAAAATCAGTAATATGAACGGGTTAGACACACAGTCCAGCGGTGGACTGTGTGCAAAACATAGTCGCATGTCACGAGTTCGATTCCTGATACACGCACTCCTTATGTAATAAAATGCCTTTTTGTTTAAAACTAAACCGGGCTAACTCCGTTAGTTGTTAAGTATAATAAAAACTGAGATATTAATCAGGTTAGACACACAGTCCAGCGGTGGACTGTGTGCAACACTGAGTCGCACGTCACGCGTTCGAAACCTGATACTGGCACGGTTTGTTGAATTAAAATGTTTTTGAAATTAAAAGAATTTTGGTTAAACCGAATTAGTATATAAATATAATTAAAAACAAGATTATTTCGGGTTAGACACGTAGCTCAGTTGGTAGAGCTGCGTGCACGCGTACGGGAGGTCTCGGGTTCGAGCCTCACCCGGCGCAAACGATTTCACTGACCGAACCGGTCAACAAGTCAACAAGTCAACGGTCAACGGTCAACGCAAAATAAACAATTTTTTTGTATTTTTATTTATTTAATTTAATTTAAAATCAATTAAAAATACTTAAAAATAACATTTTTAAAGATAGAAAATAGCCTTAAACTCACAAAAATATATCTAAAAATTCCATTAAAATCCTTAATAAAATCCACTCATTTACTATATTTTTCCGTTATTATTTAGGTTAGAAATTCTCGTTGTTCAATTCTCCCGATTCGTGCGCATCTCATCATCTCCATTCAAACGCACCCAATGTGAGTGAATCTTTACAAATTCCCCGTTTCAATCACGTTTTGGGGTGTATCATGTGTCTTGTTATATATATTATATTTAAACCATTGTGCATACATCATATCATGAACATGTGTATTCAGTTTGTTTCAACTGTTGTGTAGTTATTGTTAGATACAATTTATTATTTTCAGTACATGCAATTTCATAGGCTGCCGCTCCCCATTACATTATGAGCGTTGAGCATGTTCCCCATTTGTTTGAATTCTCTTGTCGAAACTTGTAACGATGAATTCTTCCTTGATTAACTCTGTTTTGTGTTCTTTAATGACCATGCTTGGCTAAAACATTTATACTGCCAATATATGATGATTGGATTGAATAAAGTTTGAACCTTTTTCGTTAATTACATGTGTTTATAGGTTAATTGTGTTTCGTAAAGAGTTTGATTATTTTACTTGGTGTGTATGCGTACTTTGATTTGGTTCTTTGTTATCTATTGCTTCATGTGAATCTTGGTGGTTGTCTGCTACGGAATAGGTTCATGCTAGATCTTTGACTGTGTGTTTTTTATCTTTAGGGCGAATCGGCCGATAAACCTTAGAAGTGATAGTTAGTAATTTGCTAGGTCTTAGTGTTCTACTAGTCCTTATAGCTGGAAGGTGCGGGGCTATTGGTAGGTCTTACCCGACGAATTGTTGTAGACAGTCTTTGGAAAAAGTCATGAATTAGTTGACCCGTCGGTTTATTAGTCTATCAAGTCAAGTTAGGATATTCAAACTACCCTAGATCTATAATTGGAAAAGAGTAAGTCAACATTAGGGTACTTCCTGTTGGTGCATATGTCTGTTGCCTATGTCATTATGTATCGAGTCTGAGTGAATATGGTAGAAACTGTTAGAACCTAGGCATATTTAAGAGAGTTAGGAGCCAAGTTCGCTGGTAATTGGTGTTGTGAAGTCAAGTTCGGCCGAACTTAGTCTCCTCACCAGCGAACTTGTTCAACTATAAATAGGTGCCTTGGTGATTTCATTTGTAACTTCAGAAATTTTGGCACAGAGACGGTGAAGCTCTGTCGGATCCGGTTCTCGAATGTATTGAACTTTAGATCAATGAAAACACTTTTTAATTGAGTAATTCTTGTTATTTGGTTAATTTGTCATTAGTTTCCGCCTAATCGGACAATAGATAACAAATTTAGGTTCCCGTGCTAATCGTGGACGTTCCTACAAGTGGTATCAGAGCTTGGATACCTAAATTTGCTGGAATCAAGACAAGAATTTCTCTATTTCATCTTCATTCTATCATTTTTCTTAAGATTTTCACATACTTGATGATTTCATGGACAAAATTGACCAAAATTTGAATATATCATGTAAAATACTTGTGGTAAACCCCTGAGAGTTTGGACATCAAATTCAATCAAATTGATATCAAAAAGTTGGAAAACCCATGTTTTGGAAACAAGTTTCAGCCGAACTTAACATCAAGTTCGACCGAACTTGATTAAAATTTCTTTGATTTTAATCAAGTTCGACCGAACATGATAGAATTTTCCAGATTTTTATAGAAGTTCACTCGAACTTGAGAAATATTCCAACATTCTTACGCAAGTTCGACCGAACTTGAGTAAATTTTGTTGAATTTCTCACACAAGTTCGCCCGAACTTGATAATCTTCTTGAAAGTTCATCTAAGTTCGACCGAACTTACCTGTTTTCTTGAAATTTTTTCATAAGTCCGCTCGAAGTGAAGTTTTGTCTCAAAATTCACAACAAGTTCAATCGAACTTGAGTGTTTGTGATTAAATTTGAAAAACCTTCGTCTAAGTTCGACAGAACTTGTTGAAAGTTGAAATCAAAAACTGATTTTCAAACAAGTTCGACCGAACTCGTCTGTTTCTAATCAATTTTCGAGTGTTTTTTATGTATTTTCAGATAATTCTTCAGATTGTCAAAATGGAAGATTTTCATAACGTGTTTGTTTCTCAAATGGCTTCTTCATCAAATGCTAATGTTCTTGCGGCGAACCAGATGAATATCGACAACGAAATGGGTACTACATCGAAACCGCCAAGCTAATGAGCATGGACGAGTTTGAAGGATGGAAAGAAAAGTTTGTGAATTGGATACAAGCAAATCAATTCAACAGCTGGGTCGCAGTTGAGGATGGTTACAAATGGCCGAAGGATGAACGTGATCAAGATCTTCCACTGAACAAGTTCTCACCAGCTGACAAAGACAATTATGTCGCTGAGAAGAAAATGATTAGCTTGATTCAACAATCAGTAAAGGAAGACATCCTGATTTTATTGCCGGAATATGAAACGTCACAAGAATTATGGCACTCTTTGTGTGACAAATTCAAAGGAAACGATGAAATGATTAAGAGCAAAAAGGTCTTGATAAAGAAAGAACTTGAAATCTTTACGATGATCAAGGGTGAGACTATGAAGCAAATGATTGATAGATATGTCACCTCATGGTCCAGATGCAAAGACATGACATCAAAAGATCTAATAAGAGCAAATCGAGAAGTTGGCCGATGCACTTCCAGAAGGAGAATGGACAACATATCTTATGATTCTGAAGAACAGTCCATCTTGGAGACATCTCAAGTTGTCATCTTTCATCGACAAATTAGAAGGTCATGAAATGGAATTGATGAAAATTACAAAATCAAAGAATGTTAATGTGTTCAAGATGTCGGTGTTTATTACAAAGGAGGTTTCAATATACTCCAATTCAAAGCCCGAAAATTCAAACAACATTTAATGCAAATACAAATGCTTCTCCAAATCAAAGTTTTCCATATGCTTAATATACTAGTGCTAGTTCAAACTCCTCATTCCAAAATCAGACTAGTCAAGCAAGTTCTGATTCAAATGTTTTCCAATGTAACATAGCAGTTAACTTGAACAATGTATTTCCAGAAAAAGTGGCCAAACAGCACATAGCACTTCTTGCTACCGTTCTTGAATCTATGAAAGTCTTGTTGCTGGAAAGATTGGTAATCCAGAAATGACCGTTGAAGATTACGATCAGGTAGACGAAGAAGAACTGGAGCTAATGGATATCAAATTGAGCCTTGCATCCATTATCAGAAGAGTTTCTAAATTTGTGGCACTCACTGGAAGGGATATTGGTAATTCAAGTAACAAACTTGGTTTTGACAAGACAAAAGTCACATGTTTCAGATGTCATCAAAAGGGACATTTTAAACGAGAATGTAACAATCAAGAAACAAGTGGAAACCAAAATCCTTTTGGTAGTAGCAATGAGTATTACAAGAGAACTCTTCAGTACAAGCCATATCCAAAGAGAACGCAAGTTGAAGTAAAAGAAAAATCTGCAAAGAAAATCGAACATGCTCTTGTGGTTACTCATGAAGAAGATGGTTTTGACTGGAACATATATATCGGAAAGAAAACTGGTGTTGCTGTGATGGCAGAGGTAGTGGATGAATGTGAAACATCTTACATTGATGCTGCTTTAGAAAACGCTATCTTGGAAGGTTATAGGCAGAGAGCTGAGGAAGAAGAGTTAGCTTACCTCGAGATGCAGAAACAAGAAGCATTGAAATCAGATGCCAAAAAGGTAAAATCTGAGGTAAGTAAGTCTGAAAAGGAAGTTGTGAAAGTTGTGGAGGTTGAAAAGCCTTGCACAAAGTGTGCAAATCCTTGTGAACTTGTCTTGAAAAGGTCAAAGTCATAAGAGAATTGACTGTACATAATGAAACTTTTCGTTATGATTACGGAAAATGAAAGAAGCTTATGACAAGATACAAGGTAAATATAAAAATGTCGAAAAAGCTAATCTTGAACTTAGTGCTAATGTAAAAATGTTAAATGCCACAGTAATTGAAAAACAAAAAGCAATTAACATGTACATTAACACTATTGCTGAAACAAAACATGAGCTTCATGACATAAAAATAGAAACAGAAAGAATAAGACAAATTACTGAAAAGTTTACACTGCAAATGCTTATGCATTGATCATATTTTGCCTACGATTAAATTGGAGGAAAATGGTGATAAATCAAAGCGTAAAGAATACGGAAGTGTTCCTCCACCACTTCTTGCAAGTATTCCTGCAAGAAAGATGATGAAGTTGAAAAGGCATTTAATATATTTCTTTTATCTGAAATGAAAGATAAATTGCCTGAGAACATTGTTGTAGACTTTACGAAATTCAAACGATGACATTAAAGCGGTGGTAAAAAATGTGGTTAAAAATGTTTTGGGAAAATGATTCTGATAAAGGCAACTCTGAAAGCGCCAAATCAAGTTTGAAAAACTCGAAATCACAATCTGAAAATGACGATACATCTTCAGAACATGATCTAAGTGATGATCCTAATGTTGTCATGTACAAGATTAAAGATTCTGATAGATTATACTTCGATGATAGTTTTCCGATTCGGAACGTGAAAGAGGATCAACTTGATAAATTTTTCAAACTTGTAGAAGTTTCATCAGATGATCTTGATAAAAACGAGAAAAGATTTTACTTGAAACCCAAAAGGAATGCTAACAATTATCGAAAGTTTGATGGTGATTTTCTTGAGCACATGAGAGCAGGATTAGGTTTGGAGGTTGAAGAAGAAGAACCGAAGAAGAAGGAGAAACCAGCGTTCCAGGAATACAAAGGTAAGAATATAAAGTTTGTGTATGGAACGAGCACGGTTCAAGAGGAAATGCATGATTGGTAAAGCAATCGAATGATGAATTCAAGAAAGAAAAAGAACTTGGGGACAAGGCTAAGTCATAAGTGGAGTAAAATCTACTAGTTGACAAGCTCATGATAATCGGACTTGCTTTAAATGCAATGATGTTGGTCACATTGCTCGCAAGTGTCTGAATCTAAAGCTGTGTTTCCACGAAGAAAAACTGGGTCAAAGGATGAAAAGCAAAAAACCAGAGATTGTAAAATCTGACACATAGTCAATTAGAAATTATGAATCTAAAGACGAAGTTTAAACCTAAAACGAGTTCAAAGTTTGAGAATTCAACATTTGAAAAAGGTGAAACCTCAAAGTTAAACGAAAACAAAGATTCTAAGTTCTACATCAAGAAAGCTAGAAACAAGCTACAATTCTGGGTTGCTATGAAAAACTTTCATCATCTGAAAAACAAAAGTCTGTTGCTGAACAAAACTAAAAATGTTAAATCAACTGAATCAGTAATCAAAAAAAAAGAAAGAAAAGGACGAAAAAGTTTCAAAATTGTCATTGGAAGAAAAGCTTGATGATGACTTTGATTATGATGACGGTTTGGAAAGTGACTACGAAGGTTGTTATGCTTTTCAACCCAAGACCAAAAGGGCTCGGGTTTCACTTTTCAAGTAGTTATTTTCGTGTGCAGGAGTCCCAGATCCAAATCAAAGTTTATATAGGATAGCGGAGTTCCATGAGTTTTAACTTATCTAGAATGTCATAATCTGTCATTTTTTTAATTACAAGTGGTTGAAAAGAATCTTGAATATTTGAGAAAATCCACACCGTTAAAATAGAATGCTGATTGTTATATTTGAAAAACCATTTAAAATTGACGTTTGTTCAATAACGTTTCTACAAGTGGTTCTTACAAGTTGATGATTATCAAAAGTTTTAATGGTTTGTTCTGTCAGGTGATGATGCAAAGATGAAAACAAAGGATCGGACGACGAGTTTTCGGGATCCACATTGGTTTGTTATATTTTTTAGAAAGAATATTTCTTTAAATCTAAAATCCAAAAATATATTTTTGATTTTAGGGGGAGTAAGGAAAGCAGAAAAATCAAAAAACATATGAAAAAGTTGAAAATAAATTCAAAAAGTACAAAAACATTGAAAAAGACAAAAAAAATTTTGTGTCAAAAAGTAAATGATAGTACATCAGTGGACTATCACAGTATGCTAAAGAATTGTAAAGTTTAAAAGTGATAAATGAGTCTTACTGTGGATGTGTCGATAGGCTTTACACGTTCAGTAGATTGTTTCCGAAATATAAACTAAATTTTACAACTGCTTAATCTTGTGGATTAACACATCTTGGATATATGGACTTAGTACTCTGAAATTTTGATTGAAGGGTTGCCTGATTCTGAGATACGAGGTCTTTATAGATAGTTGATATCTGGGTTGATTATACAAGTTCTTCTGATTTTGCGGAAGCAATAGCCTAGAACTTCTATAATGCTTTTGTTATAAACCTCTATTGCATGCAAAACTTGAAAATTATCGAAAGATCTAATCATTTGCAGTGCTTAAAAGATTCCTTAATAGGAACACACCGAAAGTCGAGCCTTCATCTCTTTGTCTGTATGGTAGTACTAACCTGAGCTCTCAAGGTCTCGCATAACCCAGATACAGATATCAATTATGCTATACTCACCTGTAAATGAAATCTAGGGAATCTCGATTCGGTAGTATATTCAAGAGGTGGGAAACCATAGATAAGTCAAGTTTCATAATTCTTACCTAACATATCTTGGAACAATTGAGAAACATGATGAAGTTTAAGTGGACAAACATATCGACAATCTAGGTAAACGAGTTTAAAACTTAAAGTCTTCTATAGGTCAACGGTACTGGTGATATGTCTCAATTAACTGATATGATCCTTAGACACGAATTCACAAAAATATCACTGTAAATATGTTTGTACATAGTTTACTTTACTCGTTAAAAATTCAGTAAATATTTTAATTGCTTTTCAAGATAAAAATCAAAAAGATTTTCAGTATGTATTCAAAGGAAGCGATGAGAACCTTTTGATCAGTTCGTTCGGAGGGTGTGTAGTTAGCATAAACTTTCTATAATTCAAAAAGATTTTGTTTCTACATTAGTTTCAAGCGAGCCAATAATGGAGAACGGATCTTCGAAGTCTGGTAAGAAAATCTGATGAATGTTTAAAAGTTCATTAATTTGAAACTTTAAAATCAGATTGTTCATAATGGTTTTTCAAACTGAGTCATTATTTGAACTCGGTTTGATATATTTGGTTAATCAAGGTCATTAACTTGGACTTGATCAACTAATGGATTTTCACAAATGATAAAATGTGAAAGTTGAAGATTTAAAAGATTTAAAAATTAAATGTATTCAAGTCATTAAGTTGAACTTGAAACAATTAAAAGTTTTTTTTTTGAAAAGATTGAAGAGAAGATTAAAGTTTGAAATGTTGAGGTTACAAAATTTCAAAGTTTGAATCTGAAATTTTATTTGAATGTCAGAAAGTATTTAGACAGGAAGTAAAGATTGAGGGGAGTTTAATAAAGCAAAAATTTGAAGACACCGGAAAGCTTAAGCTAGGGGGAGCAAAGCTTAAAGCAAGGGGGAGCATATGATTTAAAGTTTTATCCAGACAAAGCTCAAGAAGAAGGAAGAGAACTAAAGATCGGAAGACTCATAAGATTCTAAAAGTCGATGACTGCGGCAACATCCAAGGGGGAGTCTGTTGGTGCATGTGTATGTTGCCTACGTCATTATGTATCGAGTCTGAGTGAATAGGGCTTAAACTGTTAGAATCTAGGCATATTTAAGAGAGTTAGGAGCCAAGTTCGCTGGTAATTGGCGTTGTGAAGTCAAGTTCGGCCGACTTAGTTCCTCACCAACGAACTTGTTCAACTATAAATAGGTGCCTTGGTGATTTCATTTGTAACTTCAGAAATTTTGGCACAGAGACGGCAAAGCTCTGTCGGATCCAGTTCTCGAATGTATTGAACTTTAGATCAATGAAAACAACATTTAAATGAGTAATTCTTGTTATTTGGTTAACTTGTCATTAGTTTCCGCCTAATCGGACAATAGATAAAAAATTTAGGTTCCCGTGCTAATCGTGGACGTTCCTACACTTACACAATAATTAGACAACTGGAAAGACGTCAAATAACCAGTAGGATTAACGGCCTAGGTAATGCCATAAGTTTCACCTCGAGAAGGGTTGAGGGGCTTGGTGTTTAATAGGTTTAGTATCATAAGATCCCGGTTCCATAAAACGTGTAATTGGCTTAATCGGTAAATTCTTAACATCAATCCAGGATTCTAGTCTAGGTAATCTCCATCATCGCTTGAGAACAATCTTCATCTTAGTTCGTATTCGCGTAGTTTTAGTTAATAATTAGTTTGATAGATTTCTTTAGATTTTCAGTAACCCCCGCCAAACAATGAAACAGTGTGAGTCGTGTCTGTCCGAGTCTATTAGAGTCTAGTTAGCATAATCAATAGAGTTCTGTGGGTTCGATATCCGGACTTACTTAGGTTATACTACATTGATCGGTACACTTGCCGATTGTGTGGTTAGGTTTAGGTCGAGTCTAGATTTTAAAGCTTTTTAGTGTCTAGCTTAGAGAGTCTAATTTAGTTAATTTTAATAGTCTGTTTAGCACACATCAAGTTTTTGGCGCCGTTGCCGGGGACTCTTGGCAATTGCGTTTATTAGCTTTGATAGACTTAATTGACATATACGTGCTACGTGTTTTGTTTGTTTTGTTTTAGTCTTTTGATTTTTTTATTTGAGTCTTAGTAACTATTGTATGTCCTTTCTTTGGTAGGTGTTCTTTGCTTGCAGTGGATGCCACATCTGCGCTCATAGGGACCTCCGCTAAAGCCTCCCAACGGACAAGTCAACCTTCTCTTCATCATCTTCCCAGGTAAATACACTACTTCCTTCATCTTCCACCCATTCTGACTCTACCCTTCCATCTAAACCACCAAACTTTGACTTCACCCTGAAGTCTTCACCCCATAATTCCCCACCACCTTCCGTCCACAAAGCCCACCCGTCGTCCAAATGGCCGACCGTAGACAAACAGTCCACCAACAAGCCACTGCCGGTTTCACCAGTCTCACTTCACCCATTACTGTCCCACCAATAGTCAGCGACAACTCATGGTAGATTCCATCCTATGCCATGCAAGCCATCACCAACAACATCCAGTTCCACGGTCGTGAGGACGAGGATGCACCCGCCCACATAAACCGTTTCTCTCGTATGCTTGCCATATTTAACCTTTAAGGAGCTCCAATGATGCTCCTTATCTTCAGGTTTTCCCGTTTTCACTCTCCGGCGTGCAGCTACTTGGTTGGAATCTCAACCGGCCGGCACTTTCACTACTTGGGCGGGTTCTCCTCAAGCTTTTTTGAACAAGTATTTCCCGCCTGCAAAAGCTTCACGCCTTCACGATCAAATTCATTGATTCTACATGGAGCCCGACGAGCCCTACTACCTTGCTTGGGAGCGGTTTCAAAACCTTGTCGCTCGTTGCTCTTAGCATGGTCTTTCCGACTGGGACTCTTTGCGAGAAAGTTTATAACGGTCTCACCCAAGAGACTCGTGATCGTTTTGACACTAATGCGGGAGGTCATATGATGGGAAAATTTATGTTGCCGAGTGTTTAGAGCGTTTCGAGAACTTTGCCCAATCTCAATCTCAATCTCAGTCGCGATCCGATCGACGGTATGCAAGTGGCAATTCGAATGCCACTACTAGTACACCCACTCGTGGAGTGAACCATGTCACCATGGATCCTAGTATAGCCGCCGTGTTGGAAAACGTCACTAGAGAACTCAAAGAGATTAAGGCGAAGGTTGAAAGTTGAGTATTGTCGAGTGGGTCATGATAATTGTTAGTTGGTGAGGAGCAGGTCGATTTCGTAGGAGGGGGTCTAGGTAGAGGTCAGGGTAATGGGTTAGGTAGCAATTTCAACTCAGGGTGGCGTAATAATAGTAATACTTTCAATAATTAATAATAACTTTCGTTCCACCGGTAATCCCCCTGGTTTCCAAGTAGCTCAAAATCCAAACAGGGGGCAGGGTTCGTTTTTTGGTGGGGTGCAAAGGGCCAGTTCAATAAGGGGTTCAATAGTCAAGTCAGAGGTGAGGGGTCAAATAGTCTGGGTCAACCAAATCAGGGTTCAACTAGTGATGTAGGGGGTAGTCTTTAGAGGTTAGAAGCCATGATGAGCCAATTACTCGTTAAAGACCAAACCACCCAAAAGACACTCGCTGACCATGACCTTAGATTAAGAACCAACAGTCTTCTTCCAAGACCTTCAAAGGGTCGTAGGTGACATATCTAGAAAGCTAGAGGATAGGGCACCGGTCAATTCGCGGGTCATACCCAGCAGAACCCTAACTCCCACAATGCTCATGCCAAAGCCATTACCACCCGTAGTGGCAAAACCTTAGGGACCCCGAGAGTTGAGGAGAGAGTAGAGAGTGAGGATGAAGAGATTTTGGATGAGGAGATTGAGATGGAGGCTCCTGGCAAAGTGCAACCTAGGCTAGTCCCAGCAAGTACACACACCCCTAGGTAAGAAGAGAGTAGAGAAACCACCCGTAGACGTCAGACCGTCTCCACTAGTAGATCATTCCCGGGTTCCGTTTCCGTCACGTCTTAGGAACCAAAAGTACTCTAGGGAATACGAGCACTTCTTAGATATCTTCAAGCAATTGAAGATTAATCTTCCCTTCATCGAGGCACTCCAATCAATGCCCAAATACACCAAGTTCTTGAAAGACCTTCTTAGGAACAAGGAGAAATTAGGGGAGTTGTCCAATGTTCCATTGAATGGGGGTGTTCCGCAGTCGTTCTTACAAGCTTCCCAGAAGCTCACCGATCCTGTATTTTTACCATCCCATGTCTATTTGGTAGTAACACTAACACTCGAGCCTTAGCCGACCTAGGTGCTAGCATCAACTTGATGCCCTTTTCTCTCTATGAGAAGCTAGACTTAGGCAACTTTCACCTACCCTATGACATTGTCTTTAGCGATCGGTCCGTGAAGTATCCAAGGGTTGTTGTCGAGAATCTGCTTGTCAAGGTCGACAAATTCGTTTTTCCCGCCGATTTTGTTATTCTTGATATGGAAGCTGACGAGAGAGTTCCTATCATTTTAGGTCGTCCTTTCTTGCGTACCGCGAAACTCTCATAGACGTTTATGATGGTCAGCTTACCTTTCTAGTCGGTGAGGAGATAGTTACCTTTGAGATTGACCGTTCCATGAACCATCCGAGTGGGTCCGATGACTATAGTGGTCCATGCCATTTCGTATATTTCTTGAATTCATTCATCTCGTGCGTTGACCATTGTCTAGAGTTTATTAGTGGGGTCCGAGTTGGTAGGAGGAGAGGTAATTGACGAGGGTCGTTAGGATTCGATGAGAGTGAAGATGAGGGGATTCCTTTAATTCCCGAGGTACTCGCCGTTAGTGATGACACCACCCAACCCGCACCCTTAGAGCTTAAGGTCCTTCCATCTCACTTAGAGTATGCCTATTTAGGGGAGGGTTCCGAGCTACCAGTTATCATAACATCGAAATTAGGGGAAGGTGAGAAGTTGAAGTTGTTAGATGTGTTGGGGCCAACAAAGAGGCCATTGCATGGAGGTTGTCCGACATTAAGGGTATAAGCCCTTCTTATTGAACCCATCGGATTCTCATGGAGGACAATTTTAAACCGGTGGTGCAACCTCAGAGACGCGTCAATCCAAACATGCAAGATGTAGTGAAGAAGGAGAGGTGATGAAACTCTTAGATGCCGGGATGATCTATCCCATCTTAGATTCACCATGGGTGAGCCCACTCAGTTATCCCTAAGAAGGGAGGGATGACCGTTGTCATGAATTCTAAAAATGAGCTTATCCCTTCTCGCACGTCACGGATTGGCGAGGTGCATCAATTACCGGAAATTGAATGATGCCACCCGAAAAGACCATTTCCCACTGCCCTTTATCGATCAGATGTTGGAGCGTCTCGCGGGTCAACAGTTCTACTTTTTCTCGATGGTTTTTTCCGGTTATTTCCAGATCCCCATCGCACCAGAGGATCAGGATAAAACCACCTTCACAAGCCCCTATGGCACTTTTGCGTACCGACGCATACGTTTGGGTGTGTAACGCTCCAGCGACCTTTCAGCGGTGTATGGTTGCCATATTTCAGGATATGATTGAGAGTTCCATGGAAGTTTTCATGGATGATTTTTCGGTTTATGACGACTCATTCAATCAGTGTTTGAGTAATTTAGAGAGGATGTTAAAGAGATGTGTCAAGATGAAGTTGATGCTAAATTGGGAGAAGTGACACTTCATGGTGACTGAGGGGATTGTTTTAGGTCATAAGATCTCGAGGGATGGGATAGAGGTAGATCGTGTGAAGATAGATACCAAGTAGGTTACCTCCACCCACTAGTGTGAAGTCGATTCGTAGTTTCTTAGGTCATGCGGGTTTCTATAGACGCTTCATTAGGGATTTCTCTAAGATCACACGACCCTTGACCCGTCTGCTAGAGAAAGATGTTCCATTCGTCTTTGACGAGGAGTGTCTCAAGGCCTTCAACTTTTTGAAGGAACAACTTGTTAGTGCACCCATTCTTATCTCGCCCGACTGGAGCTTGACGTTTGAGCTCATGTGCTATGCGAGTGACTATGCTGTTGGAGCGGTTTTAGGACAAAGAAGGGAAAAGCACTTCCACCCGATTTACTACGCGAGTAAAACATTGAATGATTCCCAAGAGAATTACACCACGACTGAAAAGGAGCTCTTAGCCGTAGTATTCGCTTTCGACAAATTCCGCTCATACCCCGTGCTTTCTAAGACCATAGTATTCACGATGATTCGTGTTGCGTTTTCTTTTCCAAAGAAATACGCTAAACTCGACTTATTCGGTGGATCCTCTTGTTTTCGAGTTTGATATCAAATTAGGGATAAGAGTGGGGCTGAGAACGTAGCCACCGACCACCTTTCACATCTAGAAGACCCTAGGAGGAGGAGATTCGTGAGGAGGAGATAGGGGATACGTTCCCTCACGAATCAATTGAGTTTGTAGAGGCCGAGAGGAGGAAGGATCGCCATGATTTTGTGACTTAGCGAATTATCTTTCGAGTTGCAATATTATTAGGGGGATGACCACACAACAACGTATGAAGTTCCTTAGTGAGTCGAGGAAGTATGTGTGGGATGACCCCTTCCTCTATAGGATAGGAGGAGATAGGATTCTTAGACGGTGCGTGTCGAGAGGGAGGGTTGGAACATCCTTAAACATGTGCATGAGGGTCTAACGGGAGGCCACCATGGTGCCTATGCGACCGCACAAAAGGTGTTCGATTGTGGGTTCTATTGGCCAAACGTACTTCGTGATGCCGAGGGTTCGTGAAAACATGTGACGCTTGTCAACGAACCGGAAACATTTCGGCCAAGGATGAGATGCCTCAAAACCCAATCCAAGTGTTGGAGGTTTTTAATGTTTGGGGTATTGATTTCATGGGACCTTTCCCCGCCTCGAAAGGGAATCGATATATACTTGTGGTGATTGACTACGTGTCCAAGTGGGTTGAGGCTCAAGCTCCACGAATGAAGCCCGAGTGGTATTGAATTTCCTCAAGAAACACTTTTGTCGTTTCGGTACACCTAAAGCCTTAATTAGTGACGTGGTACTCACTTTTGTAATGCATTGATGGAGAAGTTGCTTGCACGCTACGGAGTCACTCATCGTTTATCTATAGCTTACCATCAACAAATGAGTGGACAAGTGGAGAATGCGAATCGCGGTATCAAGCGTATCTTAGAGAAAACCGTCAGGAAAGATTGGTCCGACAAGCTTGACGATGCATTATGGGCATTTAGAACCGCTTACAAGACACCTTTAGGGATCACACCATTCATGATCGTCTATGGTAAAGCTTGTCATTTCCCCGTAGAGCTAGAACACCGTGCACTTTGGGCGTTGAAAATCATTAACCTTGACATGACCGAAGCCGCTAGAAAACGTTTCTTTCAGATTCATGAGCTAGAGGACCTTAGGGATGCGGCTTATGCTCGATCTTGGGGCATTAAGGAGAAGACAAAGGCCCTACATGATCGTAAGTTAAATAAGATCAAGGAGTTTAGTAAGGGTGATAGAGTGCTTCTCTACAATTCAAGGTTGAAATTATTCACGGGGAAGTTGAAGTCGAAGTGGTCGGGTCCTTATATGGTGCATGATGTGTTTCCATATGGAGCGGTTGAGTTAATAGATGAGTCTGATGGCCGGAGATGGAAGGTAAATGGCCATCATTTGAAGCACTACATTGGCGGAGTGATCGATAAGAATGAGAGGGAGGACACTCCTCTCGAAATTCCACCAAAAGCCACCACTTAGTGTTCTTGGGTGAAAACCCAAGGGTACCATTGTATTGTATAAGAGTGATTATATTTTCTTGCTTTCTAACGTTATTTTGGTAGTTTGTCGTTCTTTGTTTTACGTGTTTGAGAATTTTCGCAGGTTTAATCATCTTTACGGAACGGAGAAAGCGTGACAAATGAGGTCTCAGGTATGTGGTTTTGATACTTAGAAAAATTGTGGGGTTTTTGGATGGAGGAATGTGATTGAAATTTTTCTAAGGCATTGGGGGTGCAAAATTTCGGAATTGAAAAAATTTTCTAACGCATGAAACTCAAAAATTTGAGAAACTTTTTGTGAAAAATGATTGCTCGCGGGGCGCGACTAGGTTAGGCCTAGTCTCTCGCGGCCCGCGAGTCACCCAATAACCATGACGTCATATTCACGGTCGCGGGGCGCGACTAGGTTAGCCGTAGTCTCTCGCGGCCCGCCAGTCCCCCCATCTGATGCCCAGAATGATTAAACCCCAAAATTTCACCATTTTTGCCCTAGTTCATCACTTTCACTTTGCCACCGGCCACCATAGCTCCCACCAAACCTCCGAAATTCATCTAATTTTACCCAAATCTTCCATTCTCCTTCACATACAACCATTTTCCAACGACATTCCTTCATCTTCCACCATGATTTTGGAATTTCACAAGGGTTTCAACTTTTTTACCAAATAACCTTACTTCTTCTCATTTAATCCGATTCTACGGTATGTTTTCCTATTATCTTTGTACTTTGAGTCTCTAATTTCAGTTTTTATTTAGATTATTGCTAATTTTTGTGTCGGGTCTTGGTCTAAGGTTGTGTTTGATAAATGCTAGCGCAAGAATAAGGATGCGGATGGTTTGGGTTGGGTAGTTTAGCATAATGCAGGTTATGGAAGGGTCATTTTGGGTTGAATGGCTTGTGTTTTGTTAGCTACCATAGGTTTAGGTGTAGCACCATTAAGTGTGGGGATACGGGTTGGTAATTTTTGCGCTAGCCTTGCGTTTATGACTTAATATTGACCCGTTTTCACTAGAGTATTAATGAACTTTAAAACTTTACATGGTTTATCACTCAATGTTGGTTTGTTTTGGTACTTGAGATTTAATTGAGGGCAATTAAAGTGCCAGGAAGGGGGTAGTGTACATTGAGTCGTATATATTGAGTCTAGTAGTTTTAGTTCTAGTTGGTCATGGGTTTGCTTTTGTGCATGTACAGTTTCAAAACGCGTCGCCCGTACTCAATCTCTATTCGGGCGAGGTTGTTTATGACTTATGCTTTTGTAAACGGTAGCCCAGCTTTTCGTTTTCGGTTTCAACCGCGAAAGAAATGCTATACGGTTGTTCTGATTTTTCGTTAAAAAAATATAAAAAAACACCAAAAATAGTTTGTGACTACTAATGATCTGCTTTGCTTTGTCTTGTCAAATGTGAATTATTTTGCAGATTTCAGGTAAAGGTTCATCAAGTAAGAGGGGCAGGAAACGAGGCCCAACGGCTCACCCTCAAGGTGTTCCGGTGGAGCCGGCTCAGAGGAAGAGTATGTCCACTATAGGGAGGTAGATTACAGGGGCCCGGGGTTCCCACATGGCCAGAGCACAAGACTTGTTGACAGCCATTGTTGCAATTCGAGTTGAACTCGGGGGAGTATGACAGACTGAGCTCTCTGATTTCAGTCGATTTACTGAAGTTTAGGAGGATTGATTGGGATTTGTTGGATCGTTTGGGGCGAGAGCCCAGGTTGAGCAGTTGTTAGGACCAAGGTTTAGGAGGGTCCTGGATTGTGATGCTAGACAGTATAAGGAAATTACCTCGAGTTTCACTCCACGTTCGATTACAAACAAGGGAATTTCTATGAGAAGGATGCGGTATTCTTTGCTCTACGACGATAGTCTTATGAGATGACCATTCCACAATTTGCTGTGGCATTACAGTTCTACACGGAAGAAGAGGTTCAGACAGTTGACTTCATTACGAGTCTTCATGGGGTTTTTAAGAAAGATCATGATTATAGTGTTCGGTCGACTGAGTTGGCTAGGTTTTGGGGTACTATCTTGAGGGTTGCTTACTCAAACAACATGGTTGCGAGTGACATCACTGATCCAGTTTTGAGGTTTATCCACAAGATTTTAGCAGCTACACTGGTTGGAAGAGGTCAAGGTGATAACAAGGTTAATCAGGTTAGTTTGTTTTGCTTGATGTGTATGGTGGAGCAAAGGCCCGCCAATCTTGGACTATCTTTGCGTGGTCGATGAGGAAACCATGGAGGGGCAGTTCTGGTGCGAGGATATATTGTGGTCCTTACATTACTTTGTTGGCGGAGAGTTTAGGTGTGTTTGATAGGTATCCGGCCAATACATGAGAGAGGGGCCGAAACCAAGGATCTACAGGCTGCGGGTATTCTGACTTATTCCAACCCGCCAGAGTGGGACCACGTGAGTCAAGGACCACAGGTTCCACCACCTCCTGGGTCAGCTGCAGCTGCATCACTACAGGGAGCCATCCCGCCACGTTATCAGCAGAGGACCCGACATCAGATACCAGCACCTCAGTATCCTCTTAGACCACCACGTCCTGATCACTTACTTTGGATTCTTTATATGACCGGATGGAGACCGGTTTTGGTGATTTGCGTGGGTATGTGGATAACCAGTTTGGGAGTGTTAGGCAGGTGATGATGGAGAGTCGCAGGATACATGAGCAGGGTTAGAAGAGGTTAGAGGACGGTATGAGGTATATGATGGAGGGTATGCATATTGCGGTTCCCCCTTCTTTAGGCAGCCACAGGTAGGACCGAGTGACATGGCAGGAGTTAAACCGTACCGGGTTTATCAGCAGGGATCTGAGGAGTCAGACGATGATGAGTGATTGGAGGCAGCAGCAGTGGTGTTTAATCTAGTATCTTTTGTTTTCTTTCTTTTATGTTGTTTTTATCTAACTTGGTCTGTACCCCTAATTTTGGAGACGTTGGTACTTGGCTGGGATGGTTTGGGGTAGGTTGATCGCTTTGGTTATGGTTGTTGGATGCTTAAAACACTAGTACCTCTATTATGCTATGCTAGTAGGTATGTTTGTTTATAGGTATGGTGTTTAGTTATGTCATTTCTGTTCGCGTGTCCGAGAGTAAGGAATGTTTGCTGAGCGTTTCGGAGTGGAGGGCATATGTGGAATTGACTGGCACATTGACAGTCTTGCATATACATCCAGCTAAGTCGTTTCACTTGTATATTTTATATATAGTTTTGCTTTTGTTTGATCCCTAGGTAGTTAGTAGAGTCGTGTTCTTGTCTTTGCATTAGGGACAACGCAATCTTTAAGTGTGGGGATGGGACACGTGGTGTACATAGGAGTCATAGTCATAGAGTTAATCGAGTTTTTCGTAAAAAAAAATGAGAAAATGTCTTTTGAAAAAAAGAAGTTTGCAAAATAAAACGGAAAATGATAGAAAAGATGGGTTTCTATTCGGGTTCAAATAATGATAATAGGAGTTGATATAAAAAATCGAGTTTGTGTCTAGTTTAGGGATGTGTGAATAGGCCCAGGTTTGGTTCTAGGTTCCTTTGATCTTAATATATCTTAATTGTCGGTTTGCTAGTGGGTGCTCATCTAGGAAAAATGGGAAATTGAAACCGCCAATAATAGTATAAGGAATGCCGTTATAAGTCAAAATCGTTAGAATTTTTAATCATAAAAAAGAATAGATTGAGCTAGAAACTAAGAGAAGTAGCGCAAGTCTACGTAATCTTCGTTGGGGATAGTGACTTGACGTAGATGCCGCTAGGATGTGTGAAATCAAAATTGCAAAAAAATACCGACGCTCACGTTGTCGCTCTCGGGGATGGTGACTCCGGTTGAGACAGCCTCTGGTTAGGTAAAGCAACGTCTATGCTCAAGGAAAAAAAATTGAAAAGAAAAGAAAAAAATAGAAAAAAATTGATTTCAAATTCTTTTGATTGTGGTATAAAACGGTTAGGAATTGGTCCAGTGATCGTTCCTTTTGTTCTATAAGCTTGAGGCGGGATTAGATGGACTGTGGCTTCTAGTGTGAGACCCCAGGTAAACTTACCGCACGTGAATTAAATTTGCATGATAAGGGCTTGGAATCGGGTTCGGGTTTAAGAGGACAAACATATTTGCAATCACGGTTAATGTGACATCTGAGCCTTTTCAAGCATCAAACAATACCGAACAATTCCGACTCTAATGAAATCTTGTGTTTCATTCTTGATAATTGTGTAATTACATGTGACATTTATACATTTTAGTCCATGTACAATTTCAACTCCTCTAGGCTTTTCTGGAGGTTATACATAAGCTATTACGCAAAACGAAACCAATTTAATACGACGTATGTTCCGGAATAGTTACATAAGCTAAACATACCTTAAATAACCTTTGCATAACTTAGAAATAAGTTTTGAAGGGTTTGGTATGTCAAAAACAAGTTTATTCGATCACATGGACTATTTACGACAAACTGTTAAAGTCTACCGATTCTCGTAGCAACGTACACTCCGGAACAAGGTCACAAATTTAACATACCATAAATACCCTTTAAATAGCTTAGAAATAAGTTTTGAGGGCTTCGTTATTGCAAAAACACACTTTTGTAACTTCAGGGGCTATTTTGCAAATTCTGCGAAACTATGCCTTTTTGCGTATAACACCATCCGGAACATGTACGAACATCCAAAAAAAATTTGTAATAAAATATGGTATTTTAGTGATTGGAATGCAAAAATATCATTCGTTACGTGTGTATGGTCATTTGCGCGTTTGTTACGCTTTTCGTTGTAATTAACCGAAAACCGCAACCGTACGACCAAACGAACCGACCTCTGGAACATTTTTGAACATATTTCAAGTTCCCTATACTTTAACGTCCTTATGGAACTTAAATATTGGGTTAACGGGTGTTAGAAATGCCAAAACACGTCGAAAGCACGTGCAGGGACCTGTTCTTCCATTTTAGAAACTTCAGAACTGAGTATGGGGGCTAGGTGTAGCGCGTAGCTCCAGGGGGTTACCCGTCGCGTAGCGCGACGCCCCTGTTTTCACAGAAACATTAGCTGGTAGCTTCCCAGCTCATTCCCTTGCCACCAATATGCAAATTATGACACCTATCTTGCATTTTGCCACACTTAACCTGCATCTAACACCTCAATAACACTTGTTATCATCCTAGAGCATTGTCTTAACACTTGTCATGATTTGGTGGACTTTGGATCATTATAAATACCAATGATCATGTGAATTTTGAACTCTTTAACCACCTTCTTGCTTCAACCAGTCACAAATCCAAATTTTCACTCATTGTGGAGCTTCCTCTGGTGTCTTTGATCTTTTCCCTTGTGTTTGTAAGTGATCCTTCATGCCATGTTCAATTTCTATAGCTTAATTTGACTAAAAATCAAACAGTTTGACTTTTAGTTTTGATCATGAATTGATCAAGTTATGGCTCAATTGAATCTTGCAAAATGATGATAATCAAGGTGGTTATGATCCCTAAAAATCATGCCTACTGATTATCACCATTTCTAGTCATTTTGGCAAGTCAAAGTTTCGGTCAAAATGCGATTTTTGCGCATTTTGCAACGTATCTAATTCCAGGAGTCAAAATAGTTTGTTTCGATGCCAAAACTCTTTTATAAACTTATTTATACATGTCAAAACATGTCTAAATCGTCACTCTTATTTTAGTGCTTGTTTAGAGTCGAAAGTTGAACGGTTTGACCACCGCTTTGACTTTCTAATCTAACCCGTTTGGTTGATTGGTTGATCTTTAGATCTGACCAAATATAAATTTGTGACCATAAATATAAAGGGAATAACCCTCTGAGGTTATACCTTATGGTCATGTTGTTTGGATAGTGTTATGATAACTAGTTGCATAATCCTCAATAATGACCAAAATGCCCTTTTCACGAATAAATCAACTTTGAGCTTATGTAACATAAAATTTGAGATGTATTCTGATCAAATAACATTTTCAAACATGTTTAGCATTAAAGACTTATCATAACACATATCTAACCATCCGAATGCGTAGTTACGCAAATGACGCGTTAAAGTGGCTTAAACTACCTTAACGGGTCATAACGGGTCAAAAGCACATAAAAATCTTTCCAACTCAGAATGATAACTTATTAAACCATGTCATACGAGTCCCAATACTCATTTGGTTTATAAGGTGCCATTCTATCCAAATCCTCCGTTTTCAAGTTCCGATATTTACTTGTTATCCGATTCATTAGGACACACACTTGATTCCTTGATCTTCGGACGTTGATCATACACTTGTACAAGGCTTATTCGCAAATCCCAGGCGAGTACTGTCACACCCCGACCCGCAGCGGATAAGAGTCGGGGCATAATTGGGTTATCACCAAAGCTCATGATGTTTACTAATATGTTTCATATTTATTAAATTCAAAATTACATCATCAATATTCCAAACAAGTTCATACAATTACAAAGAAAAGTAACTACATAAACAATCCAAAGTCTAAACCGATTTATTCTTCTAAGCCATCCTATATGTTTCTTGCTGCAACTGGATCACCTGTATCATGTGTAAAAATGGAGGTTTTTGGGTCAACAAAAGTTGGCGAGTGAACCTTGTTAGAAAACATTTATTATTGATTTCTTGTTATAATTAATATGGAAAAATTGTGCAATAATCATATGTGAGCAAACGTAAATATTCATACAATAACATACAATAACAAACCACCTTGCAATAAATATGACATGAATGATAATCTAAATGTTGGCAACGTCACGTTCACGCTCATAGGTAATGGGGAACGGTTCCGCTCATAGGTAATGGGGAACAGACGGCCTATGATGAATGTATGTGCGATCAAGGCTTAATCAAACGGAGCCGATCGTATGTTGGCAACGCCTCATTCACGCTCATAGGTAATGGGGAACGGCTCACGCTCATAGGTAATGGGGAGCGGCGGCCTATGATAATGTATGTATTGAAAATGATAAATTTAATCTAAACATTAACCACGCAAACAGTTGATACATATTGAATACACATTAGATCATTGATATGATGGATGCACAAGTGTTTAAATGTAATAAATAATGTGACACATGATACACCCCAAAAACGTGATTAAAACGGGGAATTTGTAGAGATTCACTCACATTGGGTGCGTTCGTTTGATGATGTTGAATGCGCACGAGTTTAGAGGATTGATCGACGAGGATTAACTAACCTAAATAATAACGAAAAGGTACGGTAAATAACTGGATTTTATTAATAATTTTAATAGGATTTTTAAATATATTTTTGTGAGTTTAAGACTATTTTCTAACTTTAAAAACATTATTTTTAAGTATTTTTAATTGATTTTTAAATTAAATAAATAAATAAAAATAAAAAAAAAGTGTTGACTTTTTGGGTTGACCGTTGACTAATGACTTTGACTTGTTGACCGGTTCGGTCGTGTATTTGTTTGCGCTGAGTGAGGTTCGAACTTGTGACCTCCCGTACGCGTGCACGCAGCTCTACCAACTGAGCTACGTGTCTAACCCGAAATATTTCTGTTTTTAATTATATTTATATACTATTTAATTTATTCAAAATTCATTTATTCTTAAAAAGGATTTTAATTCTATCGAACCGGTGTGCATAACAGGTCTCGAACCCGGGACCTGTTGTTTAACGTTGCACACAGTCCACCGCTAGACTGTGTGTCTAACCTGGTTAAAACACTTGTTTTTATTTCTCTTATATACTAACTGGAAGTTTCCATATTTGGGTTTTATAAAAAGTCTGAATATTGTGACGAATCGGAACAAGGACAGACTCGAACCCGGTATCCCTATGATTCAAATTCACACAGTCCACCGCTGGACTGTGTGTCTAACCCGAGATATAATCCGATTTATATTAAATTTATACACAAACTAGACTTCATCTTCTCCGTTAAACAACACAGACAACGATTATTCTACTGATCTTGTTCAATTCAATTAACGGACATATGACTGATTAAAATGAAATGGATAAAGAAGGTTTTGGAAGTGAATGTACCGGAAAGATGATCTTTCTCAGAACTCCGGCGAAGTCGTCGGCTCTGTTTTATGAACTCCGTCTGAACGGGCCAATTAATAGTTTTGATTAACCAATTGTGAAATTGAATGACTAAACAGGAGTTATCAGAGAGTTTAGATGATTATACCGATTAACAGTGCGATTTAGGAACTTTCAGAAATCTTCCGGCGAGTGCTGATTATCCGATATCGTCGCCTGGGACTGATTCTGGTTGAAGGGTTTGAGTTAGTAAAAGTCTAGTAGTAGATAGAAGATGAAAGAGTTGAGAAATTTACCGTTTTAATGAATGACACGGTTTTCCGGCGAAAGTCCGGCGATTTCAGAAAACGTTTACTGAAAATAGAGCGAAAGTGAAATTGGAGGTTCTGTGAGTGTTTTTGAGTCACGAGATGATGATATTGTTGGTGAAAACCACTAAGTAAATGATTTCGGTTATTAAACCCGAAAATCATATGAATTCAAGTTCAATAAAGGCTGAATTGATTAAGAACGTCGGTCGTAATGATTTCATCGGTTACTATCAGTGATATCGATCACTCAATCGTCTGGAACGTTGAAAGCCGATATCGGTTTCAGTTTTGGCGCAAACAGGTGATTTCACAGGTGAACTTATGTTTTATTTGTTTCCTAGATTACACAAAGACAGCAAGTGGCGGAGTGGTTAAGTGTTGGATGTTAAGGTCTTCTGGCTGACCCGGGTTCGAAACCCGGCAGCCCCTTTTCATTTTTAATTGCTTTATTTTTATTTTTAAATATTCTAAAATGTTTATTAGTTATGTATTTTTTAAAATTAAAATAAGCATTAAATGAGCAACGAAAATTTGAAACTGATTATTCGATTAATAAACGAAGCGGGTTTTGAAAACCCGTTTTTCGACGAATGTTACAGTATCCCCTACTTTCAGAAATTTCGTCCCGAAATTTAAGTAGTAGTGGTAACAGGAAACAGATGCGGGTATTTTTCGCGCATTGAGTCTTCACGTTCCCAAGTAAACTCAGGTCCTCGTTTCGACTCCCAGCGTACCCTTACAATTGGAATACGACTCCGTCTTAAACGTTTTTCTCCGAAGTCCATGATCTCTACTGGTCTTTCAATGAAATGCATAGATTCATCGATCTGAATATCTTCCAGGGGAATATGGAGGTTTTCATCGGCGAGGCACTTCTTTAAGTTTGATACGTGGAACGTAGGTTGAATTCTGTTGAGTTCTTCTGGTAGGTCAAGCTTGTATGCTACAGGTCCTACTCTTTCGAGTATCTTGAAAGGTCCTACGTAGCGTGGTGCTAGCTTGCCCTTCTGGCCAAAACGAACTACTCCCTTCCACGGTGATACTTTTAAAAGTACATGATCACCAATGTTAAACTCCAAAGGCTTTCGTCGTTTGTCTGCTTAACTCTTTTGACGACTTTGTGCCGCTAGAAGATTGTTTCGAATTTGATGGATCTTGTCTGTGGTTTCTTGAATCAATTCTGGACCGGTGATTTGAGCTTCTCCAATTTCGTGCCAACATACTGGAGATCGGCACTTACGACCATATAAAGCTTCGAAAGGTGCCATGCCGATACTTGAATGATAGCTGTTGTTGTACGAAAATTCAACTAATGGTAGATGAGCGTCCCAATTTCCCTTGAAGTCTATGACACATGCTCGAAGCATGTCTTCAAGAGTTTGAATGGTGCGTTCAGATTGTCCATCAGTTTGAGGATGATAAGCGGTACTGAGGTCTAATCGTGTACCTAAAGCGGCTTGTACGGCTTGCCATGTTCGTGAAGTGAAACGACCATCACGATCTGAAATAATGCTTAATGGTACACCATGACGGCTTACGATCTCGCTGATGTAGATACGAGCTAACTTCTCATTCTTGAAGTCCTCGCGAATCGGAATGAAGTGAGCTGATTTTGTAAGACGATCAATGATTACCCATATAGTGTCATACCCACTGGAGGTGCGAGGTAACCCGGTAATGAAGTCCATGGTTACGTTTTCCCACTTCCATACAGGTATTTCAGGTTGGACTAGAAGTCCTGAGGGTCTTTGATGTTCAGCTTTTACTTTGGAACATGTAAGGCACTTGGAAACAAAAACAGCAATATCCTTTTTCATTCCAGGCCACCAGTAGGTGTATCGAAGGTCTTGATACATCTTGTCGGCTCCTGGGTGTATAGAGTATCGTGTTTTGTGCGCCTCATTCATAAGGAAATCACGAAGGTTATTGTGATCGGGAATCCATATGCGATCTAGATAGTACAGAATACCGTCGGATTTAGTTTCAATTTTAAGTTTAGCTCCACAAGACAGCTCCTTTCGCACTTCGTTTTCCGTCACTGAAACATGTTGGGCTTCTCGAATTTGATCTTTGATGTCGGTTATGATTTGCGAACATAGAAGACGAATGGAGTTCGCATAACCCTTTCGACTGAACGCATCGGCCACCACATTTGCCTTGCCAGGATGATACCGAATTTCACAGTCGTAGTCATTAAGAAGTTCGACCC
Organism: Scalesia atractyloides; assembly: GCA_947069175.1. Taxonomy (NCBI): domain Eukaryota; kingdom Viridiplantae; phylum Streptophyta; class Magnoliopsida; order Asterales; family Asteraceae; genus Scalesia; species Scalesia atractyloides. The sequence continues at coordinate 36,186,161 of CAMTDV010000006.1, forward strand.
ATCTTCGTTGCCTCATGTTTAACTCCTTTTTGTTGAAGATATGTTGGAGGCTCTTATGGTCAGTGTATATTTCACACTTAGTACCGTAGAGGTAATGTCTCCATATCTTAAGAGTGAACACAACGGCTCCAAGTTCTAGGTCGTGGGTGGTGTAGTTCTTCTCATGCGTTTTGAGTTGTCTAGAAGCATAAGCTATCACCTTTCCTCTTTGCATTAGAACAAAGCCTAGTCCTTGCCCTGACGCGTCGCAATAAACCACGAAGTCATCACAACCTTCAGGAAGAGTGAGAATAGGTGCGTCACAAAGTTTTTGTTTAAGGGTTTGGAAGGCTTCTTCTTGTTTGGGTCCCCATATGAAAGGTTTTCCTTTATGTGTTAAAGCCGTGAGTGGTACAGCGATGCGGGAGAAATTTTCAATGAAACGGCGATAATAACCAGCCAAACCAAGGAATGATCTTACTTCGGTTGGTGTACGTGGCGCTTGCCATTCTTGTACTGCTTTGATCTTTGAGGGGTCGACATGTATTCCCTTGTCATTGACGACATGTCCAAGGAATTGTACCTCTTTTAACCAGAATTCGCATTTGGAGAATTTGGCGTAGAGCTTTTCATTCCCTAAGAGTGTAAGGATGAGTCGAAGGTGTCATTCATGATCAGACTTAGACTTTGAGTAAATGAGGATGTCGTCGATGAAGACTATAACAAAGAGATCGAGATAGGGTTTGTAGACTCTGTTCATTAGATCCATGAAGACAGCTGGAGCGGACCAAATGGCATGACCATGAATTCATAATGACCATAACGAGTTCGGAAGGCGGTCTTTGGAACGTCTTCTTCATGTACTCTGAGTTGATGATAACCAGAACGAAGGTCGATTTTTGAAAAACAGCTGGCGCCTTGAAGTTGGTCAAGAAGATCATCGATGCGAGGTAATGGGTAGCGGTTCTTAACCGTTAACTTGTTGAGTTCTCTGTAGTCGATACACATGCGAAACGTTCCATCTTTCTTCTTCACAAAAAGGACAGGTGCACCCCAAGGCGATGAGCTAGGACGTATGAATCCTTTGTCAGTCAACTCTTGCAATTGACTGGCTAGCTCTTGCATTTCGGATGGGGCTAACCTATAAGGAGATTTTGCAACTGGTGTAGCTCCAGGTATAAGATCAATGCGGAATTCGACTTCTCTCACGGGAGGAAGTCCTGAAATGTCGTCAAGAAAAACTTGCGGAAAATCTTTTACTACTGGGATGTCTTCGAGTTTCTTCTCCTTGATTTCCTTTTTGACGACATGAGTTAGAAATGCGACATAATTCTTGCGGAGATATTTTCGGGCTTGAAGACAGGACATTAATTTGAGCCCTTTCGAAGGGGTTTCTCCAAAGATTCGTAGGGTCTGACCGTTTGCGAGAGGAATGCGAATGAACTTTTCGCGGCATACCACTTCAGCCTGATGTTGGCTGAGCCAGTCCATACCGATTATAATGTCGAAACTTCCCAACTTCATGGGAATGAGGTCAACTGGAAAATCGTGATCGTTTAGAGTGAGGGTACAATTTCGTATAATAGAGTTCAATGAGACGGGTTTTCCGTCAGCAACTTCCACTGTTATAGATTCCATGAGTTTATCACGAGTTTGGTTGAGGATGGGTTCAAATTCTAAGGACACAAAACTCTTATCCGCGCCAGTATCAAATAACATGGATGCATAACTACCATTGATGAGAAACGTACCGTTAACCACGTTGTTGTCGGCCCTAACTTGATTGGCGTTGATGTTGAAAGCTCTTCCTCTAGTAGGTGGAGGAGCTTGGTTAGCTTGATTCACCGGATTTGCTTGAGCTTGAGCATGTATAATGTTCACCAAGCGTGGACAAGTGTTTCTAAAGTGGTTTAGGTCTCCACAGTTGTAACAAGCCCGCATAGGTTGCACCATGGGATAGTTGGGTTGGTAGTAGGATTGGGCTACATGTTGGGTACGTGGTAGTAGTAAAGGTTGTTGGGCTTGACCCACTATCTGATGGTGGGTTTGGGTTGAGGGCTGATGGCAGTTCGTTCGCTGAAGTACGCGACAGGTTTGAATGGTGTGACCTGCGCGACCACAGCCGGTGCAATGTTGGCAGGGATGATCAGGAAAGTGATGGTATTGGCAACGGTTGCATTTTGGGTATGGGCCGGAGTATGGCCTTTTATATGGTGCAGGTGAGGGGGCAACTTGAGTGATGGGTGCAGCAGGGATAGGGAAATTTGTTTGTGTGACAGCAAAGTTTCTGGTGTTTCGTTTCCTCTTATTAGCAAACTTTGAGGAGGAGGTGGAATGGTTTGAAGTTTGGCCCTCAATGGGGGCTTTCTTTTTCTCGTCCTTAAATTTGCCGTTGCGAATACGATTCTCGGTAAGCTCGGTAGCTAGTTCCATAGCAGCTTCGAGTGTTGCAGGCGAAGTGCTTAGAACTGAGTCTTGAATTTTCGAGGGGAGGCCTCGAATATAGTGTTCGACTAGGCGGTATGCTGGGGTGAACAGGTTGGGGACCATTTGGTGCAACTCTAAAAACCGTTTGTTGTAGGATGTATGATCTCCCTCCTTTTGCTTCAACGAATGAAATTCATCCTCTAACTTTTTGATCTCGCTTCTTGGACAGAAGCGTCTCGTCATGATTTCCCTTAACTCCTCCCACGTTAAGGCCATTGCATCTTCGATTCCTCTCTTACCCTTTTCAGTATTCCACCAGGTAAGAGCTACTCCAAATAGTCTCCCGGTTGCGTAACGTACCTTGCGATCCTCGGGACAATCGCAATTGAGGAAGGTGTTTTCCATTTCCTCAAACCAGTGGAGGAGAGCAGTGACACCTTCGGTCCCTTCAAATTTCGGGGGATCGCAAGACTTGAAGTGTTTGTATGAGCACTTTTTGGAGGGAGGGTTGTCGACGTTCTGGTCTTCTTGCTGGGGAGGATTGATGGGATTTGCGGCGAGAGCTTGTTGGACTTGAACTACGATGTCAGGAAGCACCGCGGCCATTTGTTTTGCGATTTTGGGTGGCCAAGCGCTCGTTTGACCTTCCTGACCTTCTACCCCCACGTTGCTGCCTAGCCGACATCTACAGGAACATTCATAAGAAGATTGTGAGTTTAAGGAGTCTTTTTAGGTGTCATGTGTCTTAAAAATAAAAGTAACATAAACATCAATAATGCAACTACATCCATAGGATGTCTTGGGCTTGCTCATGTTTGGGCCTCCAATGTCCCCCATACCTTCACCTGTATAGTCATGTGGGCCCCCATGACTATTGGCTTAGTAGGATTCACATTGGTGTTGGCGGTTTAACACTCGCATCACCCGAATGAAAACCATGAAATATGTTTGCGAGATGTATGGTCGGAGGGTGTCCAGGTGTAGACACAATGACAACTCAAAGTGGGGTTAGCTCACACGACATTTGGTATAGCATGCTTTGGCCTAATAGGTCCTTCGTACTCTCATCGTTAGTCCCCCGGTAGGAAAACTGGTCCTTTATTTTGGATTTATACGAATGCCAAGCCTAGACAGGACGTTCCGACTACCGGTACTTGTACCCTTCCAGTTACTACATGCCCGTCATGTGAACTCACTTTGATGTGATTTGAAAATACAAAAATCGTTGCAAAAATCATGGAAATGATGTGGTGTGTGCTCTCATGAATATGATATGTTATGAGGATATGATTCATGATAGGCATTGTATAATAATATGTACTTATGAACATGCTTGCATAACATTGGATGTAACAATAAACATAAAGCATATAAACATCATGAATTTTGCATGTAACACACAAACAATTTAAAAATTCTAATCAACTATAGTATAGGCTCTAAGGGTCTAATAACCTATCCTATATCCCTATAGTCATGGCTCTGATACCAATCTGTCACACCCCGACCCGTAGCGGAATAAGAGTCGGGGCATAATTGGGTTATCACCAAAGCTCATGATGTTTACTAATATGTTTCATATTTATTAAATTCAAAATTACATCATCAATATTCCAAACAAGTTCATACAATTACAAAGAAAAGTAACTACATAAACAATCCAAAGTCTAAACCGATTTATTCTTCTAAGCCATCCTATATGTTTCTTGCTGCAACTGGATCACCTGTATCATGTGTAAAAATGGAGGTTTTTGGGTCAACAAAAGTTGGCGAGTGAACCTTGTTAGAAAACATTTATTATTGATTTCTTGTTATAATTAATATGGAAAAATTGTGCAATAATCATATGTGAGCAAACGTAAATATTCATACAATAACATACAATAACAAACCACCTTGCAATAATATATGACATGAATGATAATGTAAATGTTGGCAACGTCACGTTCACGCTCATAGGTAATGGGGAACGGTTCCGCTCATAGGTAATGGGGAACAGACGGCCTATAATGAATGTATGTGCGATCAAGGCTCAATCAAACGGAGCCGATCGTATGTTGGCAACGCCTCATTCACGCTCATAGGTAATGGGGAACGGCTCACGCTCATAGGTAATGGGGAGCGGCGGCCTATGATAATGTATGTATTGAAAATGATAAATTTAATCTAAACATTAACCACGCAAACAGTTGATACATATTGAATACACATTAGATCATTGATTTGATGGATGCACAAGTGTTTAAATGTAATAAATAATGTGACACATGATACACCCCAAAAACGTGATTAAAACGGGGAATTTGTAGAGATTCACTCACATTGGGTGCGTTCGTTTGATGATGTTGAATGCGCACGAGTTTAGAGGATTGATCGACTAGGATTAACTAACCTAAATAATAACGAAAAGGTACGGTAAATAACTGGATTTTATTAATAATTTTAATAGGATTTTTAGATATATTTTTGTGAGTTTAAGACTATTTTCTAACTTTAAAAACATTATTTTTAAGTATTTTTAATTGATTTTTAAATTAAATAAATAAATAAAAATATAAAAAAAAGTGTTGACTTTTTGGGTTGACCGTTGACTATTGACTTTGACTTGTTGACCGGTTCGGTCGTGTATTTGTTTGCGCTGAGTGAGGTTCGAACTTGTGACCTCCCGTACGCGTGCACGCAGCTCTACCAACTGAGCTACGTGTCTAACCCGAAATATTTCTGTTTTTAATTATATTTATATACTATTTAATTTATTCAAAATTCATTTATTCTTAAAAAGGATTTTAATTCTATTGAACCGGTGTGCATAACAGGTCTCGAACCCGGGACCTGTTGTTTAACGTTGCACACAGTCCACCGCTGGACTGTGTGTCTAACCTGGTTAAAACACTTGTTTTTATTTCTCTTATATACTAACTGGAAGTTTCCATATTTGAGTTTTATAAAAAGTCTGAATATTGTGACGAATCGGAACAAGGACAGACTCGAACCCGGTATCCCTATGATTCAAATGCACACAGTCCACCGCTGGACTGTGTGTCTAACCCGAGATATAATCCGATTTATTTTAAATTTATACACGAACTAGACTTCATCTTCTCTGTTAAACAACACAGACAACGATTATTCTACTGATCTTGTTCAATTAACGGACATATGACTGATTAAAATGAAATGGATAAAGAAGGTTTTGGAAGTGAATGTACCGGAAATATGATCTTTCTCAGAACTCCGGCGAAGTCGTCGGCTCTGTTTTATGAACTCCGTCTGAACGGGCCAATTAATAGTTTTGATTAACCAATTGTGAAATTGAATGACTAAACAAGAGTTATCAGAGAGTTTAGATGATTATACCGATTCACAGCGCGATTTAGGAATTTTCAGAAATCTTCCGGCGAGTGCTGATTATCCGATATCGTCGCCTGGGACTGATTCTGGTTGAAGGGTTTGAGTTAGTAAAAGTCTAGCAATAGATAGAAGATGAAAGAGTTGAGAAATTTACCGTTTTGATGAACTCCGGCGAAAGTCCGGCGATTTCAGAAAACGTTTCCGACGAACTGAAAATAGAGCGAAAGTGAAATTGGAGGTTCTGTGAGTGTTTTTGAGTCGCGAGATGATGATATTGTTGGTGAAAACCAGTAAGTAAATGATTTCGGTTATTAAACCCGAAAATCATATGAATTCAAGTTCAATAAAGGCTGAATTGATTAAGAACGTCGGTCGTAATGATTTCATCGGTTACTATGAGTGATATCGATCACTCAATCGTCTGGAACGTTGAAAGCCGATATCGGTTTCAGTTTTGGCGCAAACAGGTGATTTCACAGGTGAACTTATGTTTTATTTGTTTCCTAGATTACACAAAGACAGCAAGTGGCGGAGTGGTTAAGTGTTGGATGTTAGGGTCTTCCGGCTGACCCGGGTTCGAAACCCGGCAGCCCCTTTTCATTTTTAATTGCTTTATTTTTATTTTTTAAAAATTTTAATTTCCATATTCTAAAATGTTTATTAGTTATGTATTGTTTAAAATTAAAATAAGCATTAAATGAGCAACGAAAATTTGAAACTGATTATTCGATTAATAAACGAAGCGGGTTTTGAAAACCCGTTTTTCGACGGATGTTACAAGTACATCGCCCCCCTCTTTAATGTTTTACAAATGTTTTGGGGTGATTCATATGTGCTAATTGTTTTCAAGTTTTCAAAGTACAAATACTATGGTTTATATAACAATATGGTTTCAATAATGTGATACAACTTGTTGGTGCGTTATCCAAGATACGAATGACATTCATTAACATTGTTATGCCGCCCAGTAGTAAGTTATGGTACCATAGGACTGACAATCCTGTTACTAGGCTATTCACTGGAATTTGGTGGGTAGTTTGGGGAATGACTGAAACTGTTTCCGATTAACAAATTATTTGTTGATTTGTTAGTCTTGTTAAAGAGATCTTTTAGGATCTATTAAAGATACCCTTGGGGTATAGTCGAGTCAACAAAGGCTTGAATGTATTCATTAAAGAACGACCAAAAGTTTTCACAATTAAAATCAAGAACAATGGACAATGGTTTATGACAAGTACAATGAACAAAGGTTTATGACAAGGACAATGAACGATTGATTTATCCCAAGTAAAAATGAACTATTGGTTTATAACAAGTACAATGAACAATGGTTTATGACAAGGACAATGAACAATTGGTTTATGACACGATCAATGGTTGATTGGTTATTTTTGAACAAGGTTACACGAAAAATTTTTATTTAAATATATAAACCATACGAGGTTTCTTACAAGATGATTTACCACTCGATTTTACAAAATAAATGATTTTAGTTAAGATTCATGGCTACAAGATTGTGTTTTACTTATATCAACTTGTAAAGTTGATATATTATATTACAATATCAAACACTTTATGATTTCAAGATTTACACTCGTCGACTCTCGAAGTTGGACGAGGTATTGCAATATAGATATTAAGTCATGAATTTGACATTTCACGAAAACTATGTATTCGCCGGCATTTTTATGCTGACCTCGTTTTCACATATGTTTCAGGATTAGTTACATGACGATTGTTGCTGCATACTTCACATAGGAACGGACGCGGACCTTAGTGCCTTAAAACAAGAATGGCAATTAAAATTTTTGTTTAGTTTGTTGTAATTCCGAAGATAATGTAACTCGTAATCATTCAAGAATCATAACTTTAATTACCATGTGTTGATGAAACAATCTGTTAACGTGACTCCCCAAGTGATTCCGCCGCGTGTTGCTTTACGCGATTTGGGGTGTTACAGCTAACGAAAGTTTTGACTTTAATAAGTATGAATAGCTGTTGACCCGAGTAGTTACTTGTCTCTGATTCCGTTTGCATAGATTCTTTTTCGAGGACGAAAAAAGAGTAAGTGTGGGGATATATGATGTATTGCAAAATACATCGGTTATTCATGTATAGTTTATATAAATTTCGTTAGTTTTAGTTTTGTTTTCATTAGAATAAGTATACTATTGATCCGATTTCATTTTACAGGTCTGGAGAGCGTAAAATAGCAGAAAAGTGACAAAAATGAGTCGAAAGACGGAAAAGTTAAGTCCTGGATCGAGTCGGAGTGTTCGGCAGCTGAAACGTAGCGAAGTTACCAGTTCAGGGCTTTCTGGCGGGCCGCGACTGGTGGAGGTTATGTCTCTCGCGGCCAGCGAGAGACTAAAAAGATGATGACGTCATATGGCGGTCGCGGGCCGCGACTACATTGGCCAAACCCTCTCGCGGCCAGTGAGAGGGGTGTGTCTGCAGATAATTTCGTATAGGGTCAGTTTTGAGCGAAAAGAATCATATAAAACCAAGGAGATAAGAATGAGAAACCCTAGTTACGAATTAGGAGATTGAGAGAGCTTGTTTTGGAGAAGATTTAGTTGCAATTGAAGGTTTTGAAGCACGGGAATCATTCGTTAAAGTAAAGATCGAAGATTGAAGACTTGCTCGGGTTTTATAATCCTTGTTTGTTTGATTTCTCTTATCCGAACTTGTAACGATGAAGACTTGCTCGGGTTTTAACTCTGTTTTGTGTTCTTTAATGACCATGCTTGGCTAAAACATTTATACTGCCTAGACTATGATGATTGGATTGAATAAAGTTTGAACCTTTTTCGTTAATTACATGTGTTTATGGGTTAATTGTGTTTCGTAAAGAGTTTGATTATTTTACTTGGTGTGTATGCATACTTTGATTTGGTTCTTTGTTATCTATTGCTTAGTGTGAATCTTGGTGGTTATCTGCTACGGATAGGTTCATGCTAGATCTTTGACTGTGTGTTTTTTATCTTTAGGGCAAATCGGCCGATAAACCTTGGAGGTGATAGTTAGTAATTTGCTAGGTCTTAGTGTTCTACTAGTCCTTATAGCTGGAAGGTGCGGGGCTATTGGTAGGTCTTACCCGACGAATTGCTGTAGACAGTCTTTGGAAAAAGTCATGAATTAGTTGACCCGTCGGTTTATTAGTCTATCAAGTCAAGTTAGGATATTCAAACTACCCTAGATCTATAATTGGAAAAGAGTAAGTCAACATTAGGGTACTTACATAATAATTAGACAATTGGAAAGACGTCTAATAACTGGTAGGATTAACGACCTAGGTAATGCCATAAGTTTCACCTCGAGAAGGGTTGAGGGGCTTAGTTGGTGTTTAATAGGTTTAGTATCATAAGATCCCGGTTCCATAAAATGTGTAATTGGCTTAATCGGTAAATTCTTAACATCAATCCAGGATTCTAGTCTAGGTAGTCTCCATCTCGCTTGAGAACAATCTTCATCTTAGTTCGTATTCGCATAGTTTTAGTTAATAATTAGTTTGATAGATTTCTTTAGATTTTCAGTAACCCCCCCCCCAAACAATGAAACAGTGTGAGTCGTGTCTGTCCGAGTCTATTAGAGTCTAGTTAGCGTAATCAGTGGAGTCCTGTGGGTTCGATATCCGGACTTGCTTAGGTTATACTACATTGATCGGTACACTTGTCGATTGTGTGGTTAGGTTTAGGTCGAGTCTAGATTTTAAAGCTTTTTAGTGTCTAGCTTAGAGAGTCTAATTAGTTAATTTTAATAGTTTGTTTAGCACACATCAGAATCTAAATTCAAGACAAAAATAAAAAGGGTATGAATGTAACATTGTTACATATGTAAGTATGTATGTACTTTACATATATAACATTGTTTGTTCGGATTATGCAATATACACTATCTTTGTTCTGATATGGAAGTTATTAAAGAGATACCTTACATATTGTTACCAATTTTTCTCTTGTATAGCAAAGGATTTAGTTATGCTCGATAGCAGAAGTTTGAAGAGTAGAAAAAATAAAGGTATGTGGTTGGTTGTTTACATATGTAACATGCTAATATCTTGCTAAAAAGTGTTTTACATATTTTTTATAAGAAAATGAAAATGATGCGGATAAAAAGTCAATGATTTCTGAGAGTTCAGTTTCAATGCGCTATGACGATGAAGGTATGTTTGCTACCAAAATAATTTATGTGTAATCTACAATTTGTTTTGTTTTGTGCACGACAATGTTGAGGTGCAACTTATGTTACTGTATATTAAATGTAGTTGCAGGAAAAGGCGATGAAAGTGGTTCAGTCTGAAAGAGAACAACGAGGTCAGAGACAGCTAGGTTGGCCAAAAGAAGAAGGAAGGGACGAAGAACAGAAGAATGCATAAGAAGGGGGAAAAGAGGACGATGAAGGAAATGTGGTTAATCGTGTAAGGAAGATATCAAAGAGGGGGCGTGGCCAACGATTGTGTTATTTTATGGGTTTTTTTGTTGTCGTTTGATTGTTTTTTTTATTGTTGTAATGCATATAGTTTATTAAGTCTGAGTTTACAAGGTTTGTGAAAACTAACAATTAAGCTCAAAACAATTTCGTATTTCTAATAAAATAAGTAATCACAAATGAGAAGTCATCATCAAAAATTGTTTTTCATTTATTCGAATTATTCAAATTACAAAAGACTGATTCTATGGACTCCCACTAGGACAGATTGTCACATCCCGTACTTTCAGGGGAACTAGGGTGAACATGCAAACCAAATTATCATTACAAGTGCACACGTAATAGTAATTTGTGATGCATGTGAATCCTTGTGAAACCTTGTGTGTGAATAAATTGACCTAACCTATGATTTTTATGCTTAAAACTTCCACTTCCAGTAGAAGTTCTCGTAAACCGCTCAACGACTAACGGTACCGTTAAACCTATTCGGTAGTTGACAGGCGCAACTATCACCGAAGATGTTCTCGAACACATTGAGCTTTCATCAATGGAATCCCTCATTATTTGTTTAAACCAATGTAAATATCTTAATAAAACCATGATTCTCACCAGAACTTGCCGCTTCGATCGAAACCCTACCAGAATCGAAGGGTAGGCCTTTCAACCTCACCATATAAACAAACCTGTCACACCCCTAATTCCACATATGTCCCGGTGGGCCCGGAGGGGAGTATTGTGACGTAAGTTGATAACATCATAACCAAACAACACAGACAACACAGCGGAAAATATTATTACAACCCGATAATTGCGGTCCGTAACCGCCTCTCTGATGAAATTTCTCCTTTAATCTTACGGTCCGTAAGCACTAGGGCTTACGGTCTGTAAGACCTCTTCAGAACATAAAGTTTTTACTTTTTGGCACTATTGGCCCCTCAACTTATTCAAGTATCGTTCAGAGGTTAGTTAAATAACATGACGATATGATTGGTCCCTCTCGTTAACACGTGGCATACGAGGATCAGCGGGACACGTGCAGGATTTTATTGGACGGTTTTTACGAGGTGTTACAGAAACATGAAGAATCCTTCGTACGCTTACACTTTATCCCTTACGCTCATCTATAAACTTTTTTTCCCTTGACCTCATTACTCTGTTATGTGGCTAATTCTCATTCTAACTGGATTTCCCGAAAACGTTTCCATCATCTCAAGAACATTAGAAGACGGAGATACAAGTTAGTAAACACCCAGACAAACCTGATGACCTACATAATAATTTTACCTCCTATATTGGTAAAGTCGTTATTTCATAAGTGAGCCTATTCCCTATTTTTTTTTACTGGTCGATGCATACCGTTAATATGGTAGCTACTGTTGTCGACGTAGATAAATCTCTCACTCCATTGTCGTGGTCACACTACATCTTTGAAACTCTACGCATAAACTCCCATCAAATTTGTACTCTAATTTAAAGAAACTTGGTAAACTTGCCTTTTTGATCCTTAGTGATCACTTCTTGAACTTTGGGATGGTGATGTATTTTTTTATGACCAACCATTTTTTCGTGTCCTTGTAATGAAACCTCTTGGCGACGTATGTGATGTTCTTAATTCACACGTTTTAGTTCAACCCGTCAACCTTGGTTGTGTACAGGTTCGACTAGCTACACACACAACTACATACATGGATTTTAGTGAATCTATCATTATTCGCATACGAACAAGCCCGACGATTGTAGAGAACAATCTGATTAAACCGAAACGTTGCAGACTCAACCAATTAGCAATTTTATAGATAATTCTTCTTACACCAACACCTTCAGGGTAACGCTTTCATCGACCGTTGACACCACTTTATTTCTACTTATATCACTTGCATACGATCGACTACATCCTCGTCATCGGATTAATTTTTTTTTCTCGTGATTCAAAAGCAATTATATGTTACACTAAATGGAACACATTGATGTCAACCACATTTTGGTATGTTCATCACATCTTATCCTGATGTTCTAGGGTGGATATCATAGTTCTTGTCTAACCTTGTTATACGCTAATCCTCGCTTGACCAAATCACTCTCTACGAACGTCACTCGAGGAACAACGAGTCATACTTAAGTTCATCCGTGCAGGAGCATAAAATAAAATTTCTACTTTCGTGGGATATGCTAAGGTCAATACCCTTCCCGTGTGAAAGCACCATACTTATGTATAGCTTCATCAACCTCTTTGTTTAGTACTTATTCCTCTTACACCGAAAGTTGGGTCATCTACTACAACCAACTACGACTAAATTAACTCGATTAATATCAACCGAAAATCTCTTTTCCTTCCATATGAATGCGTTAAGACGATACAAGTCTGAAGTAAAGGGTTTAATACCTAACTTGAGTTTTTATCCAATCGGACATGTTCCAAACAATTACTATTTCTTTCTAGAAACCTTACGTGCGATGGCATCATCACTGTTATTTGGTGGTGGTGACTGCACCATTTTTTTATCTTCGGTAACGATACCACACAAAAACGAATATCTCTTGCACTCACTTTAATTTCTTTCATGTCGGTTACTTTGAGTAAATTCTCGATAGTGTAACCAAGAAACGTGATCCTAGGATTTGAGTAATTTGGGGAGCTCAAGTGTTCAGCCAAAAAAAAAAAGGTATGTATGTAAGAATATGTTTGTTACATGTCTAACATTGGTGAAAAAATATGTAACATACTTGTTCCTTGTATGCTTAAAACTATAAAAGTTATTAAAGATATATGGTTAGTACTTACACATGTTACATGTTTTTTTCCTGTCATCTATAGCTCCCAAAAAAACAAATATGGTGGGGAGTCTAAGTGTCAAGACAAAAATCAAAAAAGGTATGTATGTAACATTGTTACATATGTAAGTATGTATGTACTTTACATATATAACATTGTTTGTTGGGATTATGCAATATACACTATCTTTGTTCTAATATGAAGTTATTAAACAGATACCTTACGTATTTTACCCATTTTTCTCTTGGTATAGCAAAGGATTTAGTTATGCTCGATAGCAAAAGTTTGAAGTGTAGAAAAAATAAAGGTATGTGGCTGGTTGTTTACATATGTAACATACTAATATATTGCTAAAAGTGTTTTACATGTTTTTTATAAAAAAAATGAAAATGATGCGGATAAAAAGTCAAAGATTTCTGAGAGTTTTCTGCAGGGCGCTATGACGATGAAGGTATGTTTGGTACCAAGTGTTCAGCCCAAAAAAAAGGTATGTATGTAAGATTATGTTTGTTACATGTCTAACATTGTGAAAAAATATGTAACATACTTGTTCCTTGTATGCTTAAAACTATAAAAGTTATTAAAGATATATGGTTAGTACTTACACATGTTACATGTTTTTTTCCTGTCATCTATAGCTCCCAAAAAAACAAATATGGTGGGGAGTCTAAGTGTCAAGACAAAAATCAAAAAAGGTATGTATGTAACATTGTTACATATGTAAGTATGTATGTACTTTACATATATAACATTGTTTGTTGGGATTATGCAATATACACTATCTTTGTTCTAATATGAAGTTATTAAACAGATACCTTACGTATGTTACCCATTTTTCTCTTGGTATAGCAAAGGATTTAGTTATGCTCGATAGCAAAAGTTTGAAGTGTAGAAAAAATAAAGGTATGTGGCTGGTTGTTTACATATGTAACATACTAATATATTGCTAAAAGTGTTTTACATGTTTTTTAAAAAAAAATGAAAATGATGCGGATAAAAAGTCAAAGATTTCTGAGAGTTTTCTGCAGGGCGCTATGACGATGAAGGTATGTTTGGTACCAAGTGTTCAGCCCAAAAAAAAGGTATGTATGTAAGATTATGTTTGTTACATGTCTAACATTGGTGAAAAAATATGTAACATACTTGTTCCTTGTATGCTTAAAACTATAAAAGTTATTAAAGATATATGGTTAGTACTTACACATGTTACATGTTTTTTTCCTGTCATCTATAGCTCCCAAAAAAACAAATATGGTGGGGAGTCTAAGTGTCAAGACAAAAATCAAAAAAGGTATGTATGTAACATTGTTACATATGTAAGTATTATGTACTTTACATATATAACATTGTTTGTTGGGATTATGCAATATACACTATCTTTGTTCTAATATGAAGTTATTAAACAGATACCTTACGTATGTTACCCATTTTTCTCTTGGTATAGCAAAGGATTTAGTTATGCTCGATAGCAAAAGTTTGAAGTGTAGAAAAAATAAAGGTATGTGGCTGGTTGTTTACATATGTAACATACTAATATATTGCTAAAAGTGTTTTACATGTTTTTTATAAAAAAAATGAAAATGATGCGGATAAAAAGTCAAAGATTTCTGAGAGTTTTCTGCAGGGCGCTATGACGATGAAGGTATGTTTGGTACCAAGTGTTCAGCCCAAAAAAAAGGTATGTATGTAAGATTATGTTTGTTACATGTCTAACATTGGTGAAAAAATATGTAACAAAATCTTCGGTAGCGATACCACACAAAAACGAATATCTCTGCACTCACATTAATTTCTTTCATGTCAGTTACTTTGAGCAAATTCTCGATAGTGTAACCAACAAACATGATCCTAAGATTTGAGTAATCTGGCCTCTAACAAATTACCTTAACACAAATCTAGCTTGATTTAATTCGACGACCCTTCTTTTATGACGTATGACATTTGTGTCCATCTGGTAACCTCAAAAATACATTAGATACACTTGATTTGTGAAATGTTGGCTAGGGGTGTTCAAAAGAATCTGAATCCGAAACCGAATCCGAAATATCTGAAATTTTCGTCGATATCCGAAACCGGATAATCCGAAAGTTCGGCTTGGGTATTCGGATGTTAATTCTAAAAAAATTTGGATTTTTGGATTATCCGAATCCGAAACTTAAAAAATATAAAAAAAAGATATATATTAATATATAATACCCATTACCTTTTAACCTAATACAAACTCATAGTACACCACAAGCATTAACAAACATTCACTATGAAAATCTAGGGTTTCTTTTTTCACATACGCCGTCAGAGTCTCGCAGATCAATCTCCCACTTTCGATCTCACCCTTCTTCCACCTCCATCTCCGGTCAACGAAGGCTTTCTGTCCGACGTAAGTTACGGCTCTGAGTTGTTTTATCTGTTCGAAAAATACTACAATAAAAGTAAGAAATTTATATTAATGAAGTTTGTTTGAGATGTATTTATGTGTATATCTTACTTTTACTTCTAAATGATGGTAGATACTTGGCGAATCTTTGGTTTTAGAGTTAGAATCTTCATTGGGGATACTTTTAATTTCTGCTACATAAGGTAACATACTAGATTTGATATTTGTATCTATAAGGTAGGTTTCAATAAGAAAAGTGAAGTCTAAAAGCTTTGTTAACTGTTAATCATTATTCATCAGTAGAGATATAAAATTAGGTAGTGAAGGCTAAAAGCTTTGTTAGTTCTAAAAGTCTAAAAACTTTGTTAATTGTTAGTCTTATATTAGTTTTTGGTTTTTTTTTTATAGAATTTGTTGTTCAATGGAGAATCTTGATGAGAACAACTCAGACTGTGAACTTGTTTCTGAAAATCAGGTGGTTTCAAAGAACAAGCAAAAACCAAAAAAGATGGAAAACCCCATGTGCACCCCCGGCCCTGACCCGGGCTGTAAGTGAAACAAATTCAATATGTTTGTTAAAAAAGAGATCTGTTTGGTGGCAGCATTATACTGATTGTGATAACCCGGATAAGGCCGAGTGTATTTATTGTCATAAATTAATCGGTTGTGCGTCAAAAAAAGGACTACTCATTTAAGAAATCACATTAATGCTTGCAAAGATTATCCGGCAAATATAGATAAAACACAAAAGCTACTTGATCTTGAGTCCAAAACACATGTTAGTGATGACGGTTCCGTTGAAACCGTAACTGTTCCTAAGTTATGGGAGTTCAATCAAGAAGTGATTAGGAAATCTTTAGTGAAAATGTTAATTGTTGATGAATTGCCCTTTTCTTTTGTTGAGCGGGCAGGTTTTCAGGAATTTTGTAAGGTCATTAATCCTCACTTTATAGTACCTTCACGTGCTACGCAACAAGAGATTGTTATGGGTATTCTATTGTAGGAAAGAAGACGGTTAGTGAATATTTTTAAAAGTATATCAACAAGAGTGTGTTTAACCACCGATACTTGGACTTCAGGACAATTATATGTGTTTAATTGCACATTTCATAGATGGTGATTGGAATCTACATAATGAATTATAAATTTTTGTCCAATTGTTGGTCATTCGGGGGTTTTAATAGGGGGCAGTTGAAAAATGTTTAATTGAATGGGGTTGAAAAATATTTTGACTGTGACGGTTGATAATGCTAGTTCCAATGATATAGCTATTCAACATTTGCAAAAAGTTTTTAATCATTGGGAATGTGGTGTCCTGAAGGGGCGTTTTTGCACATGCGATGTGCAGCTCATATTTTGAACTTAGTAGTTAAAGAAGGGCTTACTACTTTAAGTTTACCAATTAAGAAAATTCGTGCTTTGGTAAAATATGTGAGGTCTTCGCCTGCGAGACTTCAAAAATTTCTAGTTTGTGTTGAAGAAGAGAAAATAGAAAGCAAGAGTTTGGTGTGTTTGGATGATGATACTCGATGGAACTCCACTTATCTAATGTTAGAATCTGCGGTTAAGTTCATGAAAGCATTTTCTAACTTATTATTAAAGGACTCGAGTTGTGAGAAAGAGATTAGGAAGTGTGAGGGTGGTTTAATTCATGAGGATGATTGGATTGATGTTACTAGTTTGTTGCCTTTTTTTGAAAATATTTTATGAAGCTACATTAAATTTTCAGGTTCTATTATGTGACCTCCAATGCTTATGTACATGAAATATTTGGAATTGGCTCCGTGATTGATAGTTTCACCATGCATGATGATATTTCAATCAGTTCAATGGCGCTTAATATGAAACAAAAGTATATGAAGTATTGGGGGAATGTTCTTAAGCTCAACCAGTTTTTGTTTATTGTCGTGGTTCTTGACCCACGAAGAAAATGGCAATATATTGAATGGCTTGTGAAAGAAAAGTTTGTTATGCGAGTATCATTGATACTCTAAAGTCGAACTTAAAGGCTTTGTTTGATCTTTATAAGAATTCTATGCCCAAACAAAAGAAGGATATTGAGATGTCATCATTGAAAACTTCTAATCCTAGTATGGCATGGAGTGATAATCAAACAACAATGGACATTGATGCACTTATGACCAAGCGGTTTGAAATGGCAATGGGAAGTTCGGAAACATCTATGAGAAACATTCGAGTTAGAAAAATATCTCGGAGAAGATTGGGAACCTATGGACTCACACTTCGACATACTAAAATGGTGGAAAGTTCAACAATGTCGATATCCCGTTCTTGCAAGAATGGCTAGAGATATTCTTGCAATTCCAGTTTCTACGGTTGCCTCCGAATCGACTTTTAGCACCGGGGGATGAGTGCTTGATAGTTTCCGAACATCCTTAACCCCAAGAATGGGGGACGCTTTGGTTTGTGTACAACATTGGTTGCACGCTTCTAACAATCCAATAATGATCGAAGATACCATTTTTAATATCGAAAGATTGGAAGAAGGTTGTAATAAATAATAAGTTATTATTTGTTATTTTGTACATATGCATCATTTTTAATGTGTTTTTTACTGTTATATTGTAGATATGAAGGAGTTAACATTGGAACAACTCACCATCATTATTGATGAAACTGTTGATGAAACGGTCGAGTCGGCGTAAGGTACTTTTATTTCTATTAAATTATGGTTTGGCATGAAGATTTCTATACAATTATTGCCACTATTAATTTTGAAACATACTACCAGCAACTTAAATGTAGAATCATTTATCTATGTTTTTTAATTTCTTATTTATGTTGCTAAATGCCTAAATACACAGGTAGAAGCACTGAAGCGGCGTGGAATCAATTCTCATTAAGATTGGTTAGGTTTATAATATATATATTTAACTTATATATTATATATGTATTATTGATACATTGTGTGTATATAAATAATATATTATGTTATTACAAATTGCAGGTTTGAAAGGTGGAATTTCAGGTTTAAAAGGGATGGATTTTGGATGTTTAAAAGAGCTTATGGATGTTTATCGTTTTTATTGTGCAAGTGTCGAACTACTTTTGGATGTTATGTCTCGTTTTAAATGTTTGTGGTTTGTTTTGAAACTTTGATTTGTTTTGAATTGGTGGTTTGAAACTTTGGACTAAAGTGTTTACGTTCGAATAGTTATTTGATGTTTTAGATGTTTGAATTGGTGGTTTGAAACAGGTTCAGTTGTGATTTACACAGAAAAATGGATTTTTTGTTTATTTTTTTAATTTCGGATTATCCGTTTCGATATCCGAATCTGAATCCGAGAACTTTCGGATTCGGATGTCAATATCCACTATCCGAAATTTTCGGATATCCGAAAAGCGGATAATTCGATGTTGAGCACCCCTAGTGTTGGCTACCTATTATTCAGATCATTCCATGATAACAAATTACTGGCTTCTTCAAGTCACTCAAATACAAACGTGTTGGGCTCACCTAAACTATATTTTGTGCAACAGCCCCCCTCCCCCCATTGTACATGTTAAATCCGTCAATGCGATACCAGTGTATGACACACTGGTGTTCCAACTCTCTTGAGTGTTGCCCGTGCTTAACGTAACTTTTTACATCATTCTTCATCATCGACCTCCCATTAACTCAACTTATATTTCTACTTAAGACCAAATACAAATTGACATGTATCGGTATTTTCCTTGATAGCCTAGCTTACTCCCCCTTCGAAATCCCTATGCAAGAATTCATTTTGATACATCACGAATTCTTCAAGCCATACTGGCTTCACTTACTAAAATTCTTTACATTGACGTCACCTCCATGACAATAGCTATACCTAGTTACTAGGCAGTGTGCTATTCCATCATATTCGTGAAAAGGAAACTGGAAAATCAAACTTCAATACCAAGATACCGTCTTGAAATTTGCGTCATTTATTTACTTTCCTGTATACCTATATTGTAAGTAACTCCTTCTAACTCTTGATAGTCGCACTTATGTGCACCTATTCTTGCTGAAATCGAGTTGTTGCTTCGACAGTTAACTATCTTGTACCTATGTATAACCCCTTATAACTTGTTCAGATGAACAATTGAAACTCATTTTTCGTCAACTATTATGTACCCTGATTTTATCTTATCTCCTTGTATAGTTATGTGTCTTGATGCCTTCTTTAGCAATGAACTTTCAACCCTGATCTTATAAATATCATCACCTAACTTTCTGGGACAATTTTTTTTTTCAACAAAGGAATGATGGGACAACCGACATTTTCATGTTAACTCCGTTAACACAAACTCTGTTATCTCAAACACTCTTTCATGCATTACATTTGATTAGGGTAAATTAAGTGTGTTAGTTATTCCATAAACACTCACGTAACGGTAGTTCGGAGAATTACGGAATCACACATGAGCTTGTACACGAATGTCGAGAAACAATCATAATAGTATTCCTGAACAAATAAATAAGTATAAATTATGTGAATTATATGTTATGTGATTCTATATGTTATGTGACTTATATGTTACTTAGTGAACCCTCATGAAACCATATTTACTTTCGCGTAACAACGTGTTATTGACGCCATATCTGGAGCGTAGGGTATATCGTAGCCTAATTTTCGAGGACCAAATTCTTCAAACGGGGGGATGATGTGACAGCCTGGGGAAAATCTCAATCAAACTCAACGACATAACTCATACTTTCAGCATGGGGATAATGTGACATCCCGTACTTTTAGGTTAACGTCGTTAACCCCTTTTCTGTTAATTACAATTTATAAACGCACAAGTTAGTAGCACATGAACAAACATACGGAGTTAATTTGGTTAACTTTGCAAAATGAAGGACCTGTGTGTCATTCTATGAAGTTATTGTGCTAACTTTCTGCCCAAGCTTTGAATTGGGAAACTTGAGGGACCAATTGTGCATTTATTATAAGTTGGTTTTTAAGAAAAGAAAACATAAAAACAAATCCCAACCCTAGGCCTCCCCCCATACTTACGTACGCACCCTCTCTTCCTCACCTCTCTCACTCTAGGCAATTTCATGGGATCTAAAACCCTAATCTCACTCGTTTGATCTTCATCTCCATCTCTATGTAATCTATTTAAGGTTTTAATCATAGTTCTTATTGCATGTTGACCGTGTTTCTTGATTCTGCATGAATTTTTGATCTTGTTGTGATTCTTGATGCAATATAACATGGATGTTATGGGTTAGGGTTTGCTAGAATCTTGTATTTTAATGTGTAGATGATTATACTTGCTACTTAGTAACTCTATGATCATGTATGCATGCTAGGGTTTTGATTATGTTCGATGTCGAGGATGAAACTTAATGCAAAAATTTGTGTATGTGATGTTGTTGGGGTTTTGATTGCTGAAAATAGGGTTTATAGTGTCATAAACATATTTTAATTGAAAGCTGAATCCAAACAAAGCCTTATCAGAATTTACAGCCGATTTAAATCGGCTGTAACGTGAGCAAAACTTGACAAAAACGTGTGTGTTTCTTGAGTCTAAAATGTAATTCCAGGAAATAGCTTTAAAACCTCACTGTAAACAAAATTTTTCGACGAGTTTTGATATTTTAGATGATTTTTTCCGTGTCAAAGGTGCAGGCTGCGTTTTTCAGTAGAAATTGCAGCCTATTAATAATATCATGACTCAGTACGTGTTTGGAATTATTATGTGAAATTTCTACAGTAGGTGGGCTAGGAGGTCTCGAAATTTTCCAACTGGAGTTTCGTCAATCGGACCAACAAATAGTTTTAAATAAATTTTATCATAAACTGTCATCAGAAAGTGACGAATCAGAGTTACGTATACAATTTGATTTTTCATGATTTTTTGTTAACAATTAGGATTTAAAAATTTTACAAAAGGAAAAGTGGATGAATTTGTCACGTTACATAAATTTGTCGTAATTTTTGAAGCTTGTTTAGTATTTTAATAAAATCCCCGAATACAGCTAAGATTCGGAGTTCTAAACTAGTAGTGCTGTGAATTGAATTTTGTGTATCTATGGTCTCTTGTGCTATCATAGGATGTTAATACTTGTTTTAGCACCTACATAATGTCGTTTAACATGTTTTATGTTGTGCTATGATCACGTACACAAATTCACTCGAATGAACGCCTGAATGTTAATGAGATGCATGTTATATGTTAGATACGTGTAGAACTTATGTGTTTGCATACACACATACTAATGAACCTATGGTTACCATACTAGGACGTGGTTGACCACTTCAGCTCATAAAACACTTAATCCTTACCGAGCAAAACAAAGGTGGTTCACTGCCCCTACTCTTTAAGTGTTTTTTAAAAAAAACACAAGGGGAGAAAGCATGGCTACCTTATGGTAAAGTAATGTCACATTACGGTAAAGTAATGTCATAATATTACAGTAAGGTAACGTCACAACTATTAGGGTTTTTGTTATATTAGTTATGGTCACAAAGTAGCATTTATCACCTAAAGGCCTCACAAACCTCATACCGTTAATATTGGGTGGATAGCGGGGAAATTTTGAGTAGTACTACTGGGCCCGACAAGCTCCACTCGAGCTAGTTGCGCTAGCTAGACCGGTGATGGTCAATGGGTGTAGAATTGGCCTAAGTTATCGCCATGGTCAGTGATAGACCTGGTAAACAGAGGCAAGAACAGTCAGCTTCGGTTTCAAACTCTTTCGTGACGTAACTTAAGTTAGCAACCTACAAATATAACAAGTTACTGCTAAACACTTCAACTTATTGTTTCTGGTTTGAAACAGTGAAAAACTTTTGCAAAACAACTTACTTTATAACTGTAACCTAAAACTTGTGAACTCAGTCATCATTATGTGTTGACACTTTTTCTTACCTGTCTTTCTCAGGTCGCTAAGGTATCACACATCAGGACTAGGATGCATTATGGAGTCACATTGATTTCAACAAACATTTAGACTCAACTTTAATTACATTAGCTATTTTGGTTTTGTAATTATTTACGGTTCCGCAACTCAATTGTATAAACAATATTTTCTCATAAATAAGGATGGCAATGGGTTGGGTTTGGGTCGGGTATTTGTAATCCCATACCCATACCCGGTTGTAAAATCATGTCCCATACCCGACCCAATACCCGTCGGATATTTATTGGGTAATTACCCGTCGGTATCGGGTATCCCCACAGGTATCAGGTATACGTGTTAGTTTGTTAAAAGATATACGTTTGGATCTCCAAATACAATTTTTTTACTATTATAATTATTATATAATTTTATGTATGCAACAACTATTATAAATTAAAAACCGTACATTACATACATATAAGTTTTATCATAAATTAATAATAACTTTATAGTACTTATACACCTTTATATATATACTTCACAACATACAAATATAAATACGATTATCGAATACATATACTAAAAGAAAATTTATTTTTTTCACATCATGAACATACTAAAATAAATCAATAATAGATAAGGGTAAATAAAAAAAATATAAATTAAAAAATCCGGGTATATGATCGGGTATATAGTTCGGGTAAACGGGTAAGTGATTTTGGGTAATCGGGTCAGGTATCACCTAATCCTATATCCGACCCATACCCGCGAAATTTTTTAAAACTAATCCCATACCCGACCCAATACCCGTCGGGTATCGGTTATACCCGTCCCATTTGTGTCGGGTTTCGGGCATACCAGTCGGGCTCTTGTATTTTTGCCATCCCTAATCATGAATGAGCAAACAGGAAAAGTTTTAAACTCATGTAGTGGTCGTACAATATGACTAATGACTGTGATCCTGGTTTGTCACGCGCCTCGCGGTAGAACTCCACATGTGGAAATTTGAGGGTGTGACACTTGATCACTATAACAAAGACTGTTCGTTCAAAAGAAAAAGGTGATGTTTAATGATGAATAGATCTCTAACAGGTGATATCTTTTTATACTAAGTACGAAAGCACTGTTTGTGATTGGTCGATATCACCTGATAGTGACATCTAACATTCCTAGCAGAAAAGATTTCACAAATGTTGCAAACATCTGATCTAACTATACTAAACACTAAACAAAACAAGGTTGTTACATTGGGAAACCTCTGTTTGAGTATCATTGTTGCTTTAATCCACACATCTGTTTAGCCACACAGATGTTTGGTCTTCTTCATCAGACCTTTGACTTCAACTGACTTTAGCCTTCAACAAACCTTGTTTCCTTTTGAACAGCGGTTCCACGACTTGATCCGTTTCTTGTCTTCAACAGATGCTCTGGTTTAGGTGTCCAAGTTTCACTATTTTTCTTGAGAATTTGGTTTAAGCTTTTGTTTATTTTTTGATCACTTGATCATTTTTTGGCTTTTGAATATCATTTGTTCTTTTGTAGGTCCAACATAGTTGGTAGTTTGTTCTGCTAATGGCCTTTGTATGTTCATTGCAACTAGGGGAAACAAAAAGCAGAGATGTAACATATATTAACAAATAGGTTACATGTGTAGCCGCCGTATGTAACATGTGTAACTTGGTTAAAAAAACATGTGTTAGCAACCGCCCCTAATGTATTGACCAAGGGGATTCATGGGGAGGCGACGAAAGGGATAAGGACAGGTCGGGGGCAGTGTAGCCGGTCCTCGACAGGCCATCACGACCCTCGACGGCCCATACCCAAAAGCCTTATAACTAGAGTTAGGGGTGAGCAGAAATAACCGAATAACCGAATAAAAACCGAACAGAAAAACTGAACCGAATAAAAAACCAACGGTCAGTTTTCAGATTTTTAATTAACCGAAATTTTCGGTTCCGTTTTCGGATAACCATTTTCAATAACCGAAAAAACCGAACCGAAAAAAACATATATTTTATGTTTAAGTGGTTAACCCATGCTATTAAAAATTATTAATTTATTTTTGAATATTAAGTACTTATAAAAAAACATTAAGACGTTTATTTATACTTCAGATATTATTTATTGCCTATAACAAATAACAAAATTTAATATAAAAAATTAATAATTTTCAAAGTATTATAAAAGAAAAAGTCCTAATAAAAACTTTGAAAAAACATAAAAATAGATTAGAAGGTTAGGTTTATGTAAACATTATTAGTTAAAAAGATTAAGTATAATAATTTAAATGTAAGAAAGATTCTTAAATTTTTAATTATATTTTTTTATTTTGAATCTTACATACGTTTGTTTCAAAAACCGTAATAACCGAAAAACTAAATCGGACCAGTGTAAAAACCAAAACCGAACGGTTTTGAAAAACCAAAAACCGACATTTCGGTTTTAATTTTACCCAAAAACTGAAACGAACCGTGTACACCCGTAACCCGATTTTTCCAATCATCCAACGGGTAGACACCCGTGTATTAATTTCACATGATCACAGCACAGTATGGAGCCACGAAAGCAAAATCCTAAAGGGCCAATAGCAATCTATCCTCTTATCCATATCAAACCCCAGAAAACCAGCAGACAAACACATTCATCAATCTCATCTAAAACCTCACAAATTCCTGAATAATCTAACCATGGCTGGATTGATTGGTTCTGCAACAGCTTTACTCACTTCTCCATCAATCTCTTCTCCTTCGTCTTCGTCAAGGGCGTCGATTCGTGCTCTGTCTTTTAATCCAGGTTTTTATGATTACTTTTTTGTTTTCTTGGTTCAAATGAAATGTGAGATGAATGGTTGAGATTTCATGCTGGTGTAGGGCAAAGTCAAGGAAGAAGGTTTTATGGAAGAATTGGAGTGCCAGTTAAGAAAGGAAGGTCTCATTTTTCAATCTCAAATGTTGCCACTGAAATCAGCCCAACTCAAGAACAGGTACTTCAAATTGTTTCACTAGTAATACACTGTATAGATACATATACGTACACTATATATACATTGTGTACATATAGTATATCCATAGATGTATTATTCACTAGTGAAATACACTGAAATTGTTGTATTCATAGGTGAACACAACAGTATTACACTATATCCTGTGTTTTTACGTTAATTACGAAAATGCCACTGCGGTCGTATAGTGTGTTCTTCACGTTGAATGCACGGCTGTATTCATTGGCGAATACATTGAATCCTGTGAATATAACGTGTTTTACGTTGATTACAAATATGCCACCTCGTTTATATATGTATTCACCAATGACCCCAAACCCCAAATTGAGTTTGCCGAAAAACTCCCTCGCTATATGTTTGTTCATGCTCTGCCACTGCGTGGCCCATGGATTTACTTGTAATCGGGTGGATTAAATAAGTAACAGGAACTATATTGTTAGAATAATCATCGAGTTTTTTAAAACACTTTGGGTGGCTTTTGAACCGTCAACCCATTTGACACCGCCGTTTTTCTTAGCTTTTCTTTTTTTAACCGCGGAAATTTTATATTATGAAACTAGCAAGAAGTTAGCAGAAACAACAACAAAACATACAAACCATAATCGAAAGAACACCAAGAGGAATAATCTAATAGTGATGCTTTTCCTCTATATTTAACACCAAAAAATGCATCATGCATGGATTTTTTTCTTAGCTATGATTTAAAATTTTACTGTTCAACCGTTTAAGATAAAATACAACAAAATTGACCCATTTTAAGGTAAATGGGCAAATATCTACCTCTAGCTGTATATAAACATGTTGATGTCTGTTCATTGTTTTGCTGATGATACACCAATGAATAACAGGCTCAAAAGCTGTCCAAGGAAAGCCAGCGGCCCGTATATCCATTCGCTGCAATAGTCGGGCAAGACGAGATGAAACTATGCCTTCTATTAAACGTCATTGATCCAAAAATCGGCGGTGTCATGATCATGGGAGACAGAGGAACAGGTAAGTCAACCACCGTTCGATCACTGGTCGACTTACTTCCAGAGATCACAGTCGTTGCAGCCGACCCATTCAACTCAGACCCTGAAGATCCCGAATCAATGGGAATGGAAGTAAGAGAGAAGTTGCTAAAAGGCGAACAACTCCCGACCATAAAGACCAAAATCAACATGGTTGACCTTCCGTTAGGAGCCACGGAAGACCGTGTATGTGGAACAATCGACATTGAGAAAGCGCTTACTGAGGGAGTCAAAGCGTTTGAACCCGGGCTTCTTGCGAAAGCGAATAGAGGGATATTGTATGTTGATGAAGTTAATCTATTGGATGATCATTTGGTTGATGTTCTTCTTGATTCAGCTGCATCGGGTTGGAACACGGTTGAAAGAGAAGGTATTTCGATATCACACCCGGCCCGTTTCATTCTTATCGGGTCAGGAAACCCGGAAGAAGGTGAACTCAGGCCGCAGTTGCTTGATAGATTCGGGATGCATGCTCAAGTGGGTACGGTTCGGGACGCTGAACTCAGGGTCAAAATCGTGGAGGAAAGAGCCCGTTTTGATAAAAACCCGAAAGAGTTTCGCGACACTTACAAAGCGGATCAAGAAAAACTTCAAGAACAAATCTCGTCAGCCCGGAGTCGGCTTTCTTCTGTGCAAATTGACCATGAACTTCGGGTCAAGATCTCGAAAGTTTGCGCTGAACTGAATGTGGATGGATTGAGAGGCGATATTGTGACGAATAGGGCCGCGAAAGCGTTGGCTGCTTTGAAGGGGAGAGATCAAGTGACAGCTGAAGATATTGCTGTTGTGATTCCAAATTGTTTGAGCACAGATTACGGAAGGATCCTTTGGAGTCGATCGATTCGGGTGTACTTGTTATTGAGAAATTCTCTGAGGTTTTTAGCTGAGCGAGGTGAATGTTCCCGTGTTTGTGTTTCCGGTGTGCTGGTTTACATGCGACTTAAGGTCTATAGTATGATACTGTTGACAAATGTAGATTGGTTTGATAAGAGTTGCTTGTTAGTTCGATATGAAATGATGTATGTTTTGTTCGAATCAATTTGAATTCGTAAAAAGAATGAATCGGTTTGGGCTAGGTATAAATCAAAACGGGTTGGCTCGGGCTCTCTCAAAGTTGTTTGAATTTGTTTTTATATCACTCTCACCCGATCTACCGTACCACTAGACTACTAGGTCATAAACTCATGGGTTTGTACGTATGTGTTGTTAACACAGCCTATTTAACACGAGTATTGAACCCCAAGCATGACATATTTAACGAAACAAGTTATTTTCCTGAGCACCGACATATACATGTTCAATAAGCAAGGTTACACGATACATTTAACACAATTAAATATTAGTTGTTCAACAACACAAATGACACGATTACTGACATAACTCATTAAAACGGTTGAGATATAATAAGACATAATTTACACGATAAGATAAGAAGTTACCAAGAACTGCAATCGATATTTGATTATTTGTAAAACATTAAAACTATAAAAGTATTTATTCTGATAGGTTATAAACCTGCCGACCCACTGACCTATCTAACACGATAAGTTGACGTATTATGTGTGTCAAAAACGGATTGAACCCGTTTAGACACGTATTATAATCGAGTCATTAACATGCCAACCCATTTATATGTAATTATGTTACCCTTTAAAAAAATGCACATGATAACATAAACTTACAGTTACATCGTATACAATACACATTGGCAATGAATGCTTACATTGAACAAGTGACGTATTTGATATTATAATTCTAGGAACATTTAGAACTTGCTGTAGTTTTTCTTCCAGAATTTAGGCGTCCTTGGTTCAAATTCCGGTGGCCGCTGGTAAACTAGTGACGCTGTTGAAATCAAGATCCCGGCAGTTAGAGCCCATATCACATACACCGTGTTATTTGCTTTGAAATCAAAGTAGTGAAGCACGTATTTGTCGCCTTGAAATTCTCTATCCTCCTGTCGTCTGTTTTCGTCCTGTCACAACAAAATCCATATAGAAAGATTAATTTTGTGGAGGTGGTCAAATGGACGGGGTCAGATAGGTTGGGTAACGGGTCAACTGAGTTTTTGTCAAAATGGGAACATCGATTTGGGTTGACCCAAAACATCCCCACCATGAGATCTTTACTGTTCGGTCTGGTCCGGACGGTCGAACCGCAAACTACAACAGTTATAAACACCCATATCCCCCTCCCTCTGGTTTGTTAGAAACTTTTTATAGACAATTATCGAGTCAAATGTGATCACGAAAACTATAGCATTACAAAATTGTTAAATTTTTTATATAAAGCAACTTAGAAGATTGTGTGTACGTTTGGGACGACTTTTATCCCATTCGACCCGTTTGAAATGTTTGATTTTTCTATCCACGCATCTGACCCATTAGTGATAGAACATAATCCAATTTGCCGTCTCTAGTGATTTGAATCTATAACAGCAGCCGAAAAAGGTGTAGAAAATCAAGAAAACGAACCTTGAGAAACATTTCAAGAGGAGCATAGAAGATGGACTCTACTTCGTCAGCATTTAGAACTGGATTAAATGCTTGCTTATTCCATAGTATACCAAGCACTGGAACTACAGTAACATTCTCCTGCCATCACAATCATATAGTTGACATCATGTGACAGTAAGATTTCGTGGTTTTGTGAAGAGGAGAAGAGGGGGTGATGTGTTTATCAACTTGTTCAGTGAATTTGAGCTACATTTTATGTTTAACGGGCAATACAGATAAAACACACTGGGTTAATATAAATTTCAGGTGAAAACAGTCTAAACATTATCTTTTTTTTAAAAGTTTTTTTTTTTTGAAAAGTAGTCTAAACATTATCTTAATAATGGTTTTTGTAAATCAAATATTCATATTAATATGTTAATTATTTATCAATCCTTTAAAAAACACACACACACACACACAACCGGCGGGTCAATCAACCAATCCAACCCACTCAATGATTTTAAAGGATAATAATGAAGTTCACAACACAAAATTCTAAAAATTTTGACAGTTTTAATCAAAATGGTACAATATAGTAAGATAAATGAGTGGATGCCTTTTTGGAAGTCATCTTCAGATGTAAGCAAAAAGAAAGTGCTACTTAAAATTTTTAATTTTGTATCATATATAAGTAGGTTGTTCACATTATAGTTTGGTCCAGTTTTGATCAAAGTTCGAAGTCAAATTGCTAACAAAATTACAAGCCAAACCGGCCAGGTTGGGTGAGACAGCCAGATCATATGGTATTAGCAGCTTGGCAGATTAACAGCTCGGTTATTACAGTTTGGACTAACTTAAGTTATAAATCATTAGTTTGTTTAAAAAATGTGAAACTGATAAAGATGGTTGATGAATATATACATGTACATACTGATATTCTAAATGAGAAAAAAAATATTAATAAACGTTAAACTAGCTGTTCCAAGTTTAAACCCATCAGCCCGTTAAACCGCTAAAACCAACCGGTATAATTCTAAACTTCTTGGTTCAATTTGAACGGTTCAATCGGTTTCAACGGTTTATGAACACTCCTAAATTTAATAACAACATAATCCAATTCATCAGAACAAAGTTTCACCTTGGATACAAATGGTTCGAGAACAGTCACAACATCCACAAGAGCAGGATCCAGACCAATCTCCTCCTGAGCCTCCCTCAACGCGGTCCGAATATCATCAGCATCCCCTTCATCCGTCCTACCTCCGGGCAAAGAGACATGTCCTGCATAACAAACACATTTCAGCTTCACTCAGACATTTCATCAAACACCTGGTATGCAGAATTCTTTTACCAGAGTATGACGACAGTTTCGATGATCTTTTGGTTAGAATTACATAGATTTCATCTCCTTGGTTGAAAAGACAAATAAGAACTGCAGATCTGTTGGTTTTTTTGTGGGTTTCAGATTGGTAAAGTTGATCATTTGAATGTGGGGTTATGGAGTTTGATGATTGACGGAATCTTTGGGATATGTCTAGTAGTTTTTGTGATCTTGAGAAGTTGTTGGAATCCATGAGCAAGATAAGATTCAGAATTGATATTTGGTTCCCAGTTTTATGGGTTAACGGCCAACATCGGTGTATTAATGACAACGTACGAGTAACAACTACTAACAAATGATTAGAGAAAATGGCAAAAAGTATCAACTTTATGTGACATCTTGCATATCCAGCTTACCGGAAAATGCCAAAATAGATACGTGGCCACGTGAGGGTAAGATTTAAGGATATACTCTTTTAAGTTGGTAAAACGAATTTTCATTCGATCTTATTCAAGCGGCATTTGATCCGTCTTGTTAAAATCTTTGATTTAGATTTTTGCTTTTGGATTTATAGCTTGTAAATTTTAGAATTTTTGTTATGCTAGTGTATCTTTATATTTGGCATTTTTTTCTTTTTTTTATTTGTGTTATTTTTTTTTTTGCGAGTAATTATGTATTTTTTTCTTCAACATTGTGTTATATCTTAATGAATTATTATTTCTTTGTATACTTCCTGCATTTAGGAGTAGCATAACTTTACCTATGTGATCTTTTAATTTTAAATTAAGAGTGCTTGAGATTTTTTATTTTATTCTAAAGTACATGACTTGATTAGTGTGTACTTTTTATGCGTGAGTTTTACTTGGAGTTGGCTAGTTTATTATTTTTTGATGAATTGGGTGATGATATAGTGGTAGAGAAACATGCAATAAACTGTCACAACTTTTGAATAGTAAAATCGATTTATTAAACACAAAGGAGTTAATTACATAGTTAGTCTCTGTGGTTTGTACAAAGTAACATACTTATGTACTAATAGTTTAAAATCACATTTAGGGTATTAACTTTTCATTTTGTAATGTTTGGAGGCATTAACGTTAATTGTTTGTTAAACTGTTAGTACCTAAGTATGTTATTTTGTGCAAACCACAGGGACTAACTATGTTAATACTCTAGAAATTAATACCTCCAAACGTTACAAAATGAAAAGTTAATATCCTAGAAGGTGATTTTAAACTATTAATACCTAAGTATGTTATTTTGTGCAAACCATGGGGACTAACTATGTAATTAACTCAAACACAAAGCTTATGGGTCTTAGGGTTGAGAAATTACTATGTACGACCCGTTAGACCTTGTTCAAGAATTCCACGGCCTTCGAGACTAAGGAACCGAATGTATATACACGTATAAGATCATATTTATTTATTAATTACTTTATTATAACTTTCTATATAATAATAGTTATTAACAATATATATTTAACAAATTATAGAAAAAAGTTATTACAATGCTTGTTTAGACTCTCGAGCTCGATATGTGAAGTCCGGATCGAGCACAATTATGAAATGAGTTTTTTTATAAATACCATGGTCGTTTAAGCTCAACTCGATTTGAACTTTTAGCAAGACAGTCTTGAATAGCTCACGTGCAGCTCGACTTTTTTTTTAAAGAAGCTAGCCATCTTATTAATAAACAAAGGAAACAACCCATCTAGCAAGTAGCTAGATAGAACAACAGAACCTCAATCTAGCATTTCCGAAACAATTTAGTTAAATGATAAAAGAATTAAAATAAAAAAAAATTGATTTATTGAATGAAAAAGAATAAACTAAAAAAGAAACCGAGGGAAGGGAAGGGACTCAAACCCAAGATCTAACAGCTACAAACAATAGGCCTTACCACTTGGTCATATGTTCATTTTTCATTTTGTTATCTTTGACGAAGCAACCGGCTTAAAAACACTTACGCAGCAAAAGTGTGTGTGCACGCTAAAATTACATGGATTAACCATATGAAACACCATAATACAAGTTTAATACTTCTTTTCCAGAAATTATATTAGGGTCTCAATTTGAACCAAGGTATAACATATGAAAAGTCCATTAAATTCATGGTTTATACCCTTAATAATTAAAGGACCCTAATGACAAACCACCACCCCCTTCCCGTTTCTTTTTTGTCACCATCGTTTGTTCTCCTCACTCCGTTGCTGAAGAGGTAAGGCCACCGAGCCTATCTTCGGAAGCTCCGGACGTATCGTCCACATGAAAATGAGCCGGATGTATCATCCATAAAGACGCATATGAGAATCTCCGGCCATCGGCATACGTGACGTCATGATTGTCTGGTATATATATACCCCCAAGTACAATGTAAGTACACCTGTCAGATCCTTCGTCCTTACTTTCTCTCTCCTAAATCCATAATTATTCCTCATGCGGAGGTGGTCACAGAGGGACCCTCCATCTCCCCTGTGGCGAGCCTAACGGTTTGTTCATTGTGTAGGTTTAGTTATAATCTTTTATCAAG
This sequence comes from Scalesia atractyloides, assembly GCA_947069175.1. Taxonomy (NCBI): domain Eukaryota; kingdom Viridiplantae; phylum Streptophyta; class Magnoliopsida; order Asterales; family Asteraceae; genus Scalesia; species Scalesia atractyloides. The sequence goes on from CAMTDV010000006.1 coordinate 36,218,633, forward strand.
GTCCAAAGGCTAATCATCTCAGTGTCCGGTTAGTTTTTTGTATCTTCAATTGGCGCCATCGTTTTATGTTCACAGTCCTTCACCAGTTGAATTTCTTGAACGTTAAATTACTGATCTATGGTGGCTCCTAGATCTAACATCCAAGACACCATGTCCGACACTTACACAATATCTTCTAATGTTTCAACACAAACAACAGCTCCTTTGGGTTCAGACCCAAACGCGACCATGCCTTTTGTCCTTGTCCGGCCGTCGTTAACAGTCGAATTCGATGCATTTTTTTGGAAAAAAACGCCGACCTCCTTCGTCGCCTTAAGGCTCAGCAAGCTCGTGACGAACAAATTCTCGATTTACGAACCAGACTTTTTCAAACTGAAGCTATGCGTCAAACATCTGAGCCAACAGTTACAGCTATCGTTACGAATGCCACAGTCGTATCCACTCCACCGGGTTTAAACAACCTCGGTCCTCAATACGATTACTCTGGGTCTGTACATCCAAGGGCTATTGAAATTCCCTTCCGTAGTACTGTCACGGGAGAGACGGACCTCACCAAGCCTTATCATCCTATCTCTATGACTGCTAAGTCTAAATTCTCCCAGAGAATCGTTCATGCTAAGTTGCCTTCGAAGTTAAAAATGCCTTCCACAGTCAAAAGATATGACGGAACGACTGATCCGGACGATCACATGTTTGATTTTGATGGAGCGGCAAGAGTAGAACAGTGGTCCATGCCAGCGTGGTGCTTCATGTTTGCTCAAACGTTAACTGGCGTGGCCAGGGTTTGGTTTGACGCGTTGAATGAAGGTGAAATCAACGATTTCGAAGAACTAAGGCGTCTGATTTCTTCAAAACTTTAGCCAGCAAAGACAGTATTCCAAAGAGATCACCGAAGTTCATCACATCCGGAGAAAGGATGGTGAGACCTAGACAGTTTCATCGACCGTTTCAATCGGGAAAGCATGCAAATCAGCGGGGTAGTGGATCAGCTCCGGGTTTCCGGATTCTGCCATGGGGTCCGGAATAACCAATTGGTTGAAAAACTTTATGAAAATCTCCCAAAAACAATGGAAGTCATGATGGAACGTGCAAGAGCATTCGCCAGGGAAAAGAATGCGTGTAATCCATCAGGAGATTCAGAGGCAAAAGGATTGTCCTGGAAGAAGAACGGAGGTTCCGTCTTCGATAAAGTCACCGGAGGAATCAAGGCTCGGCACAGTCCGTATGATCGAAACGACCGAACACCTAGAGACCGAAGCTTTGGATCTCGGTTTCACAACCTCACTAGCCTTACAAAAACTCCAAGCGAAATCCTCAGTGCCAGGCACTAACTTTCCTGCACCTCCAAAGCTCCGAACAGCCGGAGATAAGAACTCTAAAAAGTTTTGCGAATACCACAGAGCAAAGGGCCACAACACCTATGACTGCTGGTCTTTGAAGCAAGAAATTGGAAGGCCGTTCGTTCGGGAAAATTGTCCCACTTAGTGAAAGAAGTCAAAGAGGGAAAGGCTGCAAGTTCAGAAACTCTGAACAATCAACAGAGTATCTGCATGATACGAACAATGAACAAGAAAAGATTGAAACAATCTAGCAGTCATATGGCTGCATGGATGCGGCAACCCATCGCTTTTCCCTATTGACGCGGACGAAGCTAAAGACGGTCCGTAATCGTGTTAGCCATAATTGCCGACATAAGGTTCGTCGCATATACATTAATAGCGGCAGCGCTTAGAGATAATGTATCAACAATGCTTTCACAGTAAGCTCCCCAGACAAAAGCAAAGCTAATCCAAGTTTCTATGCCGCTTGTTAGTTTTTCAGGAGAAGTCATCCAGCCTTTGGGGCAAATTACCCTCCCAGTAACCATGGGAACGGAAACCATGCAACGAACAATATACTTGACTTTCTTAGTGGTTGGAGCTCAATCCGTCCACAATGTAATTTTGGGCCGACCGGGCATGCTAGCCTTTGGGATGGTTAGCTCCACCATTCATGGTTCCGTAAAGTTTCCAACAGAGGCTGGGGTCGTAACGATAAATTCCGAATCAACAAGTCAAGTAGCCGAAGTTCGCCAAGCAAGGAGCTATAGTTCTGACCCCCGCAGTGCAACAATAGAGGAATGGTCAATCCATTCACGCTTTCCAGAACAAAAAATCACCATCGGATCCCAGCTACAGACCGAATCAAAAAACTCATGTGGAAAGTACTGTCTAACTCCCTAGACGTGTTTGCATGGCAACATTTCGACATGGTCGGAGTTCCAAGGTCACTGGCAGAACATAAGTTGAAAACCTCTCATTCAGTAAAACCGATTGCACAAAGAAAACGCAGCATGGCTCCATCAAGAAATCGGGCAATCACCAATGATGTTAAGAAACTTTTGGATGCCGGGATAATCAGAGAAGTCCGGTACCAGACGTGGGTCTCAAACCCGATGATGGTTACTAAGAAAGATGGTACATGGCGAATGTGCGTCGATTTCTCCGACCTAAACAATGCATGTCCGAAGGATTGTTACCTGCTTCCTGAGATGGATCTAAAAATTGATTCGTTGTCTCATTTCGAATCAAATGCTTCCTACATGCTTATAAGGGATATCACCAGATATAAATGGTCGTGGTAGATGAAGACAAAACAACATTTGTCACCAACGAAGGCTTATTCTGCTACACAAAAGTGTCGTTCGGCCTCAAGAACACCGGAGCAACGTATCAACGGCTAATGGATAAAGCTTTTAAAAGTCAAATGGGCCGTAATCTGGAGATTTACGTAGATGACTTAGTCATTAAGAGCAAGGATGAGGCGCAAATGCTTGACGACATTCAGGAGACATTCACCCGCCTACGAAGCATAAATTTAAAATTGAATCCCAAAAAATTTCCTTCGGACCAGAGGAAGGAAAATTCCTCGGTGTATGGGTTACTCAATCAGGAATCCAGGCCCATCCGAAAAAGTTCGTGCGTTTGTAAGTTTGCAATCCCCAAAGACTATAAAAGAGATACAATCTCTAAATGGAAAGCTGGTAGCACTACACTGTTTTATCTCCAAAGAAGCCGACAGATCCTTCCCTTTATGACGGTTTTAAAGAAAAGTTTTGGAAAGAGTCAGGTGAATGGACGGATGAAGCGAGCAAGCATTCCATGATTTAAAATCTGTTTTGGATCACTCCCGACTTTAACGGCTCCGATCATCGGAGAGGTTGTTACGGTCTATCTTTCAGCATCGCATTTTGCTTCAGTGCGGTTCTGGTGGTCCACCGAAACCAAGCACAAGTTCTGGTCTATTGTGTCAGCCGAACTCTAAAAGATTACGAAACAAATATCCCATGATAGAAAAATTAGCTCTAGCTCTCGTCCATACCTCGAGGCGTCTGAGACGCTACTTTCAAGCTTTCCCATTAGGTCAACGGACCTGCCTATCCAACAAGTACTGCGGAAACCGGAAGTGTCAGATCGATTGACGAAATGGGAATAGAGTTAAGTGCTTTCAACATAACCTACCGAAGCCGGGGATCGATGAAAGGACATGCTATGGCCGATTTCTTATTCGAACTTCCGGAAGAAAACAGAAAACTCCGAGAACCACCAAAGGTATGGAATTTTTACTGATGGGGCTTCTTGCAAAGAAGGTGTCGGCCCGGGTTAATTTTGTCCGACCCAGAAGGGTTGGAGTTCACCTACACTTTACATTTCGATTTCCAAAGCTCAAATAACGAGGCCGAATACGAGGCTCTGATCGCGGATTGCAGATTGCCTTGAAAGCCAGGCAAAATCTTGTTAGCCATATGGATTCACTATTAGTAGCCAATCACATAAGTGGTGAATACGAGGCACGAGAGACGAATATGATCAAATACTTACAGAAAGTTCAAGATTTAATCTCCAAATTTGATACCTGCAAGGTGGTTCACATACCGCGAAGAAAAAACAAGAAAGCTGATGCTTTGAGTAAATGAGCCTCGATCTCGTTCTGTCACCTCGCCAAGGAGGTCATCGTTGAAACACTCTCGGCCCCGTCCATCACAGACGTCCCAGAAACTATGGCTATCTCCGTCCAAGAAGGTAAATGGATGACCCCAATTCTCAATTATCTAACAAAGACATCCTCCCAGAAGATCGGTCATAGGCACGAAATATCAAAGTCAAAGCTTTGCAGTACCAAATTCAAGGAGGAAAGTTATATCGGATAACCTTTTTGGGTCCGTTACTACGGTGCTTGACCATGGAGGAAGCCAACTATGTGTTCCGAGAGATTCACTGGGGAACATGTGGGAGACACTCAGGGCCGAGAATGGTGGTCGCCAAAATAATGAATGCCGGATACTAGTGGCCGAGTATGCATCAGAGTGCGGTCAATGAGCTTCAAAGTTGTGAAGATTGTCAAAGGCACGCCCCAGTTAGTTTGAGATTGAAAAACGAAATGATACCAATCACTTCAGCATGGCCTTTCCAGAAGTGGGGAATCGACATCGTTGGGCCATTTCCAATCTCGTCCAGCGGAGTCCGTTTCCTAGTAGTTGCCATAGACTATTTACTAAATGGGTAGAGGCGAAACCATTAGTCACAATAACAGGAGATAAGATGGTCCGTTTCATTTGGGAGAACATCGTTTGCAGATACGGGCTACCGATGTGTATCATCAGTGACAATGGCAAGCAATTCTCTAAGAAACCCTTCAAAACATGGTGTGAAAAGCTTCACATTCAGCAGAATTTTACCTCGGTAGCGCATCCGCAGGCAAATGGGAGGGTTGAAAGGGCAAACCAAAGCATAGTTAACGGCATTAAGAAGAGGCTCAGTCATAAGGGAACGGCCTGGCAGACGAGCTCCCCAATGTCCTATGGGCTCATAGGACAATGCCAAAAACTAGTAACGGAGAAACCCCTTACAGCCTCGCCACGGGACGAAGCTGTAATACCTGCAGAGATCGAATGCCAACCCAAAGAATCACCTCTGAATCCCAGAATAACGACCAAGAGTTACGGCTGAACCTTGACCTGGCCAAAGAACGTAAGGAAATGGCCGCTATACGAGAGGCCAGGTACAAGAGAGAGTTAGAAAAACATTACAACTCCAAAGTCAAGGAAACTCGATTCAAGCAAGGAGAATATGTAATGAGGTCGAATGCAGCAAGTTTAGCTGAAGGGATGGGAAAGTTATCCCCAGAGTGGGAAGGGTCGTATGTCATCAAGACGCCAGAAAGGAAGGAGCTTACACCCTGTCTCGTTTAGATGGGTCAGACATTCCCCGTACGTGGAATGGAATTCACCTCAAAAAATGCTACTTGTAATCCATTTCTGAAGCAGGATCTAATAAGTTTGTAATTTTCTTTCTCTTTCATGTAACCACGATGTTTTTTCCCGCATTTTCTTTATCTTCATGTAACCAGCGGATGTTTTTTCCCGCCCCCTTTTAAATAAAATAACCCGGACAAGCATATGTATTGGACGTTATCAAGGTGCATCTCAAACTTAGCATAATACAAGTTAAAATCATATATGTCCGAATAGGACGAATACTCGTAAAAAAGGAACATATCGGAACATGGCAAATTGTTTAGATCTACCCTCATTATCAAGTCCGAACAGGACCAAAATTCGGATCACGTATAAACAAAATTATATTCGAAAATAGCATGGACGCATGATGAAATTCGAATAAACATACACATCTTTATAAAATTCATTAAGTATTTAAACAAAAGACCCGGTCCCTCCCGAACCAGGTAAACAAGTTTGTCAAATGAACGGTTACAAGAGGTAAAAATTACAAACTTTAAAAACGTCATTACGGAAATTAAGGTGCATGCCCCAAATTGTCGGACAAGTCCACCTTCCACCTTCAATCAATCTTGGGAAGTTCCATCACCTTAGACAAAGGTTCTCCGACAAAGCCGCTAAGCCTTCAATCACCGGAATTGACGTTATCAAAATTCTCAATGGCCGAATTTAGGAGAGCCTCGGCATCAAGCAGTGATCATAGGGATCTTGTCATAAGGCACGTTCTTTTGGGCGTAAACATAACCACCTTTACTCCAACGTTCACCCCCAACTTGCTCATGCCGTTATTCACTGCTGCAACCGACGCTTTCATCTCCGGGCTCTTATGGACGAATTTAGCAATGCTTCGTGCCCCTTCGGAGAAAAACCAAGACTTAACATATGAAAGTTCTTCGGTTTTATTCTTCAGGACAACTGCATCAGCGGCCCGACTTGCCCTCTCCTCCTCGAGCTTTTCCTTCAATTCAGCCGCCACTGCACCACCCATTGTCGTTCTAGCACACGTAAGATAGGAAACAAGTCAACATAAAACAAACAAGTACGAACCACCTACCTTGAACCTGTCTGTCATAAGCATCCTTTGCTTGTATCAAAGCCTCTTCCACCTTGGCAAGGCATTGCTTCTGTGCGCGTCCTCCTCCCGGGACTTCGTAACAAATGCATCAAACTTATCCTTCAATTTGTCACGTTCCTTTGTGGCAGCGGCAGCAGCGGACTTATGTTGAAGAGAGAGAGACTTTACTTTTTCCTTCTGCTGATTAAATTCTTGCAACAATTGCGCAGCCCGTTTCTTCACATCCAAAGATCGACGGCTCTCTTTCTTCACTCCGGCCAATTGTTTGGTTAGATCTTCCTGAGCGGCTTCGGCCTCAACCCAACGCCTATACACTTCAGAAGCTAGGATATTAGACTGAGCCTAGTTGTTCAAAAAGGTTGCACCCAGATCTTCACCCAACAATTTTTAACCCTGGCAATGGTCCATAGGGGTGCAAATGTTCGAAACAAAAAGTTTTTCCGTCAAAGCATCCATAACCGAATCTTTATTCCGAATATTCTGTTCTGGAGCAAACTTATCATCGGCAGTAGCAAGGTCGACCTCCACGACATCTGAAAAAAGATCAACATCACGACAAATAGTTATCCTTTCCGAGCCAAACCAAGAAGGGGTAGAGGTAGCACCCTCCTCACCATCAACCTCAAGGTTTGGACCCAGAAAGGATACCAAATCTGTACCTGCTAAAATTCCACCCATTCTCTGCTCACTCCGGCCGATGTAGACTTCTCAACCTTCTCAAAGATAGGATCTTCTTCCTCATTCTCCGGATTCGATCGTGTAAAATCAACGTCCAACTCCATAATGTTTTTTGGGGCTTCGTCCCTAAAAGACTTTCCCCCTGCAAGATGTGCATGCAAATTTTGTAAGACCGTCTTAGTCACCTGAGATGCAGAAGGAGAAGCTTTAAATAAGGTAGAAGATAGATACTGACGTTTGCGCGACAATGTAGGAGTAGTAGTAGAGTGCTTCCTCTTCAAAGAATCGGGCGGAGAAAGATCAATAGATACAGACTTCCGGGCTCCACTGGATAACAGGCAAACCCTTGTTCAACTCTCAATCAAGCTCCAAAATTTTGGATCACTATCCACCTCTACGGTAACTTGTTTAGAACCCTCCGATGCCGTCAACTGGACCAGAATTGGAGGGAACAGAGGACGTATCAACTTGAACCGGAGCGTCGTCATGGCAACTGAGGAGGAAACAGCTCCAGATGATCCTTCCGTTCCACCCAGAACATTAGGGCCCTGACTCCTAATAGAAAAACAGCAGACGAAGTCTGAACAAGAAAGGGAAGGTCATCCTGAGTATTCTCTTCAAAAGTGCATTCAATATCGTCAAAACTTGGAATAGCCAGTGCATCACGAAGAGACATGACGGTGCCTGAAACACAAAGAAAAAAAGACTAAGAGAAAGCACCACTAAAAAGGCATGAACATAGGAACAAAACTCACGGTCAGCTTTCCTAGATAAAATTGGCCAATCCTTATCACCATGAGACCGGATCCGGCTTATTCGGCCTAATAACAAAATACACTTCGGAAGGGGACGGACTGGACTAGGAATGCCTACGAGTGATCGAGCCAAATCACAAACCAAACTGGAAGTCATCTCGAAGTTCGAAGTCCATCGAACTATCTTTCATCCTCCATACCAGATCTGTGGGAAGACATTGGTCATCTAGCCAAAAGAAACGATCCTTCCAGTGTTTTAAACTTGATTTTTCCGCATAAGTGATACTAGGAGCCTTCTTTCGGTGTAAAAACGTGTACCAATCTCCGACCTGTTCCAAACCTCGTAAAAATACCGAAAAACATTAAGGTCCGGTTTTCTATTGACGGCTCGGCATGAAGCTCAAAATGATTTACCCGGCTGAGCCCAAATGGATTTATCTGACTGATGTGAACCCGGAAAAACCTAAGGACCTTTATAAAAAATCGGTAAGGGGACCCGGTAATTTGCAAAATTACATACACGGGTATAAAAGGCAAATTGGCCTGGAGGAAGCGGATAAACAGCCCTATCCCTCGCCGGAAGAACTGGATTCAAGTCACGAGGAATCTGGTACTCCACTATAAACTTCTCTAACTCTCTCTCCTTCATAACGCTAAAACTAGACCTAAGGTTGTCCTTACCAGGAGCCATGTATGTAAAAAAACAAAACAAAGGAGTGATGAGGGATGAAAAGACGCACCCTGTATAAGTAAACTGAGAAGAGGAAAAGTTTGAGATACACCAGGAAGGGGAGGCGAGTTAAGTGAAAGGTAGGTGAAGCAAATGAGAAGATTAACTCCTTTATATAAGAAGAAAAATAATGATGAAAAAACCGTCCCATCAAGTCATTCGAAAGGGCAGCACGCACGCTCCCCAAGAGAAGTTAAGTTAAAGCAACATGTGGGTGACTCAAAAACAAAACACGACAGTCTTCAGGATGGATCACCGACGGTCACTTTAAAAAGTCTCAAAAATAGCAAAGCTATATCTGAGATACTAGGGGACTTGAAAAGGTAAGGCCGATAGCCGAGCCTATCTTCGGAAGCTCCGGACGTATCGTCCACATGAAAATGAGCCGGATGTATCATCCATAAAGATGCATATGAGAATATCCGGCCATCGGCATACGTGACGTCATGATTGTCTGGTATATATATACCCCCAAGTACAATGTAAGTACACACTGTCAGATCATTCGTCCTTACTTTCTCTCTCTATTCTCTCTCTCCTAAATCCATACTTATCCTCACGCCGGAGGGTGGTCACAGAGGGACCCTCCATCTCCCATGTGGCGAGCCTAACGGTTTGTTCATTGTGCAGGTTTAGTTATAATCTTTTATCAAGGTCCAAAGGCTAATCATCTCAGTGTCCGGTTAGTTTTTTGTATCTTCAGTTGCCGTCATGTGTATGCGTAGATACTAAGATCAGATTACCAGTGAAGATCGCGATGTAAGGTTAATGACTACTCGTCGCCATATGTTCTTCCTCACTTTGTTGCCTTCATGCGTAGGTTAATGAACTGCGGCTACAAATTTTAAAGGTGGTGGCAAAACTACATGTGTGTAACCGCATTGAAGTTACTTACAAATTTAAAAACCAAATGGGCGTTTACCCTATATTAATTTACACAATTTTATCCCTCACAAAAACATTATTAATTTTTCTTTTGTAACCGCTTGAAGTTACTTACAGATTTAAAAACCAAATGGGCGTTTACCCTATATTAATTTACACAATTTTATCCCTCACAAAAACATTATTTCTTTTTCTTTTATTTTAATCCTTTTACTCACACTTTTAACCATTTTCATCTTTTACGTAACCCCCATAGTTTTCATCTTTTACATTTTAACTTTATAATTTTCATCTTTAACATATTTGTCACAAACATTTTCTATTTTTATCCCAACACTTTTTCACTTTCAACTTTGTTCCCTGTTGGTCAACTTTGGTCATTTTCTATTTTTAACCGCAACCCCAAACTTTGGTCAACTTTTTCATGTTTTTTACTTGTACAGATTTGTCGTTTTACAATTCTTTCTAGATTTTGCGAGTTAACATGCCGCAATACACGCGTGTGGTTCAATGTTTTTACGCCTAATTTTTTACGGTTTAACGGCTCCCTCGAAACTCACGGGTCCTAAGCCGATTTCGTTGTTCTTTTCTATGTTTTACTTTTCTGGTTTAATTTTTGCGAGTTAACTTGTTATAACGTGCGTGATTCATCATTTTATGTTTACCTTTTGTTTGGCTTAACGGTCCCGCTACAAAGTGCGGATCATAGATACTAGTTAACCATTGAATGACGTTTTGAAATGGAGAGTGGATGTGTATATCATATCCATTAGCGTTAGAGAAGATGATATCAGTTGTTGCTGATTAGTTCAGGAGGAAATGAATAATGAAGTCGGCAAAGGTTGTTGTGACCATTGACCAGGGCAGTCAAGATTCATGAGTGAGGGCAACAAGTAGCTACAAGAGTATAATCATATGATTCTACATGAACTTAAAATAACATAAATTTTTAAAACTGTCGATGAATATAACCAAACATGTTTTGATCAGCACAGCAAGGTCCATAATTTCTAAAAGGAAAGAACCACAGTTACGATTGTAGTTTACTCTTATTATGACAGTAATTTATTATCTTACTCTCATCCCTTGCATAGGCATGCTAACCAACTAGTGAGATCAAACATTGTTCTTGTTCAAGAGTTCAGACATCAAATCCATGTGCCGTTTGACTTATCGAGAAGGTTTTGTAAAACAAATGTATTGTCATATGCAAAAAAACAAAAACAAGGTGGGGGGGGGCAGAGGGGGGTGCCGCAAAAAATGACAAAATACAATATGTTTAAATACAATTTTTTTGACAGAGATAAGAAATATTGTCCGCTGAAAGATTGCAGTATCAGAAGTTGTCTGCAAAATTCTTGATATATCATTTTTCGGATTATCGAGATACTTTATGAATCATTGTCCTTTCTCGGGGAGGATGCTGGAGTTAAGTCATTCTTGCTTTTACCTCTCTTCATTTTTGCTTTGAATTGGGATTTCAGTACAAGAGTCTGCACGGTGTTTACAAAATTCCCGACAGCCATGATTATAAGGAGGATTCCAGAGGTAACGACCTGCCAAGAGCAAAGTAAGGACCATTCCAACTTTAGCATAATAATAAGACGAAAAACTAGAATTGAACATTTTGGGTTGGGTAACGGGTAAATTCAGGTGCGGATAGAAATGAGTCATTTTCAGCAATTGTCCAAACGGTCCGGTCGTGTTACATTAACCACAAGACAAAAAAACTAGAGGTGAACATTTTGGAGGGTTGAGTAACGGTTCAAAACAGGTTCGGGTTAAAATGTGCCGACTTTTTAAGCCGGTCAGAATGGTCGGGTCATGTTGAAATGACCCACCAACACTATTCTGTCAATATTTTATATTTTTTATAATCTAGACTTTGGGCAGCTTGACCACTGACCCATTCAAACTTTAGCTATTTGTTTATTTGACCCATTAGAGATAAAACATAACTAAATTGGTCCATTTAAAAGATCAAAATTTTCACCCGTACAGAAGTTATCGATTTGGAGTTTCTTACCTGCCATTCAGAAACAACACCAACCACTGCAGTTTGTAGCAATAGCACACCCACGTATGCTTCAAAAGCCTGTAACGAGAAAATAAACAATGGATGTTTTAAGTATAAAATAGTGTTTTTTGTTCCTCTAGATACCTATACTCCGTGTTTTCACATTCCTTCTTAACACTAAAGTTGATTTATGTTGAGATGGAGGAAACAAACAATACGAACTCCTATAAATCATATACATATAGAGAGATAGATATATAACACACGCAGGTGTGTTTAAGGGAACCACGTAACTTGTAGCTAGCATAAGTACATGTGTCTATGTGGTTCTCTCACAATTCTCTACTAAAGCAATTTGGTATCTGTCAATCCTCCTCATCGCGCGGACTGTGGTGAGAGAGAAATGACGAGGTACAGCTACAAAATCACAGCAAAACAAAGTAATACTTATGAGTTTCAATAGTAAATTGGTCTATTCGTTTATAGTTCTTGGTGGTTTCCAAAAGTTTTCTTTTTTACAATACCCCCTACTAGAATGCTACTTGTGGGATACAATGGCAAAGAACCTTTTGAAAAATTCACTCGTATGAAATGATCTACCTTCTGGCCTTATCAATTATAAGAAAAGGAGTAAGAAAATGCGTGAGAAAATGTAAAGATGAAAATAGATCGATCCCACATTAATGTGAAATCATAAAAACATTTTGATCAACACATGTTGCATACTTTAATTTTAATTTTTCTTAAGTGTTATACCCTATGAACTTCCATAGCCCCCAACAAAGTAAACAAAATTCATGATTCATAGAAGCGTAATCAGCTTTCCAGTTCATTTAGATAGAACTAATTAGAAAGTATATCACCTGCAGGACGAAAAGTATAGGCAACAACAACCATACTTGACCTTTTACTCCAGCAGTTTCACCCCACACAACGTCCATTCTTCTAGCCTACAATCAAAACAAATAGTCCCTAACAATCCAAAGATTCCACAATACAGAAAGAGCTGATTCTAATGACCCTGTGTTGGTATATTGATTTTGGAGATTAAAACGAAGTGTTGGATGTCGATTGATCAAAAAGTCACAAGGGATTTTATTAACGGCACCTTCCCCATTGCAATGCGTGTATAGAGCCTCTGCCTTTGATATCTGTTTTGTAGAAGCATAGCTACTCCTTGCATGATTGCCCATCTCAAAAACAAGTGTACACCTTTCTGCAAATGGGTCGAATACACATAAATATTTGGTTCTCACACCTTAAAACATAACAATAATGATAAATGAATAAATTGCCATTTTCGTCCCTGAGGTTTGGCCAGTTTTGCGATTTTCATCCAAAGGTTTGTTTTTTTCGCATCTGAATCCAAAAGGTTTGAAACATTGCTATTTTCATCCAGCTCGTTAACTCCCTCCATTTGTCTCCAATACGTCAAGAGTATTTCCGTCTTTTTTGTTAACTTAAAGAGCAATTCGGTCTGTTTCACTTTATGTACAAACATTTAGCATAATGTACGGTATTCAAAATACCCTAACTAAACAAAAACAAAAACAAGTAGGTAAAAAGACGAAAATACCCCTGAATTAACAAAGAAAAATAGATGGAGTTAACGAGTCAGATGAAAATGGCAAGATTTCAAACCTTTTGGATCCAAGATGTGGAAAAACAAACCTTGGACGAAAGTTACAAAACTGACCAAACCTTAGGGATGAAAATGACATTTTACTCATAATAAATTAATAATAATGAATAATACTATAACCTGCTTCAGGGCACAGTCAGGTTGCTTTTCTATCTCCCAAGTGAGGCTGATGAGTGCCATAGCCATAGCACAATAGTGATGGTATATCCACCTGCACCATCAGACGCCTTAACTCTCAAAAGTTTGCAGAATAAAAGGTTAATAGGACATGAAGAAAACCACATGTAATTACCATGGGCGTATGTCACTTCCATTAACTCTCAGTATATTCTCTCGTAACCCTAAGGCTGTGTAGAGAAAGAGCAACCATGCCTGTAAAGGGCATACGCATTATGCTCTTGTGACAACTTTAAACACTAATATAATTTAACAGAACATAATAACCGCAGGTACCTGATAAAGCTGGACGGGTAATGCAGGAAAACAACCATCCCAAATTTGTGACCTTAACACCAGTAGTAACAATGGGAAAAACAGAAACAGATACGCAGTTCTATCCTGCCCATAGTTCATACAAAAATAACATAAGTGGTCAAATCAAATTATCATATGAGTAACTGAGCAAGTGATAACATCTATCCATAATGAGTCCAAATCATGAAAAAATTACATATTGATATGCAAAATTAAGAACTTCTTACCCTGAACCTATAATATTCCTCCTTCACTTTCAACTGAACATCCTTCCGGTTCGCACGAACATTTATCGGACCAAGAAACATCCTCAAGAAACTTCCTATAATCCAACAACAATCAATTAAAAAACTAATTCGAACAAGGATACAACTGACATTATTACAAACAGGTAATGCAAAACACCAGATTCAAGCAACAAAACATAAAATATTTGGTTTAATCAATAAAAAATCACCATGTGATTTGCAGGGAAGATATGTAGCTGCATCTCCTTCACTCAATGTATATCTAGCTCTACTCAACTCTTCAGACAACTGTACACATGTAAATCAACAAAAAACAAATACCTATCAATCTATCATATTAAACCCTAATCTACGCATAAATCAAATCTAATTACACAAAATCACGACAAATCTTACTTTCTCTGCATGTTTGGAATCTAAACTGCCTTTCTTAACAGACGAATCAATGAACGATCGGAGCATTTTGATATTCGAATCGAGAGCTAGGGCTCGTTGTCGTAACGACGCATCCTCCTGCGAGTTTCTAGCAATTAACGTCGACGCTGATTCCTGCAACTCTTTACTTTGTTCCACAAGTCTAGAAACTTCTTCGCCGGCGTTTCGTCTGTTATCGCCGCCGTCTGCGGCGGCGGAATCGCCCATCTTAAACAGATCGGTTGGTTGAGAAATTGCACGATTTTAGCTGATGAAATGCGTGAGCGCGTGGAGGATTAACATACAATTGTGTGTGTGTGTGTGTTTTGGTGTAATTGGTGATAAGAGGAATTGAATGTGATCGGAGAAAATGAATTCCGGTGGGGAGACGTTGGCGAGTGGCGGAGGATGTGATGCCGACGGTGGTTGTCTGAGTATATGCAATGTTGCAATCGCAATGTTGCAATCACATGTAGTTGAGATTTCTTTTAAATAAAGTTTCATCATTTATGGTATAAGTTGTTTACTTGTTTTAGTGATACAAAAATATATTTTTTTCATGGGATAAGTTGTTTACTCGTTCTAGTTTAGTGATACAAAATATATTTTTAGTGATACAATAGACAACGGTACGTGGATTTCTTGTAATGGCATCTTAAAGGTGGTATTAGACTTAGAAAACATTAGGTTTTGGTTCGATTTTTACAAAGGTTTCTTTTTTTTTTTCAGATTTATTGGGTTTCCTTCTTAGTTTGTGTATAGGCATTATTGCATAGTAGAGATGCATACGATCAGTTGGTTCTGCTAATGGCACGATAATACTCTAGCGAGTCGAATTTGTTCTTAAAAAAGATAAGACTATGGGATGTGGTTTCCCTTTCCTCCTTCTTCCCTCAAGTCTACTTAGCGTCACATCCCCTTCCCCGTTCCACTTTAGTATACTTCCCTCTGTGTGGTTCCCATTCACCCCCCCCCCCCTCCATTTTTTTATTTATTTTTTAAATACTTAAATGCAAAACATCATAAAAAATTTCATAAAAATTAAAATTATATTTATGTGACAACTGCCAAAATTTTCAAGTTAATTCGTATGACCTAATCAATATTTATTTATTAAATTACGTGCCCTTAGACTTAATTATATGATTAATTGAGTCCATAACGTCTAGCAATGTCCGGGTAAATACATGGGTTTGCATTTGATGTTGTTTGGTATCGTCTAATCGTGTAGCGATAAAAGTATCTATAAAAAACAAGCGTTGGTGGATTATTCGGTAGACTTAAAAAAAACTTAAACGGTTCCAATTTGTATGGAACTTTAAAATTCATGGCATTATTATTCATTTGGTGTGAATAATATATAAAACTTATATTAAATAAGAATGTATCATAATTATTCAGTTCATCACATAAATGTTTTTTTGATCGCATTTAACATCTATATTTTGTGGTTTTCACCAAACAAAGAATTATTATGGAAATTTTTATTTTTGTTTAATAATTACTAGTAGCTGATAAATATTAAACTATATTATTATGTTAAGAAAACTCTAATCACATTAATTAATTTATACATAAATGTTATAATTTCAAGATTACCAAAAGTCAAAACCAATTCACCAAACACGCCCCCTACCTCACGACCACCCACCCCCATCCCATACTCTTTTTCTTTGATTGTTGGTCATATTGTAAAGTATGGTTTCTTGAGTTCTTTAATAAATACAATAATGATGTCTAGATATTTTTGTAAGTTCATAAGACTTGCACACACTTTAACCATTTCATTTGGTGTATCTCAACTCACAAACACTTCACCCTTTTCCCATTTTTTTGGCTCCAAGAGAACCACCCAAACCCTTCCCTTATTTCACTAAAAAAAACACACACACACAAAATATTTTAGGATTAAACTTGTGTTGAGGTATTAGAAGTTTGGAGCTAAACTTGGAGCTATAACTCAACACTTTAGCCTTCAATCCATCCACTTTTAAGGAGGTTTAGCTTGGGTATGGATCTTTAACTTGTTAACTTTACATCTTGTTTCGTGGTTACTTATACAAGTTTTGTCACCAAAAGAGATGTTAACAAGTGTTTGGATTTAATAAGTAAAACTCATGGTTCAAAGTGGGATTTTAAAAATATATACATGTTTGTGTATGTCCTTGAGATTTGTTTAGGTGCTTGTATGTGTTTATTATTAGTTTAGTATAATATAAGTATATGTAAGAACATGTTTTTTGGTGTAGGATGATTTTTTTATGAGTATGGTTTTGTTCATATGATAACATTATACTAAAAATATAGTTGAAAAGAGTGTATGTGTTCATGAGGTTTATCGATGATGTTTGGTGTTAATTGTGATCAATATGTTAAAATGTGAGTTAAGTATATTTTAACGTTAAACTTTGTATGATAAAGTTCGGATAATGATTATTGAAGGTTTAAGCATATTTGGACATGTTAAGTATATTTTTGAAGATATATAGTTTAACATGTGAAAAATAGTTAGAAGGGATTTTAAAAGTGATATTATGCTTCTTGATAAATTTGGCATAATATGGTATAAAATGATATAGTGAATGCTAACACTTGATTTTATATGTTAAGTGCATACTTGGTGATATGTGACTCGTATATGTAAGATGGTGGTTTTGGTATGTTAAAATGGTGTTTTAACATATAGATCACTAACTAGGCGAAATTATGGTTTGATGATCATGATTGAATCATCAACGCCTTTGTGAAAAAAATTTGTATTTAAAAACAAGACTTGGGAGATTTTTATTAAAAACTGCCGTTGTGTATAAATTCGGGTTTTCCAACGCGAATAAGTATTGTAGTATAAAATATATCATTCTTATAAAAATCAAGTTTTAAATATAAACGATCAAGTCTTGACGTCGTTACGAAAACTATATATATTTTTTCCTACAAGTATCTAAAATACAAAATATATATATTTTCGCATCGTACAATATTTTGGAATATACTTTCCAGAAAATGGCCAATAAACCGACTAAGTGTGATCTATAGGTGATTCAGACGAATTCCATGAATCATATAGGTCGCATGCTTAGCGAAAAAGGGTTTAGTGTATGTTCATAGTATATGTAGGTATGTATATGTATATGAACGTGAACAAGCGTGGATTGTTAAATGATTATCGTATATAAACGTACACAAGTATGTGAATACATGTACAATATGTGGGCAAAACGTTCGTGTCAACGAACGAATTTTTGATAAATATAAAAATAATATTAAAATATTATTTTTGACTATTTATCGTATATGGAACCGTATATTTATTTTAAGAATAAATATTATAAATATATATATTCGGTCAAGTTCGACTTACGTACGTCACGCCACCTGAGTAATATAATATTTTGGTCGTAAAATATAGGTTTATCGAAAGGATTTATGGACGTCATTCCATGTAAATAAATATTGTATTTTGTTCGTGAAATATATATTTATTTTCTTATGGTCGTAGTTCGGGACTAGGTCCCGACATTGTGTGACAATCTGTAGTATATATATATACACATATAAATACAAGTGAACTCTTGGATAATCACCCACCAACGCATCGTAACGTTTAACGCTTTTAAATATAAAAGGTTAACATCTCGTTTTGTCTAAACAAGTGTGGTGAACGACTTGTCGAGTAGACACATATTTAGACCTAGTGTCTTATTGAATTAGGACACGTGTAGGTCGGGAATTATTTTGGACATTTGATTTTGCTAGCATACGCACGGAACGCAATTTGTGAGTCTTTACGGCCCCTTTTATTTTATTTAAATGTTTACTTAAATCAGGGGAAATTCATGCTTGGTTACAAGGTATGGTAGTGGGGTATAAAATCCATTTTTGTCTATTATGTGCACATAAGTTGATTGGTTTTAGAGCTCAAAAGTCCTCGTGTTATTGTTTCGTTTAGTAACCATTAGTCGTGGTAATGATCGCGGAACAGTCGAATAGATCTATTGGGTTTAATGATCTGACCATGTGGGAGTGCAATTGTGTCCAATTATTCTTAGACATCGTTGTGGTGCACGATGTGGCGAGGCATCATCGTTATGGGTTGGTGACGGGCTTATGTCGGCACATGTATCACGGTTTTTGCAAGACCATGATTTGACTCTCGTGATTTTCATAAACTACGCATACTAAATTTTTATCAAATGTTTTAAGTTTCATTTGTGACATTTAAACCTGTGAACTCGCCAACATTATGTTGATATTTTTAAGCATGTTTTTCAGGTAAGTGAACGTCGGTTCACGGCTTTTGGAAGTTGCATGCATCATGGGCGATACCTTTTGTGGTTTTGTCTTGTATATTTCATCGGACTGGAAATATACTTGACAAATTCTAGGGGCTTTATAAACAACTTTTTGGTCGTACGTGCTTTTGAAACTCAGTATAATATATTTGGGTGGTGTAAACTAAATATGTTGTCATGGTTTGTAAACTTTAACCTTCGGTATCGTTGATGCTTAATCATATTAGTTGTTTGCTTATCGTATGCTTGAAAACCTTTCATGGTCGCACCTTGCGTTTCCGCCTTCGGCGGGGTGTGACAATGTACATAAAGTAGAATAAAAAAAGACATAATTTAAAATAAAAAAACTATTACGATCCACTTCCTCCTAGCCATTTCTTCGCAATCATGTCCTTCATTCTTGAGATCACAACACGATCTCGTTCTAGTAGGGTTTTTGTGGTACTCGAGGAAAACCCACAGTCTTCTTAACTTACCCTCACACTTCTTTGTGACTGCTTATTAAATTTCAGGACAGAATTTCTTTCAAGTTGGGGATGATGTGACAACCTGCGATTTCAGGTTAATACTTTAACCCAACCACAATTAATTTAGACATAAATTCATAGTACTGAATTTTACTAGGGTTACTTAAATAAGTCTACTTTGGTAATTCGGGGAATTACCGAAACACGCACACAAGTTACTTCTCTAAACGTTGGTGGCAAGCACGAATAATAATATAATCGGATGGTTTAAATGAAACTTATACGATGCATGACAAATACATGAGTTATGTGTTGTAAATGTAAATTGCATGACTTATGTGTTTTGTGTGAAAGTTACAAAGTTAGGGGTGTTTAGAGTTAATTGTGAAACTCTAATAAACTACTCAAAACCCTAAATCCTGTATGGCAGTTCATATTTTCTAATCACATTCTCTAATCATTTTGGCTTGCAACACAACTCTCCATCTTCTATCTTGATCATTCCAATCCTCCTAGAACAATACTAGATTGAATCTAAGGTATGTGTTTATGTATTTGATGATAACTTGTTCTTTTGATTTATACAAACCCTAGATGATCCAAACAATTGATTGTGGGTAATTGATCATACTTGATGAATATGAAACTGTTGTTTGATGATTAGTGATGCCATTGACATGTTATGAATACTGAACTGCTAATGTGGTTGATTACATTATTGAGATTAGGGTTTTGATCTAGAATTGAAACCGTTGTATTGAGAAACCGTTGTTTGATAACTTGTCTTGCTTGGTTTCATGTTACTGTACGATTGTAAGTGATTCGACTTTGTGAAGTCACAAAGTTTGAGTTTCTGAAACTCGTAAGGCTCCGGGTTTAACATGCTTGTTCTGTCCAAGTTTAACAGAACTTAGTGAGTCGGAGGTTTACAAGAGGTGAGGAATCCGAATTTATCTGTTGTTCGAGTTTAATTGAATCCACATGGTCCGATTTTAACTGATCTGTCGAATTTAATTGAATTGTATGGGTTTTACGAGTTTAAGGGACTATATATGTTTTCCGAGTTTAAGGGACTATATATGTTGTCCGGGTTTAAGGGACTATATATGTGTTGTCCGAGTTTAAGGGACTATATGTGTAGTCCGAGTTTAAGAAGAGCACAAAGGGGGGGGGGGGGAGTCCAGGTTAATGTTGATATTATGAGTTCCGAGTTTATATAGACCAGTGTTGATCTATTTCCAAAATTATATAGACCAATGTTGATCTATTTCCAAGTTTATGCATAGAACAATGTTGATATATGTAGTCCGAGTTTATGCATAGAACCATGTTGATATATGTAGTTCCGAGTTGAATGCATATTAGATCCGAATTTGTGAAGTGGGTCTGGGCTCTTAATATTTGTTCTGAGTATATACATATGTATAAGTCCGTGTTCATTAGTAAACTTTGTATCCGAGTTATCAACATGATTATATACGAGTTTCTCAGAATCACATTTCATGTCACCAACTAGAGAATCCACTATATGTCACCGCATGATAAAACAAGTTAACTTGATCATATAAACACTAGTTGTTTGGACACTTAGGGTATTGCAAAACCCTACTCGTATACATACTTACATCTATTGTACATTAGGCCGCGTGTAACGGACTTAACACTTACTTAACGCGTAAAGGCAAGTTAACACTTACCGAGCAACTAAGGTGAGTTTACTACTCTTTCACAAGCATGCGTCCCGGGGGGACAAACTACTATTCCTTGGAGGAATACTTTTTACAACTATTGTAGTTTAATTTCGAGGTTGGTTAATAAACTCAACACTATCATGAAAGTCCCTACTTACTACAGAACTAGTTTCCTTGGAGGCAACGGGTATTAGTTGATAGCGCTATTAGGCTTGACAACCTCACACCGTACCTACGAGGACGGGCGTGAACTAAGGACCTTAAACACATGGCCAATGTTGATAGGCATTGATGAGATCAAACAAATATACGTCACTCTGGTATCGAGTTTATTAATAACATTTTCTAAAACTAAACACTTACTTGTTTTATGTTAAACAAAACTGTGAACTCGCCGAATTTATCGCTAATACACTTGTTTCTGCATGCTTGCAGGTCGTTAGATATCTTGCATGGGAACTTGCAGTTTGAGGAGTTGGAGTGTCATGGGGCGTGAAGTTGGATTGCAAACATCAATACTTTATGTTTTTAAAATGTTTTGATTTCAATTGTGAAATGGTTACATTGCTTCTGCTAAACATATACTGTTTTGAAATGTTTAATTTGAAGTTCACTTTTCATGTTGATTATGGTGACTTTGTTTTATATTACTTACTATTAATTTGACATGATTAGTGGCTAGATCCTGTTACGTCACACGCCTCGCGGTAAAACTCCGCAAGTGGTAATTTGGGGGTATAACAGTTTTGAAGTCAGTTCCATGATTTGGAACTCTTCCGTTTCTTGATTTTGTAGATCAAATTCGGGTCGCCTCTTATCCAATGCAAACCTCTCCATTTCCCTGGCCATTGTTTCTTCCTTTTCTTTCTCTTTGTTTTTGTACCTCTCAGCTTGCACTTCCCTAAATTCGTTGAAGTTTAGTAGAAGTGCATCAAGTTTTGATACATCGCTCGAGGTGGTTCCCTTTAACCTGGAGCCTTTGTAGCCGCTGTGTTTTTAGCGTGATCCTTTCCAGTTGGCCCCTCTGATTAAGGAGTTGGAGCTTCGTCTTCAAACTTAGGTTCATTGTTTATATTGATAGCACAACGTGCATCAGAACCACCTGCACTATAACTTCCCGACACGCTAGTTTTAGATCTTTTAGCTTGTGATACCTCATCAGGCACCATTTTCCACTTCTCACATTTTCTCAATATTTCATGCCTCATGTATGTCCACAACCCATGTTTCTTAGTGTATCTTTCAATCGTCGTCGACAAATACTTTCATCATTTGCATCACTCTGACAATGGTTCCAAGCATGTTGATAGATACCCGCAAACAAACCAAATTTTCCGTTCATCTCGCTATATTTGGAACTAACGGAATGGACAATCGATATGGGGGTTGCATCAATTTAGAAAAATTGTTCACAAACTTGGTTCCAAAAACCATCCTTTTCTATTAGCACCTACACATTGAAATTTTAAAATATAACCTTTAATATTTTAATATTTGGTTTAAAAATAAAATACAATTTTTAGTATTTTGTTTAAAAATAAAATTAAATATTCTTTTAAAACATATAAGTATCAAAAAAATATTGACCTTTAATCGGATTGGTAGAAACGTTAACCCATATTCATGCAAGAGATTCTAACTCCACTGGGCTCTAAGGAATGGTTTGCGCCTTTACATTTCCCTCTTCTTGTGCATGTGCTTACTTTCCTCCTTGTGCTCATTTTTTCCTTTCTTGCCCTTCGTGGTTTGTGGTTGCGTTTCAAGTATAACAGCATCGTCTACCCCTAAAGAAACATAATCCTGCTCGGGCTTGGTTTTATTCAACGGTTGGAGCGGTGGCATTTGGCTTGGTTGTGATTGCATTTACATTTTCAAAGCAAGGTTGTGTTGTTGGTGTTGCGTTTGCCATGTGTTTTGTGTTTGACTAAAACCGCCAAACGAAAACGAATCCATCGTTGTCTTGGGGTATACAAGAGAGGGTTGGGTCGAGGAAGTAATGGGTGTGTTTGTAAAGAATGGTGGCGGGTTTGGTCAGCTCGGATCCATCATATTCTTTGTAAAGTTAAAGATATTTTAGGAGAATGGTTTAAAGGATTGGAAAGGGGTGTGGTTTTTAAATAGAGAAAAGGGTTTGGTTTTTAAAAAAATAAATTAATTTTTTTTAAATCTCATGATCGTTCAACAGTCTAAAATGACAACAGTCAAATTTTTGGCTCGAGGTGATCGGGGAGAATTCCCCGTTTGCACCTCGGGGGTGGGGGTGTTCCTAAACGGGAAAGCGTGCCACCCCACGTCCTGTTCTCCTCCCCGCGCCTACAACCGACCGCCTAATAATAAAATATCTATCTATGCTTACTAGTATAACAAAGCATTTTTATCTTATCTATATCTATATCTATATCTATAAATTATATAAAAGAAATCATTGGGTGACACTTGTCATTCCTTGGTTTCACCTCACTAGGTTTTTCCTGCTTAAATGATACCCTAACCTAATACCCCTTTGTTGTCATCTCGGGTCACCCGAATTGTAATCTGGATAGCTGATTTCCTTTATTAACTTTCCAAATATACCTCTTTTTTGTAATAACATTCCTAATAATCGATGTTAACCCTAATATCTTATTCAAAAAATCTCCCAAGGATCGTCTGCGATGATTTCACATCTCCCGATCTTCACTTTCCTTCTCACAATAGCTTCTAATCGACAGTATTATTTTCCCTTTCATGTTAGATTGAATGTTTATGTTTTCGTATTTGATTTTAAACTTGATTTGGTTTGTTATTTGATAGATGTGGTAATCAAGTGCACGCTTCGTTAGTTAGGTTTTAAAAACAATCTAATCTAAGCATAGATGGTTGAGTATGAAGTGAATGTTTATCTTTTGTTATGTGATTTTAAAAATTGATTATCTTTGTTATTTGTTCATTTCTTTGATAAGTGAATGATATTTGTTTGATTGTTTGAACATTGAAGATGTTTGTTTCGATTTAGTAATCTATGTAGAAAGTTCTTTTATTTTTCAGTTTGGGGAAAAATGGATTGTTTATGTGTTTCGAGCGATTGAATAAATTCTTTGTTTTGATTTAGTGAATAAACTGTTAATGCGATACCCAATTATCTTCGTTTTGGTGTTTGTTGAGATCCGAGCATGTTGTTTATGTATTTTTTATTGCTTAATCTCATCCGTCACATGTCTCCCAGTGTAATCCTCTGTTCCGTAGGAACCATTACAAAATGATTAAGCATCGATGGTTCAGTATGAAGTGAATGCTTATCTTATGTTATGTGATTTTAAAAATTGATTATCTTTGTTATTTGTTCGATTCTTTAGTCAGTGAATGATATTTGTTTGATTCTTTAAACATTGAAGATCTTTGTTTCTATTTAGTAATCTGTGTAGAAAGGTCTTTTGTTTTTCTGTTTGGAGAAAATTGGATTGTTTATGTGTTTGGATCGATTGAATAAATTGTTTGTTTTGGTCAAGTGAAAAACACTGTTGATACGATACACCATGATCTTCGTTTTGGTGTTTGTTGAGATCCGAGCATGTTGTTTATGTATTTTTTTGTTGCTTAATCTCATCCGTCACATGTTTCCCTATGTAATCATTTGTTCCCTGTGTATTACTAATGAATTTTCATTTGTTTTGTCTTAAATGACCATCCGCCACAAGCCGTCTTTATCAGTCTTGAAACACCACCACCATTTTGGCAACATCGCAATATTCGCAGCCCGTAACGACCCAAACCCCCATAATTTTTTGGAGCCATAATGTTCATCCATGCGACCCACTTCATCTTTACATGCTCCAACGTTGCACCCCACAAAACTCTCTACGCAACCTTTCCAAGTTTTTTATAACTTGGTTTGGGGCCTTATAAAGAGAAAAATAATATGTCGGAAGTGCGCTTAAAACTGATCTTACCAATGTAAGCCTGTCACACCCTGACCCACAACGGAAATGGTAGTTGGGGCATGATTGGGTTTTCATCAAAGCTCATGACATTTACTATAAAGTTTCATATTTATTATTTCTCTTTAAAGAAGAAGTTACAATAAACATTCAAACACAACATGTTCAAATACATTTTCATTCAAATTACAAACTAGAGTACAATTACAAAGGAAAACAAAACTAAACGTTCATTCCAAGGCATTAACTTGTTTATTCTTCTAGGCCATCCTATGTGTTTCTTTTCTCAACCGGATCACCTGTATCATGTGTAAAATAGGGTTTTGGGTCAACAAAAGTTGGCGAGTGAATCTTATTTAAATATTTGAAAGGATTGGTTATGTTGGTTATTTGAATAAAATTGTGCATAACCAAATATGAATAAACGTAAATGTAAATTTAATCACAAAACACATAATATCAATTAATGCACAAGCACACACACCAAATGATGAACAATGAGATCAAGGCTCAATCAAACGGAGCCGATCTAATGAGGCACCTGATGCTCAACTCGTCTCCCACGAGGAACTGATGGGCCTAATGAATGATTTGCACACAACTTGACAAGAATGTAAACACGTATCACAACAAACAATATTTACATCATAAGTTTAGGTCATATAATGGTAATAGCACAAGTTTGAATAAACGAAATAATTAAAGCGACACATGATACACCCCAAAACATGAATAAAAGGGGGAATTTGTAAGAATTCACTCACAGTGGGTGCGTTTCTTGGATTGATGATGAATGCGCACGAATTTGGATTTAACCACGAGAGAAACTAACCTAAATAATAACATAATAATTCGATAAATAAATAAACTTTATTTGTGATTAACATTTTTAATTAGTGCTCTTAATGAGATTGTTAGATTTATTTTTGTGAGTTTAAGGAAATTTTCTAACTTTAAAAATCTTAATTTTTTAAATAATTTTCCAATTAAATAAATAAATAAAAAGAAATAAAAAAATTTGACTTTTTTGACCGTTGACCGGTCGGACTGTGTTTTTATATGCGCTGAGTGAGGTTCGAACTCGGGACCTCTCGTATACGTGCACGCAGCTCTACCAACTGAGCTACGTGTCTAACCCGAAATATTTCTGATGTTACTGGTTTAAATCTGGAATTTAATTATTTAAAAAGGTTTATACTGGCTTGACCCGGACGCGTACCGCATGTCTCGAACTCGAGACCTTGGCTGTAACTTGCACTCAGCCCGACCAACTGGGCTGGGTGTCTAACCCGTATTATATAGTTCTTGTATTATATTTAACAACATACTGTGGGACAATCTGTTTTGGTTTCAAAAAAATGGATTTTATTTCAGCAGAACGGACATGTTCAAGACTCGAACCCGGGGCGTGTACGTTATGTTTGCACACAGTCCACCACTGGACTGTGTGTCTAACCCGGTTTAGAATCCATTTTAATTATACATATATTCTCTTTGAACTTCATCTTCTTCATTTGCAATGACAGAATGATGTTAAACCCAATTGTTCTGATTTATTTAGCGATTCTCTTAAAAATTCCTAAATGACTACACATGAGATTAATAAGAATGAAAGAATATAGATGAAAGGTATACCGAACAGAGATACTCTGGTTCTCCGGCGAGGTTCCGACGAGTTGCGAGTTTTTCTGGCGTAGCTTTCTGATGAATAAAGGTTGGTATGATGTTAGGGAGAGTGTTTGTGCAGTCGAATGGGTTCCCTAAGCCCTCTATTTATAGTCGAAAAGGATCGCAGAGGTTGAATTTCAGTTTTTGAAACTTCGGTGTAATTCGGGTATGCGCAATTTGTCTGCATAACTGATTGAACGCGGTTTGACTCGATTTGAGTCCGGGTTCATGACAGGAATAAATTCCGCGATCAATTACAAAGAATTAGCAACTTTTATGTTTACCGGATTGGTTGTGTGCCGTTACTGGGTGGAAACTTTGAATCAGTCAAGGAGATAATTGATACATAAAAGATTGTTTGATTAAATCATTTCAGATGTTGAGGTGTGGTGCAGTGGTGTGTTGTGGGTTTGGTTATAGGCAAGACCCGGGTTCG
The DNA here is from genome assembly GCA_947069175.1 of Scalesia atractyloides. NCBI lineage: Eukaryota > Viridiplantae > Streptophyta > Magnoliopsida > Asterales > Asteraceae > Scalesia > Scalesia atractyloides. The sequence goes on from CAMTDV010000006.1 coordinate 36,245,300, forward strand.
AAACCCGGCGTCTCCCATTTATTTTTTATTCACTTTTTTTATTAATTATAAATTATGGTTTTTAAATTCTAATATATTTATTAATTGTGTATTGTTTAAAATTTGTTTAAGAAATAAATACGCAACGAAAAAATCATATCTGAATATTTGATTAATAAACGAAGCGAGTTTTGAAAACCCGTTTTTCGATGAGTTACAAAGCCGACCTCCAAATGATAAAGACGACGCCTTCCATAGCGCAAGCCTTTTTTTAAAATATTTACTACCGACTCCCAATGCTTTACTAAATTCATGTTGGCTTCGACTAGTAATCCCAAATGTTTAAATGAAAAGGCCCCGACTTTGCACCTTAATGCATTCGCCATTGCTTGGACTTTTATATTATCAACCCAACCCAAAAAATGCAACTTTTTGCAAGATTCTCCCTTAAACCGGATGCGAGATAAAAACATCTCAAAATCCTTTTCAGGTTTATATCATTTTGATACGACCATTTCCCCAATATAGATAACATTGTCCGCGTACAGAAAACGGGAAAGTGTCGGCCCGTTTAAAGGAGTCGTGATTCCCCGGAATAAACCAATGGAGCACGCCTTCTTCATCACTCCCGATAAAGCGGCCATTGCCAAAATGAATAAAAAAGGTGATAAAGGATCCCCTTGCCTCAAACCCCTATAACAAGCGAATTCTTGGGTCAGGGACCCCTTTACTAGAACCGAAGCCCTAGCAGATGTCACTATGGCCATTATCCAAGTTCTTCATTTTGAAGGGAAATTCATTTGGGACAAGATAGAGTTTAGGAAGCTACAACTTAACGTATCATACCTTCTTCCTACTTCGCCTCAACCATGGAATAATTTCATTCTTTAGAATTGATGACTGCACCTTTGATGCACTGCTAGTACTAGTACATCTGAGAATTCTTAATTGGATAGTTGTAAAATGGACCATCAAGAAAACATCTTTTAGCTAGAAATCCCGATTGCTTCTCCGAAATCAAGCCCTGAATAACCGATTTCAATATATTCACCAACACTTTTGATATCACTTTGTATATACAACCAGTCGAACTAATTGACCTATACTCACCAAGATCTCTCGTGTCACTTATTTGGGATCAAAGCTATGAAAGACGATGTACACCCGTTGCTAAAAGTCCCCTTCCAATAAAATTCTTCAAAAAGCTTAACAAAGTCGCCTTACAAAAATCCCAACTTTTTTTAATAAAATTAAAATTTATACTATCCGGGCCCGGCGCTTTATCCCCCTCGCACTCCCAAACCCCTTGTTTAATTTCCACAATGGAGAAAGGAACTACTAAGGAATCTGCTTCCGCAACTGAGAACGAATGAATGTTGGGACATTCCAAAATCTCACATTCAACGGTTCTTGAAACTTTTCCACAAAAAAGTTAAAAACCCGGTCCTTGATTAGAGGAGGCGACATTACCCATACCCTATCTATGAGAAGGGCATTTATGCGATTATAGCTAGAGTTAGCTTTAAACTTTCAAGAGAGACAATTAAGAGAATGGGAGATGACAACGCGTACTTAAAACCTCTATTAAGTGTTATCCGGATTACTAAGTTAAAGTTCGTTCTCTATTTGTAATTAACTAGTAAATTTCACCGAGCGATGCGGCGGGTCCAAATGTAAAGTAACTCGTATTTGTGTAGTAAAGACCAGACAAAAGTTACGTCAAAATGTAAATAAACTGAAGATGTACATAAAATGAAAGCACGAAAATGTATTATATATGGCCCGACATACTTGCAAAAGAAATTTCCGTCGAACACCAACCTGAACTTACACTGACACGTACATAAAAATAAGTATAAAAATATTTTTTTAAGGTAAAAATGGTATCGCGCGTTGCGGTGGGGCCGAAACGTAAAGTAAGTCGAAATTATAAAGTCTAGTGAAAACATATTATATTTGACCTGAGTTGTTTTAAAACAAAATTTATGCAAAAACGTAGATAAACTGAAAACGTACAAAAAAACGAAAAAATATATTATATCTGAGCCTACTCATTTTCAAAGAAACGTAATCAACTTGAATTTATGCCGACACGTACATAAATATAAGCACGTAAAAACTGATTATAAAATTTTTAGAAAGTTGAAGGGTTATAAATAACAATACTAAATGTTGTAGGGTAAAGATTAAAATAAATAAAAACTTACTAAAAGATAAAAGAAAACGTAATCAAATTGAATTTAAAAATAATTATAAAGTTTTTAGAAAGTTGAAGTGTTACAAGTGACAATACTAGATATTTAATGATAAAGACTAAAATATACAAAAAATTACTAAAAAAAACAATAACCAACTGCCATGCACCAACTAACCATTAGTCATCCAACCTTTCATTGTATCTATATAGAATGTTAGTTATTAATTAAGTTATGATAATAAAGTTATCTGATTATTCTACATAATAGATACTTAATTATTAAAGTTAATCAATAAACACCTTTCATCTATTTTAAATTAATTTGTGTTTTTATCTTTTGTGGAAATTAATTTGAGTTTCTTTTTTAGATATCCTTTATATATTTTATTCATGTACTAGTTTAAATTTTAAATATGTAGTTGTTTTATTTGTGTGTTCAAATGTTTAATTTATTTTTCATTAAAATAGAAAAGAAAAAAGATTAGGCTAGTGTTACCATAAGATAATGTGTTTTAGGGTACTGAATACAAGGAGTGAGGTGGTACTGTTGGATTGGAGGGTACGGGTACTCCCATTGAGCACCCATTCCCCCTTATATCACTTTGAGATTATATTATAAATATAACCGATTTTTTTTAATTTATTTTTATAAACGTGCATTTTAACAAAAACTAGCATATCCTTATGATTCGATTCATGGTGACGAGTAATTGAAATGTAAATATTCACATTTTTGATTAAAAATGTTTCCAAAAATTTGAAATTATAGCACTTTTATAAATGGGAGGGGAATCTATTTTTCTCATTCAAATGTTACTTCCTTAAAATAAAACTTAAATATAGTGGCACCTACTACCTAGTACTTCACGGATTAGAAAAAACACATTCCTTACACATGAATCCCTTATAAATGGGAAATCAAATTATACGTTTTAAACAACCCTTCGTTCTTTCTAAATTAGCATGTCTTCTTCTCTTCTTCCTGGTTCCTTCACGCTCTATGCCTTTCCTCCCACAACCACCCAACGAGCCTTCAAGACTCGAACCAACCAAACCCAAGGGTTTAGAGCCTCATGCAATGATGCACCAAATGGTCACAATGATAAGAAAATCATACCCTCTGACTCCCAAAAGCTTGTGGTTCCCAATGTAGACCGCAGGAAGCTGCTTGTGGGGCTTGGCGGCTTGTACACGATGCCAACCTCCTAGGAGCAATAGCTGCCCCCATTACATCTCCTCATATCACATCCAAATGCAAGGAAGCAAAATCCGACGTTGGAAACATTTCAAGTTCGGTAAGGACGCGAAAATGTTGTCCTCCTAACCTTGGGAAGACGATTAAACCTTTCGTGTTCCCAACGGAAAACACGGTGAGGATGAGATGGCCAGCACATAACGGGACAAACGAGCAAGTGGAAAAGTACAGAAGAGCCATCCAAGCCATGAGGGACCTCCCAGAAGATCACCCACACAGCTTCAATAGCCAAGCTAAAATCCATTGTGCTTACTGCAACGGAGGTTACACTCAAGTCGATAGCGGTTTCCCTAAACATTGAAATTCAGATCCACAGATCATGGCTCTTTTTTCCTTACCATCGGTGGTACCTATATTTCTACGAAAGAATACTAGGAAAGTTGATTAACGATCCCACTTTCGCCTTAGCATTCTGGAAATGGGAGGAACCAGCTGGAATGTCGATGCCAGAAATCTTTGTAACCAAAGAGGCTAATGGCAAACCAAACTCATTGTACGACGGGACACCCTTCATCTTCCACCAGCAATAGTGGATTTGGACTTTGCTCTAGAAAATAAGGGACTTTCAAATGAGACACAAATAACATGCAATCTTAGTACAATATACCGAGATTTGGTGAGAAACGGAGGCGATACACTAAGCTTCTTTGGTGGAAAATATGTAGCCGGAGAGAAACCTGCTCCAAGTGGCGCAAAGTCGGTCGGATCCGTGGAATCTGGTAGTCACATGGGCGTGCACATAACTCAACACAACATAAAAGGAAGGACATGGGCAATTTCTACTCCTCGGGGTATTGTTATCTTAACAATCCCTAAACAAAAATGACAATCCTACCCTTAAATAACTATTATTATTATTATTATTGTTGTTGTTTATTATTATTATTTTATTATTATTATTATTATTATTATAACAGGTATGATCCTTTGTTCTACTGTCACCATGCAAACATTGACTATACGTGGAAACTATGGAAGGATTTGGGCCTTCCTGGGCACATTGAACCAACAGATCCAGACTGGTTAAACGCGTCGTATGTGTTCTATGACGAGAATGAGGAGCTTGTGCGTGTGTACAACAAAGATTGTGTTGACATAGAGAAGCTCAAGTATGATTTCATCAAGAACTCAAAGGAAGTGTTACCATGGCGCAAGAGTCGACCGGCTAAACGTAGCATAAGCGACCAAGTTGTGTCCACCTTAGAGGTGCCAACTATTGATGAACTCAAGTTCCCTGTTAGCCTAGAAAACACCTTGAAGGTTCGTGTGAAGAGGCCCGCTGTGAAGAGGAGTAAAGAGGAAAAGGCGAAAGCCAACGAGATTTTACTGATAGGTGGAATAAAGTTTGATAGCGATAAGTTCGTTAAGTTCGACGTGTTTGTTAATGAAAAGCTAAAAGAGGGTGTTCTTACCACGCCGTGTGATCCGGAATACGCAGGTGGATTTGCACAGATTCCGCACAATTATATGAAGAAGATGTTGATGTCGAGCGCGGCTAGGTTTGGGCTGACAGAGCTGTTGGAGGACACAAACGCCGACGACGAAGAGTATGTAGCGGTGACATTGGTGCCGAGGACTGGGTGTGAAGATCTCACCTTTGGCGAAATCAAGATCAAGTTGGTTCCTCTAGTTTAACATGAAATGCTTTTTTTGTGTATGTTTGTTTAGCCTGAATTCAACGCACATTGATGAGTTGCAAGGTTTCAATTAAGCTTCTATTTTTTTTTCTTTTTGAAAGACAATTAAGCTTCTTATGTAATCAAGAAGAAAACTGGCTTACTAAACATAGTAAGTAGTAACCATTTCTTCTTCTTCTTCTCCCAATACTTTCTGATTTCTTCTATTAAAGATTTAAGGAAAAATCAACTAAGCCCTAAAGATCCACATAATTACATTCTTAGCGGCCGATTTATTTTTATCTCCAAAATAACTATTGATTCATATTTATACACCCTATCAAGTCAATCACCATTTATTTGTTTCACTTTATTCTTTTTTAGAGCATTCACATCCCCTTCACAATTCTTCACCCATCTTCAAAATTTTAAAAATTACAAAAACATTACTACATCTCATTCACTATTTTTATCTTCACCCACTAAAATTTAACAAAAACCCACATACTCCCTTGAAATTTGCAAAACTACAATTCACCTCTATATTATCTCTCTCTCACACACATGCACACACATATATAAAAAGAGAAATAAATAATTTAAAAAAATAAAAAGAGAAATAAATAACTAAAAAATAGGAAAAAGAATATAGAAACAAGTATAATGAATGAGATGTGAGAGGTTTTAGAAAATGTTACACATCTTTTTAACCGAGAGTCATTTTGAATAGACTTAAATCTTTAAATGTCTTTTTTTTCTTTATACCAAGATACATTGTAATTTATAACTTTTAAAGAATTAAGTTACTTCTTTGGAATTTATGTAAATTTAGCTTAATCATTATATTAAAGTTAATAAGTTTTGGTTTATAAGGTGGTGTTTCGTTTCTAACAAGGATCTACGCAGCCTCTTTTGTCTGTGTCGTGCAAATCACTCGTAGATATTGCCATCTGTAGACTATTTGTTTTTCCGAAGATGTTTATTAAAAAACGTCTGCACGAGCTCTTCCTGGTGCAGACTTGGCGCAGCCACTTCTAAAATCTTCTAAGGTCTATAGAGGGTTAAACACCACCACCCACCACCTCCATCCTCCACCACAACCACCGTCCATCACCACCAGCACCGTCCACCACTACCCATCGTCCACGTCCACCACCCACCACCACTGTCCACCACCACCGTGTAGCACCACCACCACCACCCACCACCATTGTCAGTACACCACCACCACCACCACCGTCCGTACATCACCACCAATTTATTTTGGAAGTCTACATACGTTAAAAAACAAACAACCTTCTTCTTGCAGACTGCAGAGGTTTAGTCCACCTTTTCTACTGCATATGTGGTCCGCAGACTGCAAACATTTTACCTCTTAAAAAACAAACAACATTTAAGACTTCGATTAAATATATACTTAACATGTTAGCTCAATCATCATATGAAAGTTTATAAGTTTTGGTTTATAAGACTTTGATTAAAAATATACTTCACATGTTAATTTAACTTGCTAGAAAATTATGTGTTCAACCCAACAAAATATTTTCCTTTAGTATTATTCCTTCTCTCTATCTCGTTTTTATCTAAAAGTCTCTTAAATATATCGATTTTTCTTCGTTTTAAACTATTATTCTCTCTATTTAGTTTTTAAATTTGCAATCGTTTACTTTGATCATAATTTTGGTATGAAAAATCACAAGTTATTCAAGTTAAGAAAAATGCATCAATTACCTTGTACTCTTGATTAAGACCTGTTATAATTTTATTCACAAAACCTGTCTTTTCATTCTAACAGGTTTTGTGAATATTTTTAACGATTGATAAGGGTGTAGCTGGTAAGTGAAATTATTTTTAAGGATTGAAATTCAAAGAAACGGATTTGAAATTAAATTTGCCAAAAGGGTTTGAAATTTAAAGAAATTAAAGTGTATCAAAGAGCTAATAGCCAAAAGGATTCGAAATTTAAAGAAATTAAAGTCTATCAAAGAACTAATAATTTGTAATGCACTTGGGTGAAAACAATCATATAACAACCATCCCTGCCTACCACGTGCCGTAGTCGCCACCACACCTATCGTTTGTAGCTACAACCATCGTCATCGTTTTCCTCACCTACGTACACCACCATCTGCGGCGGCAGTACTGGCGGTGAAGGCAAGGTTACAAAGTTGGTTGCGACAGTGGCGGTGGCATGGGCGATGGTGGCTGTGAGGTGGGGTGGGGTGGGGCTACTATAAGTGGTGAATGCGTTAGTGTTTGGAGCTTTTAGTTCCTTTGGTTGAATTCTTTCGTAATTTGGAAGAAATGTTGAATTCATGGATTTGTGCGTACTAATTTCAATTCGTTCATCAAGCAAAACACTAAAAGTGAAGTTCATATTCCAATTCCAATAAATTTGTATAACAAACACATTATAAAATGAAATTCAGATTTCAATTCTATAGAACTTTGTGAACCAAACGCACGTTTGAGCATTTCCAATTTAATATAATAAATTAAAACAAAAATGTAATAAAATGCGATTACAAGGACTTTGAGTTACTTTTAAATGGCGACGTTTGGTAAAATGCATGACTTGCATCGGAGTTGGTATGTATAATATATTTAATTCTTACACAAAAAATCATATATTTAATTCTTACACAAAAAACATCCATTTAAATTATTTATGCTCATAAGTATACAGATAATAAAAATCAAATAACCATTATACAACAAAAATGCCATTTTGACCCAGACCCTACTTCAAACGTTTAATCAAATAGTAAAAATTAGTGATCTTTTCGGCCATATGTTGATGCTAAAGATGAGTGTAATCACTTCCTCAAGTATGTTGCATAGTTTAAAATGAGAAAGTCACATAACCAGCAGATAAAGATATGAAGCCACAATTTGACCTATATGCCTTTATCTTATGTTGCCTTGCTCTTGATAACCAAGTATCATCACCAATGTTGTTGAATATACTTAATACCAAAGTGAAATAATTATTTACATCGATACAAGTTAGGAGGTGTGGAGTACACACTTGTTCGAAACTATTGTAATTTTATAACTCAACGAACCCGAGAGTTTAAGAGGGAAGCACCCCTTAAACCCTCTTGGTGGGGCTTAGGGACAATGCACTTGCAAGGAGCAGAGCCTATGGTGGTGTTTTGCTAAAAGTTGCTCTGGATTTTTTTTATTGGAAGCTATTTTAGATTCATGTAAAGTTGCATGGAAACTGGTCACCGATAATAATTGATTGTAAGTGTTAAATAACGTTGTAAATAAAAAAATATATAAATATTTTCAAAATGACAAGCTAAAGTATATATAGGCTATTCTATTTGTACATATATGGTAGATGGGCGCATTCAATCCTTCCTTACTTCGTCAATGGTAAGTTACAATTAATTAATGAAAGAAAACTTGGTCAATTGGTATCAAACAGTCGCCAATAATAAGTTAATACTGGCCACTATCAATTGCGAAGTGTGGTAACTAGTTGTCAACATCAACTTGTTCATCAGTGGCAAGTGGTCTTCATGGATAGTTTTTTCCACTGATATAACCGAATAAGTGCTCATGGCTATAACTGTTAACTCACACACTCTTATACAAAGAGTTACATCATTTCAAGTTAACTCTTGTAATGGTTCCCCAACTTAAAAGGAGAGTCTTTGACAATTCTAGTAAATGTTTCATAAGCAACATGCATATTCAATTCGTTCTCGTTTTTCTTTCAATTTTCCATCTCCAAAAAAAATTAAATCAAAAACGAATCTAATTACGATTTATAGAGATATCTGGATCCTTACAAATATGGTAATTCAACCATGTTTTGATGTTTACTCTTATGCTTTCTTTGGTTTATAATTCATTGCTTGTTTTGTTGTTAATGGCCCAACCACTTGTTGGTTAAGTTAGATATAAATATAGTTTGGTAGCTTCTTGGTGTTGATTTTGGCTTTTGTAATTTTTTATTTGATGAAATTGATAGACTCTCCAAAAAGAGAAGGTTGTTTCGTATTCTAAATTCTATGAGAGGAGTTTTTATATGATAAAAAGTTGTTAGAAGTGGTTATGAGTAAAGAAGAGAAAATGTTATTGTTTATTTGTATATTTGGAGAGACGTTGTTCACCCTGTATAATTTTTAATATATTTTGAAAATGGTTATGAGTGAAGGAGAGAGATAATAATGATAAACGTCACTACTAGAAAATACACTATTCTTGACACGCGAACAATGACACGCGCTTATTTTATGACATTCAAAATCATGTGTCAAGAAAAAAATGTCATGGTTTACAAAATTTAATAAATCTATGACATTATTTTTTGTGTGTCATGTTTTTAGCGTCATAAAGAAAACAAGATCTATCTTGACACACAAACAATGACATGCACTCATTTTATGACATTCGAAAGAGCATGTCAAGAAAAAAAATGTCATGGTTTTACAAAATTCAATATATTTATGACACACTTTTTTGTGTGTCATCTTTTTAGCGTCATAAGAAAAACAAGATCTATCTTGACACACGCTTATTATATGACATTTAAATGCGTGTCAAGAAAAAAGTGTCATGGTTTTACAAAATTTAATAAATTTATGACATTGTTTTTGCGTGTCATCTTTTTAGCGTCATAAAAAACATTAAATGAACATAAGGGTTAATTTCCTATACCAGTTATTGCTAGTTACTGTTGTTATTGTTTATGTAATATGGACATCATGGTTAAGAGCTTGAAAACTCTTAAAGAGAAAAATTTTTATGTACTTATGAAAAAGTGATATATATCTAATATATTAATTAAAAATTATATTAACAATGTCTCGTTTAGGCTCACAAGCTGGGGCGAGATCGGGCTAGTTTACTTAATGAGTTTGTTTTAAGGTTCAAGCTCATATTAGGCTGGTCATAGTGGTTTTGGGATGACCATGCCGCTTGGTGTTGGTTTTGGAAGGTAGCCTTTCGACGAGGCGATGTTCTCATCGGTCTCTCATGATTTCTCACCCACCTGCATCTTCCCATATCCAATTTTTCACTCTAATAGTTAAGATGACTCTTAATGGATGTGCTACTAGGTATGGTAAAAATACCCGAGCCCGACAGGTATACTCGAAGCATTTGGGACGGGTTTACCCGATACCCAATGGATATTGGGCCGGGTATGAGTATGGAAAAAAAATATTTCGCGGGCATGGATCGGGTATGGGATTAGATGATACCCGATAACTATATTACCCGTAAACTTTTAAGTTTTATATTTATTTTCCTTTAATTATTGTTTAGTAATGTTTCATTCTTGTACCTTTATTATTTGAAAAATAAACTTTTCATTTGGAATATATATTTTGATGACATTATTCATATTTATATTTATATGCTATGAAATACAAAATTAATTTTTAAGATTATAGTTATAATATATTTACATTTTTAAATATATCAAATATTATTACAATGACGATGAAGATGATATGTATGTTATTTATCATACTTTAATATATTATATAGATTTTTAAAGCATAAAATTATAAAGGAAAGTAAAAAAAATACATATATATGAAAATCCAAACGGTTATACCCGATACTCACGGGTATGCCCGATACCCGACGAGTAAATATCCGTCAAATACCCGACGGGTAATGGGACGGGATTTTACAAACGGGTATGGGTATGGGATAGCCATACCCGACCCACACCCGGGCCATTGCCATCCCTATCTGTTACACGCTATATTAGTAATAACGTCAAACTCGATTGACCAATTTTAATACACATATACATGTACATACATACATGTGTTTGAACGTAATCGGTTCGTTTTTTCACGACACTGATACGTTACTGGTACTCGATATGGCTTACAGTATAAAAAATTCTATTTACAATACAACTCTGTTTCCAACATTGTTCGGCCGAAACAAACTTTATCCCAATAAAATCACGAACACGGGCATCACTTTCGAAGTTGTTCGGACAAAAAAGATCTATTATATATTTGATCGGTTCCACTTAACTTCTATTTCAACAATAAGTACACTCCAAGGGTATATTCAAAATCTTATAAGATCTTACATTATATTATTAGAACTACGGAAATGGTAAATTGTGTCATTTTATTGTATAGTACAGTATGGTACGGCATAGGGATGACAATCAAACCTGACCATGATTGGTAAATTTGGGATGAATTTGGGGTCAGGTATGAGAGCGGGTTTGGGACGATTTGTTTAGATTACGCGGTACTTTTTCTCTTTGCATTTTGATGTTGAGAAACAGCTAAAAAAACATCATTCCCCATAAAGATGTGAAAATTGAAGAATTTCCAAAAATTTTGATGGTTTTTAAAAAAATACCAACTCTTATGTTTTCCCTCTTTGTTGTGACTCCCGCCCTTGGCCCATTTCCCCTCTCCCACGCCTAAAATTCCTCTATCAGTTCTTCATCTTTAAGGTATAATTTAAACTAATTGCTCACCTTTTTTTTTTCCATTATTATTATTATTATTATTTTATGTGCAGAGCTTTCATATTTATCTCCGTGCCCTAATCCTAAATTTAGGTCATTCCATTTTCAGATCTAAGGTAACTATTACATATTTTAAGCATTAGTTTTGTTTTTTGTTTTGTTTACTGTTGATAGATATGATCGAATTTTGGGTCACTTGGTTTGTTTGTTTGTTTGATTAGTTAGGTTGACAACATGAAGGAGCGAGGATGTTGATGAAGTTTGAGACGAATATGCTCGCGAATAAAGGTTTATTTTTCCAATTTAGGGTAACAATTTGTAACCTCCATTTTGGGTAACAGTTCTAGTTTTATAGTTCTGACAGTCAATGATGTCAGGTTGAAATGTAAGATGGGTAAATAATTACTACTAATCTTAAATTACAGCCATTTAAAATGACCTTCACAGCCTAGCTGATAAATATAATCATGGTTGTTTTGTTAAAATCTAAACTGTTATCAGAACCCATAGACAAGAAGACAGGCTGGAATCATTGTTTAATGCATAGATGAGTTTCTCGTTCTTGAAGAACCATGACCATCACCATCCAAACAAGCCTCTTCATTTGTGTTGTCATCTGACCCGTAGTAGACGAGAAGTCAGGGGATGGCATTATTGTTTAATCATGTGGGAGTATTCGGAGGTAAATTTAGTAGCTTTGTCTATCTTTTTGTTGTTGTATTTTACCTATTTTTGAGTTCGATTGTGTAGTTGATAGTTATGCTCGATTGATATGTGCTAGATACTTTGCACTTGATAAAGCACATTAGGTGTTTAATGCAATGCCAAAGAGAGATGTGTTGTCTATAATATTGGTTCAATTGTAAGCTTAATTTTATTATATCATAAAGAATTCCATGAAAATGTTTATATCTATGTTTTTTGTTGTGCCAATTAGCAATGATAGTTCTTGGCAACTTGACTTTGGTTATATATTGCAGATGCATACCCTTTGGAGCCACCAAGGATGAAGTTTGCAGCTAAAGTTTTGTAAGGGTGTTTGAATTTTGTTGATTTGTCATTATAGTTATTGTGAAGGTTCGGGTTGTTGAACACGAACACACAGAGTTGAAATATATCATTTTTGTTTTAGACCATCTCCCCACATGGTATGGAATATGACTATTAGTTGAACATCATTGGTGATTGTATACATGTTACCAAGTGGATCATTTTTACTAGCCTTGACCTTTGAGTTCAGATTTTTGTTAGTTTAAATTTAAATGGGTGGCCCATTTGCTTTAAAGGTTCAAACCATGATATCACAAGAATGTAAAAGTATTATGATTATATGAATATCATGGGTTCACACTGATATTGGATTAATGTAATTACTCTATTTGGGAATAATGTCATTAAATTTATAGATTATGGTATATCTAGGATTGGTAGGTTGTCTGTTCATTAGGTTTATGTTGCTTGCATCATAAGTAATTCTTATCGTTTTTTTTTTGTTGAAAGAACCGGAATGTCAGCAGCCAAAGTGGGGCCATTCGTTTGGACATATTGAAGGATCAGTGAAGCCCATCCCTTATATTTTTCTCTTGCCACTCTTGAACCTGAAGGTTAGCTGATGCAAAAAAACCAAGAATAATGATTTATATGGTTTAAATATTTATAGGGCCAATTCTGAATAGGATGGTGAGTTGAACAACACAAGGATTTTAGTTAACTGACTTAACATTAAGTGGAATATACTTTGACATAATTTTGATTTTTTATAGGGCAATGGTCGTGTATGCTTCACGAAGTGGTGCCGACATAAGGGTTAAACTGATCTGGATCAACGCTAGGGTGAGCACTTTATCCCTTATTTAAATTGTGGCTGGAATGATACTATAAATATTGAAATCCTTTACTTTAAACTTAAATCGCATCGGTTTCACATATCTTGATATTTTTAATTGTGTAGTGTCCATGTTAGCTGGGAGGTCCTGAATGCGGCTACTATGTGATGAATTTCATGAAGGAGATAGCTTACGAAGGAGTTGAAATACTTGACAATAATAATGTAAGTTTAGGGATATTGTAGTCTACATGTTAGAGAAATATGTACTTATATGTCCAAACAAATGCTTAAATTCATAGATTTAGATTTAGGGGTTGTTTGGCAACTTCTGAATGGTTAAGTGCTGAATTAGTAAGAGGTCTGAAACATTAAGTGCTGAATCAGTAAGAGGTCTAAACCATTAAGAGCCAGTATAATGCTAAAACCGTTCAGAGGCAAATGTCTGATCAATTCAGATTAGAGGTCTTAACCATTCAGACTCTGTATAATACTTAACAATTCAGAGGCAAATGTCTGAACTATTCAGACATTTGCTCACGAAACAAACAGTTTGAACCATTAAGTACTGAACCAGTAAGAGGTCTGAACCATTAAGAGCCTCATTAAGAGGTAAACAAACAGCCCCTTAGTCTTGAAATTAAATATCCAAACAAATTCTTAAATTCATAAATTAAGATGAAATTCTGATTTTTAAGATTTATTTCATTTAATTGTTGTCTTAGGTGATGACATTCATGAAGATTGGTCAACTTATGGGGTTACCTCTATATTTAAGTGTTGATGATGTATTGACAAACAATTCTTTTTTTTTTCTTAACGTTAAAATATTTGTAGTATACTTGATAAATGATTATGTAATGGGTTGTTTTCATATATATATATATATACACACACACATATATAGGGAGATGATCATGAGAAAACTAGATATATAATGAGAAAACTAGAAAACTAACTAAAAAAAACAAAAAAAAAGCATAAAAAACATACAATTTATTTTTTTACAAATTTTTTTATAAAAAATCGCTGCATTTTATATATAAAAAAACTTTAAAAAAAAACTTGTACTGCACATGTGCACTATATGTATACTACACATGTGCATTATATGTATATGTTGCATATGTGCATTATATGTTTTTTTTATTTTTTTAAATGTTTTTTTATATAATATATATAGCGAATTTTTATAAAAAAAAATCAAAAAAAAATTGATATGTTTTTTGGCTTTTTTAGTTAGTTTTTTGGTTTTCTCATTTAAACTAGTTTTCTCATAATCCATCCCATATATATATATATATGTGTGTGTGTACTTGTTTTATGAAATAGATTTATTGTTTTCGTTATTATACATGTATCTAGAGTAAATTAGTAATTCTATAAAAAAATTTTAAACAATTAAAAGCATGACACGCATAAATAAATGTCATATATATATGTCATAAATGCTTGTCATGAAAGTGTCAAAAAAAATGTCATGAATGTGTCATTAAATGCGCATCATAAATGTGTGTCGTAAAATCATGACACACAAATGCATGTCATGTTAATTTTATGACTTGTCAATCAATGACCTGCTTTTGCGTGTCATAATTACTGTCTTATGACGCACAATGTGTGCTAAGAAATGTGTATTTTCTAGTAGTGCATATAAAAATATTATTTAATTGAAATGATAGAATATATAGTTGTTTTTAGTGTAATTATAAGGGTAGAAAATGACGGATATGATGTGAATGCTCTTAGGCTGTAATTAAGCGCCTAGCTTATCATAATCACCGTTAGGTCCTGTTCAAAAAAAAAAAATTACATCACCGTTAGGTGGTGGAGGTAGGAATATCTCTTGAGGAGTTTTTGATTAATGATTGCATATTATTTCTTATCATATTGTTCCTTTTTTATTTATTTACTAGTTTAGTTATCCGTGTGATACACGAGCTTGTATAGTATGTTATCTTAATATATGTTTTTGAATGAAACTACATTAGTCTAGTATCTTATGTTAATATATGTTTTTGATGGACAGTGGTAGTCTAGTCTTTGTGTCAATTCTAAGTTACTGTATATCAGCAAATATTATGATTTAAGATGAGTTTTAAATATCAAAATAAGCGTGTCAAACTTGTGACGTGAAAGCGTTATGTACTTATTCTAATACATACTGATTCAGGATCGATTCGGTGAAGCATAAAGTTTTCTCCGTGCTCTGCAGCTTGCGCGGTAAGCGATAACAATATGCCCAAGAGCAAAAACCACGGATGATAGAAATAAACAGGCATCCCCCATGATTTCTTTAAATGAAGTCTTTTTCTTGAAGGAGAAGATGAAGCTTCAGCTTCGAGTTGTGAATTGACAGCGAAAATGCAATCTTTTATTGATAGACATAATGTAACCGTGTCAAAATATTGCCTGTGTGAAAGCACAGAACCGTCACAGATCATATAAACATCTGAAATTACAAACGGAAGATTTATATATTACTCGTTCAAAAAGGTTCCAGTTCAATTTCAGTGGTATTGATATTATTAATGACTAAATTATCTAGATCAACCTAAAATGAAATTCAACAAATTCATGTTGTCAACATATATCTTCTTGTCTCCTCCAAATGAAAAGCTTCAACAGTAAGATTACCAATCCCTGTTATGTCTACACCTACTACATTCAAAGAAACACTTCTACATCTTATTTCTTTTCAATTATCTCATCTGATTAGACCAACTGTAGTGGCAAAATTTTTAGCGTTTTTCTCTCCCAAACATGCCCCAGAATGCCCACCCCCCTCCCCCCAGAACCTAAATACCACCCAACCGCAACAAAACTTTAACTTTCAAGAGATGGACCCGAATGTGTTTTCCTACGCGGCTTACTTGCGCGGCTCCAATCCCTTCCTACCAGGCGGTTTGCAACCACCCCAAGAACAAGCCGAACCCGAGGTGGATACGGTGCCGGAGACGCAACCCGAACCCGATCGCGAGACATCTAAACGCGGTAGAAGGTCACATAAAAAAGGACCCGAACGCTACTCGTCGTAAGCATAGTTACCTTGTTTGGACGAAGGACGAGGAATATGCGTTGGCTCGGGCGTGGCTCGACGTTTCGGAGGACCCCGAAGTTGGTAAGTGTTATAAACTATTAGTCGACTTTATTTTTTAAATAACCATCTATCGTTTATTATTATTTTTTTTAACGTATCACTTATTTGTTTAATTTTTGTAGCAAACTATCAAACCGGTCCAACATTTTGGAACAACATTCGTGAGCTTTTTTTAAGGCGATGGGAAAAGGTGAATATCGGGACAACGATTCGATATCTAGCAAATGGACCGATATCAACAAAAAATGTCACCAATTCCAAGAAGTTTATCAACGAACGAAAGATAATAGGCCGAGTGGCGAAGGTGACGTCGATATTTTAACGAGGGCTATGGATGAGTTCGACCAAACTAAAGGCGTCTTCACGTACTATAGATGTTGGGAGCTTCTAAAAAATAGTCCAAAGTGGGCTAATATACCGGCCATGACGTCTAGTAGTAGACGTAAAGCTAAACGGTCGAAAACGTGATCCTCGGTTAACCTGGAAACACCCATTTCCGATGCGCACACCATCGACTTAAATACTAATTTGTACGATGACGAGGAAGATGAAGAGTTGGCCCGACCGCCCGGTAGAAGAAAAGGAAAAAAAAACAGGGAAAAAGCCGCTAGAGTCATCTTCCGATAATCTCGAGTTGAAGGGAGATTTCGAGGAGATGAACCGACGTCTCCAAGACATTCGAGACCTCGGTCACAAGCGTTGGGAGACTATGCAAGAACTAGTCGACGAAAACAAAAATTTTACGAGATGCAAGCGGCGAGGCAAACGGAAAAGGACATAGAGTTTTTGTCCAAACCGATCAATCACCTCCAAGGCGACGCGTTGATTGTTGCGCAAATGCACCGCCAAAAACTTCGAGAAAAATACGGCCTTTAGATTATCATCTTTTTTATTTTTTAGTAATGTTCCTTTTTTATTTCCGGTTTTTTTATTATTTTAATTTTTGTAAGTTTAGTGGATTTTTTTATTATTTTTATTAGTTTTAAATGAAGTATTATTAGTTTTTAATTTAAAAAAATTATTAATTGTGTAATGATTGGTTGGGGTATTATCGGATATTATTCCACTACGCCCTTTTTGTAAAAACGTCCAATAATACACTTTGCTGACTGGACTGCTACATGGCAGAAAACACCTAAAGGAGAGTGCATTAGACAATCATAAACAAAAACCGTAAAATGAGTCAATGATAGCTTTTAGACAGAAGCACTATCTATGACATTATTATCACATTTTCCCTTTTATATGCAGAAAAGAAGCACAAGTCAATTATATCAAAACACACATGTGTTACAAAGTAGCATCAGTGTAACAACATTTGGAATCCACACATGTAATAGAACTTTTCACTTGTCAAGCTATTATTATACCTTACTTTAAAGTGCAAAATTGACAGAAAATAATAATTACACTTTTTTTTGAACGGCTAATTTCTTGTGGGACTTGAACCCAAGACCTTCCCCTTTCCAACCTAGGTGTTTTTAAAGCTTTGCCTTCGCCAAATAACAATTACACTAAACCATTAAGAATTGCTAAACACCCAACACTTCAACAAAATCAAAATTCACAAATGAGCACAAACTCTGTTCTCATGTCATAAAACTCTTTGAGATCAAAGCGAATACCACTATACTTTAAAAATATTAAGTAGAGATTCATTTTATGTTACTAATTTAGGACCAAGGTTTACTGTTTGTATCATATTTCCTATTTGTTAACATAGAAAACTCATGATTAGGTCCTTTAGTTTGTCAAAACACATTTTGCCTAAGCTTCTCATCATTGTCAAAACACATTAACCTAAATCACACACATTCTCTCGACAACTAAAAAAGCCATAAAATGAAAACGTTAAAACACCCCCGGGAAAAAAAAAAACCCTAACCTTATCAGCCAACATTTGCTGCAAAACCCAATCACCTGAGCCCGGGCTAAAAGCCCAACAAAGTGAATAGATCCCATTAAGAGATGGCTCTAAAAATTCAAACAAGATTTTTTTAAATTTTTTCTTTAAAAACCTCTAGAAGTTGACTCAAACCAAATAGGGTCAATTTTTAAAACTCTTTAATCTTACCATTTTCATATATCCACCAAATTGAGAATGACCACCTAAGTAGCACTGGAACGGGTAGGGGCCGGGTACGGGGATGATACAGGAACGAGGAACGGAAAAACTCTAAAATTTCCCAAAATACGGGTACGGCAAAGGTACAAAAAAATAAAAAAATAAAAATATTTTTAAACAAATTCCCAAAAATATATATATATAAAAAAATTGATGTAAAAATGTAAACTCCAAAAAATTGCCCACATCTTCCAAAGGTAATTAAGTATCAATAACAAATTATTTTTTTAAATTCTGGGTTTATCTAGTGAGGATTTGGAAACCCCCCCAAAAACCCTACATCTTCCCCTTGAATCAAAATTTATTTCCCCCCACATCCTCATCTTTACATAAAACATTTCGGGTTCCTTGACAAAAGTCCCGGGGAAAATTTTTGTGGAGGGAATTTAATTCTTGGGCCACTTGTAGTCAACTTGTTTTCCCCCTAAGCGAGTGAATAAATGCATAAGTGCTCCAATTTCACTCAGACAAGAAGAAAAAACTAGGTTGTCCAAGTAATCTAAAAGCCAAAGTTGATAAGAATTAGAGATGATGATAAATTGAGAGATTAAAGAAGTCGAAAAATGATAAGTCTATTTATTTAATGATCGGTTTTTGGAATTTGGAAAGGGTTAAAACCCTAAAAAAAAAAATGGGAAAAGGGCTGGATACCCTTTTACCAATACGTCCCCCCCACATTAGAAACGTTTAAGGGGA